>JAIOJX010000030.1:33851138-34173638 GCA_022376925.1 Tragulus kanchil
GGAGAGGCTTGTCTCTTCCAGTTGTATCTCTGGGACCTGATTTGGCCTCCAGGATCCCCCTGTAGGAAACCATCGAGTCTGTGTGAGAGACCCCAGGGCTCTCCTTCAGTGACAGAGTGCTCCCAGCTGCAGCTCGCTGTCCTCTGAGACCTGTTCATTACAATTAAAAGACAATTAAAGCAGAGAGGACTAAAACAATAGATCGATAACTTAAAGTCTAGATATGGCTTCCTAAATAAACAGTGTCTTCTGCGCACGCTTTCCTGATGCTGGCTAAGGATCCGAGTATCTTCCCAGGGCTCCAGGGAGCCCAGGAAATCATCTGTCATCAGAGTTCTCATTTTTGCCATGGCTCACCCTGTATCAGAGATCAAGAAAATGTTTCTCTTACAGTACTGCTCTTTTAAAAGTTGCATTATCAGGACTTCTCTGGTGGTCCAGTGGCTAAAAATCCACATGCTCAGTGTAGGGGTATGGGTTTGATCTTTGCTCTGGGAACTAAGATCCCGTATGCTACATGGTGTGGCCAAAAAATTAAAATAAAACCTTCAAAATACAGTTTGAAGTTAAAATAACCTTGAAAGCCCCTTAGAGAAAAAAAAAATAGGATTACCAGGGAGTTCCCTAATGGCCTAGTGGTTGGGATTCTAGACTTTCACTCTCATGGTTTGGGTCCAGTCCCCAGTCATGGAACAGATTCTATAAGCCATGTGCATGGCCAAAAAAGAAAGACGATTAGCAAAGCATGTCTGGAATCTAAAATATGTCACAAATGAACTTAGAAAACAGAAACAGACTCACAGACATAGAAAGTAGACTTGTGGTTGCCAAGGGGAAGGAGGAGCAGGGGTGGGATGGATTAGGAGTTTGGGATTACCCAATGCAATCTATTGTATATATGTGTAACTGAATCACATTGGTGTACACCAGAAACACAAATTGTAAATAATCTATAATTCAGTGAAGTAAATGTTTAAAAAATGTAGGGTTGCCAGATAAAAAAGAGAACTCTCAGTTAAATTTGAATTTTCGATAAAGAATTGGCCCTTTTCTTTTTTGGCTGAACTGGCTTTCTCTAGTTGTGGAGAGAGGAGCTACTCTCTAGCTGAGGTGCACAGGCTTCTCATTGTTGTGGCTTCTCTGGTTGGGGAACACAGGCTCTAGGGCACAGGCTCAATAGTTGAAGTACATGGGCTCAGTTAATCTGCACCATGGGAGATCTTTGTGGGTCAGGGATTGAACCTGTGTCTCCTACATTGCTTGGTGGTGTCTTTACCACTGAGCCACCAGGGAAGCCCTGAACCATCTTTGGAATAAGTATGTGCCAATATGGAGTGAAAAAGTAAAACCAAAAGTCAATCGATTTTTTTTTTTTTTTAAATTTTGGCCTCTTTTATTGGTCATTCACTTATTTATTTTCATCCATCTTAATTCTTTGGCCTGAGTGGACCTCCCATCACAGCAGCCTTCCTCATAGCAGAGCACTAGCTTTGGGCACATGTGCTTCAGAGCACTGGTTCGCAATTGGACACACTGGTTCAGCTGCTCTGTGGCACATGGGATCTTCCCGGGCCAGGGATCGAACCGGTGCCCCTTGCACTGCAAGGCAGACTCTTTACTCACTGGACTACCAGGGAAGCCCCCCACCCCCAAATCAATTAACTTTTAATAGTAATATGGCAGCCCTGATAGCAGGGCTTATTTTGTTTTCTTGATAATTCACTGTTAATATCTCAACAGGCATCATTTGCCATACTGTCATTGCATTCTGCTTCAAAGTGTTGAATGACCTATATTTATTATTAAAATGTGTCAGCAAAATTAGAAAACGATTAGCAAAGCATGTCTGGAATCTAAAATATGTCACAAATGAACTTAGAAAACAGAAACAGACTCACAGACATAGAAAGTAGACTTGTGGTTGCCAAGGGGAAGGAGGAGCAGGGGTGGGATGGATTAGGAGTTTGGGATTACCCAATGCAATCTATTGTATATATGTGTAACTGAATCACATTGGTGTACACCAGAAACACAAATTGTAAATAATCTATAATTCAGTGAAGTAAATGTTTAAAAAATGTAGGGTTGCCAGATAAAAAAGAGAACTCTCAGTTAAATTTGAATTTTCGATAAAGAATTGGCCCTTTTCTTTTTTGGCTGAACTGGCTTTCTCTAGTTGTGGAGAGAGGAGCTACTCTCTAGCTGAGGTGCACAGGCTTCTCATTGTTGTGGCTTCTCTGGTTGGGGAACACAGGCTCTAGGGCACAGGCTCAATAGTTGAAGTACATGGGCTCAGTTAATCTGCACCATGGGAGATCTTTGTGGGTCAGGGATTGAACCTGTGTCTCCTACATTGCTTGGTGGTGTCTTTACCACTGAGCCACCAGGGAAGCCCTGAACCATCTTTGGAATAAGTATGTGCCAATATGGAGTGAAAAAGTAAAACCAAAAGTCAATCGATTTTTTTTTTTTTTTAAATTTTGGCCTCTTTTATTGGTCATTCACTTATTTATTTTCATCCATCTTAATTCTTTGGCCTGAGTGGACCTCCCATCACAGCAGCCTCCCTCATAGCAGAGCACTAGCTTTGGGCACATGTGCTTCAGAGCACTGGTTCGCAATTGGACACACTGGTTCAGCTGCTCTGTGGCACATGGGATCTTCCCGGGCCAGGGATCGAACCGGTGCCCCTTGCACTGCAAGGCAGACTCTTTACTCACTGGACTACCAGGGAAGCCCCCCACCCCCAAATCAATTAACTTTTAATAGTAATATGGCAGCCCTGATAGCAGGGCTTATTTTGTTTTCTTGATAATTCACTGTTAATATCTCAACAGGCATCATTTGCCATACTGTCATTGCATTCTGCTTCAAAGTGTTGAATGACCTATATTTATTATTAAAACAAAATTGAATTACATCTAATTTCTTGCTTCGAAAAATTAATAATGCCACTTGGCACCATTAGCAACCCCTAGTACATTACAAGACCAGGGACAGTTCTCCCTGACCTATGGCAATATGAAAACTGGAGATTGTGGAACTGGTTTGCTAAGCTATACAGACTGGCATACATGGATTTAATGACCACACATGACTCTTTAACTGTAGTATTCAACCCTGAGTTCTATCGGTGCTGTTTATTTTTCCACAAGATAAAAAGAAGTGTCTTGAAAGATGTAATCACTATTTAGCTACACTTCTGCTGGCATACCAATGAAGAGAGCAAAGTCCATAACAGTGAGAAACTTTACTTGGAAACTTATTTATGGCTATGACATTATGATCATATAAACACATAAAAGGGAAATGTTTTCCATCATGCTTAGTTTGAGGTCACTGTTTTTGCAAGGAGAAAGGTTTAAATCAGATTTAACAATCATTTCCATCAGGCTATTTACAGTTGAGAAAATTAATTAAAATGTCATCTGTTTAATTATTGTTTGTTACCCTTAATTAAAATGTTAATTGAGTACATTTGTATGTGCAGCATATTTAATGTGTTGACTTTTTGACAAAGGCAATGACAATGTTTCCTACCTTCTACAATCAGATGTTTAATTGTTCGCTTATCTTAAATATTTTGGATAAGAAGAGATGGATATACTGAAGCAACATAGCAGCATAGATTGAAAGATCATTTTTCTGCCAGGGCTGTAGATAGCAGATCTGTAGGAAATCAGCCGTTGAATCAGCAGGAAGGAAATCTACCAGAAGTGTGCATTTTGGTCTTGTATTTGCATATGAGAAAAAGGGGCAGAAATTAATCAGCTGTAAAATGTCCATTCTGAGTGACATTTGTAAGTAAAGAAATCGATTATGAGGAGATGGACTTTAAACATGTTCTTGCCTCTCTTAACAGAACAAGCTAAAGGATAATGAGGACTTTTATATTCTTTTAGATTGATGTACACTTGACCTTTTCTTTTGACCACTATTTGAGGCAGTTTTTAAAAAATGCCATATAGACCTCTGCTGCAAACTTGCTTTGAATTTTCTTTTGACAATGGTCGTGATTTCTCTTTTCACGCCAACTTATGATACTGACCTCTATTCAGTACATGATCTTGCTGGTTCTGTTTTGCTCGGCGAAGAGATCTCATATATCAGCATAAAAACAAAATGGTTCCTTTTCAAATAATTTATGAAGTGTAATGCTTTCCAAAGACAGCATCAGTTAGGCAATAGCATCCACGGCGCACCTTTCAGCAGCCCAAGCAATTGAGGGATGAGGGGACAGACGATGGAAGAGACATAATTCTCCCCCTAGTTTAAGATTTCTTTTCCCCACCACCCAGAACTTACTGCTTTTGTTTTTCTTGATAAACTCCAAGACTTTAAGGCTTAGTATTGGACTAGTGCTTCTTAGGAAGTAATAATCAAGGATAACAAATTTGTCATCATTGTTGTTCAATCGCTAAGTCATATTTCACTGTTCGTAACGCCATGGACTATAACCTGACAGGCTCCTCTGTCAGGGATTTTCTAGGTAAGAATCTTGGAGTGGGTTTCCATTTCTTCCTCCAGCGTATCTTCCTAATCCAGGGAGAGAACCTGTGTCTCCTGCATTGGCAGACAGATTCTTTACTGGTGAGCCACCAGGGAAGCCCCAAAGAACAAATACATAGCAATTATTCAGTATACACTCTAAGTGCATTGCGTATAGCATCTCATTTCATCCTCAAAACAACCTTCTAGATAAGTACTGCTAATATTCTCATTTTACAAGTGAGGAAACTGAGATATGGCTTTCCCAAGGCTATACAAATGAATATAAACTTCATATAGTTGTTGGGTTAGAAGTTGAGGCCACACATTCTGAGCCCAGAGTCCGTCCTCTAACAGTTGACTATCCTTACGGATATTAGAAGGAGTTAGTGCAGGAAATGTCACAATATTTTGAGCAACCACATACTTAAACCCGTTGTAGCAAAGGAAGGCAAAGTAATTGTGTTGACACTTCAGTTCCAAACCTAATGGTTTATTTATAGACTTTATTAATGATTATGAAAATATTAAATTAGGATTAAGAGCAAGCAAGGGAAAGCAGAGGCTTGAGGAGTAAGTTTTCTGAGCAGAGTTTATCTTTTTTTCATATATAACAAATCTTCTGACATTAATAGATAGTGTCATCTTGTGGAGTTACATGACACTTGTGAAAATTTCAGCTCTGCCACTTGCTAGTTGAATGATCCTGGACAAATTACTTAACTTCTATAAGCTTCTTGCAGAAGCTTCTCTATACGTCTTCTCTTACAGAAGGCAGATAATAATTCTGCCTACAGAGGATCACTGTAAAGATGAAAGACCCAGTGCATACCACAACGATGGGCTCATCCTAGAAACCCACTAAATGTGAGCTATGGCTGCTTCAAATTAAATAAGCAAATCATTATGTTGAAAAGTATCAGATTGGACTCTAGTTAATACCTACTAGGATGTTTCTGCAGAAACCTAGGGAGAATATATGTAGATATATGTAGAATATATGTAGATATGTAGATATGCTTAGACAGGCCTAAGAGAACGGATTATCACAATTTCAATGGTTTGCCAATTACTAGCAGTGAATAATACAATTTTAAACCAAATGTATCCCTCTGTTACACTTTTAGGGAATATCCACCGAGAACTGGTTCATTTCACTCTTTCCCTTCCCTTTCAGGATGGCTTCAAGAAGACAGGCTTGACTTTGAAGGCAGACTTGTGGTGGGGGAATGATATGGGCTACTGTTTCCACTTCGTTGCGCCCTGGGGCTCTCCAGTGTGGCAGCGCAGTTATCGGGTGTGTCTCTCTTGATGGAGTGGTGGAGAGGATGTTTGGGCATCTCTATATTATACTATCTTTCAAACATTTTTTAAAATCTATGACTTACACTAAGAAATCCATTTTACATTTTTATCTAGTCTACTATATATAACATCACAAGAATGTTTTATCTATTGTCGTCGCGAATGTGTCTGGAAAAGTACCTGACACATGGAAGGTGCTCAATAAACAGTTGTTGAACTTTTGTCTCTATCCATCTATCAATTATTTGTCTATCTACTGTCGTCTTTATCATCTATCTAGGAAAAACGTTTCATGAAATATTTTTACCCTTAGTATTTGCTTGCAATTGTGTTCTAAAATTTTCTCTTCCATTCCTAAAAAGAAAAAAAATTGCAGTCAAGACCTATTAATTAATTTCAGTGCATTCATTGGGGAGAGAGCCTTAATAGGTCATTGTTTCCAGTCCTCTGGGTTATGATTTGCAAATTGAAAAATAATGCTTACCACTGGGAGCAATTGGCTTTGTGTGTAAATTGGCTTGTCTCATTGAGACTTATCTTTCTTGCTGTTGTGCCTTCTTTTAGCTTGTTTTCTCCCCAGTCCAGGCACTAGCTTGCTCTGTGCTGGTAGAATAAGCTGGATAGTACTGAGAGCTCTGGCCCAGGTACTGGGAAGTTCTGAGAGTATTTGCTATGGTGTAATGGGTATTTTTCTTTCCTTTAAGTTAATTTTTGAAAAATCTTTTGTGCTGCACAGCATGAAGCATCTTACTTCCATGACCAGTGATTAGACTCATACCCACTGCAGTGGAAGCATGGAGTCTTAACCACTGGAGCACCAGGGAAGTCCCTGATTGGTCTTGTTTTTGTGAAACCCCCACATCGTTTTGTTTGTTTGTTTGTTTGTTTAAACTATGGGCAGGACTACTGCCTAGTCAGGATCTATGCCTGATGAGAATGGTTTGGATGTCTCCTCAGGTGGCGCTAGTGGTAAAGATCCCATCTGCCAATGCAAGAGATGTAAGAGAGGCAGGTTCAATTCCTGGGTTGGGAAGATCCCATGGAAAGGGGAATGACATTCCACTCCAGAGTTCTGGAGAATCCCACGATCAGAGGAATCTTGCGGGCTCTGGTCCATGGGGTCGCAGAGTCAGACACAACTGAAGTGACTTAGCACATAGCCTCACTTGAACACTGGAAGGAGTGACCTGTTAGGGTTCCTTCCACAATAAGCACACTTTTAGTCCATGCAGATACTTAAGTGAAAATTAATTACTGGGTAGATTTTGACACTTGTAAAGTCTTTTTCTTTTTGTTTCTTACTTCTTTCTGAGGTATTTGTACTTAATTTTTATACTTGGTACAGTTCTGAAGAAGGCAGGAGATAAGCAAAAGAAATTGAGGCAATTAAATGTTTTGATTGGAGTGGGACTTGCAAAAGTCTTTCCATTCCTGAGAAACAGTGTGGGAGTAAGAAAGACGATGTACCCAAATGTTACATTCATTGTGAAAGAGCACTTGAAGTCCTCTGGGTTATGATTTGCAAATTGAAAATAATGCTTACCACTGGGAGCAATTGGCTTTGTGTGTAAATTGGCTTGTGTCATTGAGACTTATCTTTCTTGCTGTTGTGCCTTCTTTTAGCTTGTTTTCTCCCCAGTCCAGGCACTAGCTTGCTCTGTGCTGGTAGAATAAGCTGGATAGTACTGAGAGCTCTGGCCCAGGTACTGGGAAGTTCTGAGAGTATTTGCTATGGTGTAATGGGTATTTTTCTTTCCTTTAAGTTAATTTTTGAAAAATCTTTTGTGCTGCACAGCATGAAGCATCTTACTTCCATGACCAGTGATTAGACTCATACCCACTGCAGTGGAAGCATGGAGTCTTAACCACTGGAGCACCAGGGAAGTCCCTGATTGGTCTTGTTTTTGTGAAACCCCCACATCGTTTTGTTTGTTTGTTTGTTTGTTTAAACTATGGGCAGGACTACTGCCTAGTCAGGATCTATGCCTGATGAGAATGGTTTGGATGTCTCCTCAGGTGGCGCTAGTGATAAAGATCCCATCTGCCAATGCAAGAGATGTAAGAGAGGCAGGTTCAATTCCTGGGTTGGGAAGATCCCATGGAAAGGGGAATGACATTCCACTCCAGAGTTCTGGAGAATCCCACGATCAGAGGAATCTTGCGGGCTCTGGTCCATGGGGTCGCAGAGTCAGACACAACTGAAGTGACTTAGCACATAGCCTCACTTGAACACTGGAAGGAGTGACCTGTTAGGGTTCCTTCCACAATAAGCACACTTTTAGTCCATGCAGATACTTAAGTGAAAATTAATTACTGGGTAGATTTTGACACTTGTAAAGTCTTTTTCTTTTTGTTTCTTACTTCTTTCTGAGGTATTTGTACTTAATTTTTATACTTGGTACAGTTCTGAAGAAGGCAGGAGATAAGCAAAAGAAATTGAGGCAATTAAATGTTTTGATTGGAGTGGGACTTGCAAAAGTCTTTCCATTCCTGAGAAACAGTGTGGGAGTAAGAAAGACGATGTACCCAAATGTTACGTTCATTGTGAAAGAGCACTTGAAGTCCTGTTTCTGTTAGTTTTTCTAAACTTTGCATCTTTCAGGAAGAAGTAACTAGAAAAGCAATATTCTGGCTTAAGGTTGAAGTAAAATTAAGTGAACTACCTAGAAGAGCTAATTCAATATTCATTCTAGTATCGTCTCAGTTTGAGTGCCACTGCCTAGCTAGGGTAACAACCTTATGAGCAAAGACCTGGCCCTGGATACCCTTCCCCCTGCAGTTATGTGGGCAGGACGGGCGCTGCAGAGAGGATACCAGGATTACAAATGAGAGTGACAGGCTGAGGATGGTATCCAGAGAACTGCGGAAGCGGCAGACGACAGCAGCCTAACATAGTCATTGGCATCTTGTAGGTACAACAAGGTCTCATGAACGTGTTGATGGTTGTAGAAGCTCAGTGATGGCCAGCACCAAAGCAGGTGATATTTGGAATTCTAAAAAGTGGACAAAATAATACTAGGCTAGCAATTCTGTCAGTGTACAAATAGTCACAAATTCTAGGCTGCAAGAATAATTTAGGGTTCTGGTTCTAGAGAATCATAAGCCCAACTATAAAAGTATAGCAAAAATGGAAGTGATAGTCATGCCTGACTCTTGGCGAGCCCACCAATGGTAGCCAGCCAGGCTTATCTGTCCATGGAATTCTCCAGGCAAGAATCCTGGAGGGGGTTGACATTTCTTTCTCCATGGGATCTTCCTGACCTAGGGATCAAACCTGAGTCTCGTGCTTTGCAGGCAGACTCGTTACTGTCTTGAGTCACCAGGGAAGCCCAAAGATAGAACTGAAAGTATCAACATTGAATGGTAAGTGGGGACTTTGTTTCCAGTTCAAGGCACACACCTGGTTTTCGAAACTGGGTCACCTGCCTGTAGTTTAATGACAAATAGGTAAGGGGAAAGGCCCCCCAAATCAGGTACACAAGGTTGTGTATCTAAATGGTAATTTTTTTTCATTTTTGAGGTATTTGTACTTAATTTATACTTGGTACAGTTCTGAAGAAGGCAGGAGATAAGCAAAAGAAATTGAGGCAATTAAATGTTTTGATTGGAGTGGGACTTGCAAAAGTCTTTCCATTCCTGAGAAACAGTGTGGGAGTAAGAAAGACGATGTACCCAAATGTTACATTCATTGTGAAAGAGCACTTGAAGTCCTGTTTCTGTTAGTTTTTCTAAACTTTGCATCTTTCAGGAAGAAGTAACTAGAAAAGCAATATTCTGGCTTAAGGTTGAAGTAAAATTAAGTGAACTACCTAGAAGAGCTAATTCAATATTCATTCTAGTATCGTCTCAGTTTGAGTGCCACTGCCTAGCTAGGGTAACAACCTTATGAGCAAAGACCTGGCCCTGGATACCCTTCCCCCTGCAGTTATGTGGGCAGGACGGGCGCTGCAGAGAGGATACCAGGATTACAAATGAGAGTGACAGGCTGAGGATGGTATCCAGAGAACTGCGGAAGCGGCAGACGACAGCAGCCTAACATAGTCATTGGCATCTTGTAGGTACAACAAGGTCTCATGAACGTGTTGATGGTTGTAGAAGCTCAGTGATGGCCAGCACCAAAGCAGGTGATATTTGGAATTCTAAAAAGTGGACAAAATAATACTAGGCTAGCAATTCTGTCAGTGTACAAATAGTCACAAATTCTAGGCTGCAAGAATAATTTAGGGTTCTGGTTCTAGAGAATCATAAGCCCAACTATAAAAGTATAGCAAAAATGGAAGTGATAGTCATGCCTGACTCTTGGCGAGCCCACCAATGGTAGCCAGCCAGGCTTATCTGTCCATGGAATTCTCCAGGCAAGAATCCTGGAGGGGGTTGACATTTCTTTCTCCATGGGATCTTCCTGACCTAGGGATCAAACCTGAGTCTCGTGCTTTGCAGGCAGACTCGTTACTGTCTTGAGTCACCAGGGAAGCCCAAAGATAGAACTGAAAGTATCAACATTGAATGGTAAGTGGGGACTTTGTTTCCAGTTCAAGGCACACACCTGGTTTTCGAAACTGGGTCACCTGCCTGTAGTTTAATGACAAATAGTAGGAATATCAGGACACTGGTTGTGGGAACATTAGGTTTGTTTCCCTCCTTGCCAAATCAAGGTCAGACCTTGAGAGACAAGGTTGGATGTGTATCTAAAGCTGGGCGAAGTTTAAGGATCCCAGGATTTTGGAAGAGAAAGCCAAATAGATAGAAATGAGGCAGGGTCTCCTGCTTGAGCCAATGGGATTTAAATACAATAACAGTATCAGAATAAGAAAGGCAGGCTACTTGTTGTCTGAATAACTGTCAGAGGATCACAGAGGCTGTCACCTGGGATGTGTGATATCTTTAAATAGTTGCATTGTAGTGTAGGAGTATTGCGTTGCCTTTTAGAAACACTTGAGTGTGTGTGTTTGTGTATGCGTGCAAGTCAGTTGTGTCCAACTCTTTGTGACCTCATAAACGATAGCCCACCAGGCTTCTCTGTCCATAGGATTTCCCAGGCAAGATAACTAGAGTGTGTTGCCGTTTCATACACCAGGGGATCTTCCCAATCCAGGGATTGAACCTGTGTCTCTTATGGACAGGCGGGTTCTTAGTGCTGCGCCACCTGGGAAGCCTTAGAGACATGGGACAAATTGAGCAAATAGAGCTGTGGTCCTTAGCTAGGGGTGATTGGCTCTCCAAGAGATATTTTTTGGTGGTCACAACTTGGGAAGGGGTTTGCTGTTGGCATTGAGTGCACAGAGGCCAGGGATGCTGCTGAACATCCTAACAATGAACAGAACAGCCCTTCACAGGGCAATATCTCTTGCAGGCAGATCGTTACTGTATCTTAAAGTCACCGAGGGACCCACCAATGGTAGCCAGCCAGGCTTATCTGTCCATGGAATTCTCCAGGCAAGAATCCTGGAGGTTGACATTTCTTTCTCCATGGGATCTTCCTGACCTAGGGATCAAACCTGAGTCTCGTGCTTTGCAGGCAGACTCGTTACTGTCTTGAGTCACCAGGGAAGCCCAAAGATAGAACTGAAAGTATCAACATTGAATGGTAAGTGGGGACTTTGTTTCCAGTTCAAGGCACACACCTGGTTTTCGAAACTGGGTCACCTGCCTGTAGTTTAATGACAAATAGTAGGAATATCAGGACACTGGTTGTGGGAACATTAGGCTTGTTTCCCTCCTTGCCAAATCAAGGTCAGACCTTGAGAGACAAGGTTGGATGTGTATCTAAAGCTGGGCGAAGTTTAAGGATCCCAGGATTTTGGAAGAGAAAGCCAAATAGATAGAAATGAGGCAGGGTCTCCTGCTTGAGCCAATGGGATTTAAATACAATAACAGTATCAGAATAAGAAAGGCAGGCTACTTGTTGTCTGAATAACTGTCAGAGGATCACAGAGGCTGTCACCTGGGATGTGTGATATCTTTAAATAGTTGCATTGTAGTGTAGGAGTATTGCGTTGCCTTTTAGAAACACTTGAGTGTGTGTGTTTGTGTATGCGTGCAAGTCAGTTGTGTCCAACTCTTTGTGACCTCATAAACGATAGCCCACCAGGCTTCTCTGTCCATAGGATTTCCCAGGCAAGATAACTAGAGTGTGTTGCCGTTTCATACACCAGGGGATCTTCCCAATCCAGGGATTGAACCTGTGTCTCTTATGGACAGGCGGGTTCTTAGTGCTGCGCCACCTGGGAAGCCTTAGAGACATGGGACAAATTGAGCAAATAGAGCTGTGGTCCTTAGCTAGGGGTGATTGGCTCTCCAAGAGATATTTTTTGGTGGTCACAACTTGGGAAGGGGTTTGCTGTTGGCATTGAGTGCACAGAGGCCAGGGATGCTGCTGAACATCCTAACAATGAACAGAACAGCCCTTCACAACAAAGAATTATCAGGTTCAAAATGTCGATAGTGCAGACTGAGAAAAACAGAAATGGAGTAAGATTACTCCTGCATTGCCTTGACTGAATATTGAATTTGTATGAGCAATGAAGTATATTACTGAGTACACATAAATTAGTTCTACCTTTGTTGTTGGTAAACCATAATTTTACTCTAGAGGAAGTGTGACCGGGATTATTTTGCCCTCAAGGTTTGGAGCTGCCCAACCAGCAAGCATTGGTGGGGACAGGAAGCCTGGAGAGCATTTGAATGTTGCTTTGTGAGCTTGGGAGGGAACCTGCTCTTCCCGCACGAGTGGCCAGTTGTGGGCTGACTTCTATGGCATTTTGTGTGGTGTGTTTATAAAGGTCATTGACTTTGCCAGCCACTTGAGCTTCTGCCAGTTCTTTCTTTCTTGAAGTAATTTTATTTAGTTAGTTACTTTAGGCTCTGCTGGGTCTTTGTTGCTGCATGCAGGCTTTTTCTAGTTGTGGAGAGCAGGGGCTACTCTTAGTTCTGGGTTGTGGCTTCTCATTGCAGTGAGTTCTCCTGTTGCAGAGCACAGACTTGCAATTAAAGTGCAGGGCCTTAATTGTCCTGAGGCATGTGGGACCTTCCCAGACCAGGATTGAGCCAGTGTCCCCTGCATTTCAAGGCGAACTCTTAACCAGTGGACCACCAGGGAAACCCTGACCTTTTCTTTACTTCTCAGACTAAGGACTTCTATCCTTTTTATCCCATGAACTTCTACCTGCTGCCCCAGTCTTGATCTTCTCTGATACAGGTGTTCTACAAGCTACAGAGATTCAGTGCAGATGAGGGAAAGTGATGAAGCACTTGCAATGGAGAGAGCTGATGAGGGGTTGGAAATTATCTCAAGGGGGTTCATTTTAAACAGACAACAGATTCCAAAGCTGAAACTTAAATTCTTTTTTCTGGAGTAAGTCAATATTGCTTGAAGAACATATGCCTGTTTAGACTTGATTATCAGGCAGTTTGTTCACTATTATTTCCTTTCTGATATTGTTGCCTTTATGGCCCCATTATTCAAGAGGGTACCATATTGATGTGACTGTTGTGGGTTATATCAATTGGCAGAATGGGGCTCAAGGCCTGATTTGTCACCTTTCTTCTGTGGAAGGAAGAAAACAAACCTCTCAATAGGTCTGTGAGACAGACTTAGCATCCAGACTGCAGTATACAGTCCATGGGAGAGGTTTGTAGGAAGTATCATGTCAAGTTCCTTTCCCACTTGTCCACCCAATCTGGGCAGATGGTCTGAAAGTCAGCATAACAAAGTTGTTAGAGTTTTGGGGGCTTGGGGTCAGACAGACCCAAATTTGGGGATTCTCACTTCTGTCATTTAAGATCTCTAAACACCTTGTACTCAGTCGTGTCTGACTCTTTTGTGACCCCATGGACTATAGCCCACCAGGCTCGTCTGTCCATTTAAGTTTTTCAGGCAAGAATACTGGAATGGGTTGCCATTTCCTACTCCAGGGGAGCTCCTGAACACAGGGCTTGAACTTGCGTCTCTTGTGTCTCACGTATAGCCAGGAAGATTGTTTACCACTTCACCACCTGGGAAGACCCCTAAGACTGTGGGCAGGTTGCTTCACGTTCCTGTGCCTCAGTTTCCTTATCTTTGAAATGGGCAACGTTGTGAGGATGATAATGTATGTGGCTCATGGGACAAAGTGCCTGTGTCTGCAAGGGCAAAGTCAATGTTGTTTTGTTTTCATCACTGTTATTGCTAATTGCACTGAACTGTTCTAATTTTCTCATTGTTGAGTTTCAGGTAGCTGGGGCTTTTGGACACTCTTCTATGCCTACCGGAAGACAGTGCCTTTCCCTTTTGGGTTTCTCATTCATAGTTCTGCTGTGTGTTGATGTGTGTAAATATGAATAAAATTTAAACATCTATAGTGAGGTAGTTCAAATTCCAAAAGACCAATGCTTGATTCACCCCAATATTAGTTGTTATGAAATGGAAGTGTGACTTCAATCAGAGCTGTACTTTAACATTAAAGTCAATCAAATCCTGGCCCTGGATCAGTCAGATTATGAGGGATCTTTAGTCTGTTTATAAAAATGAAAAGTCATGACAATTATCTGCTAGTCTGGGGCTGCATCCTGGAGGGCTGGAGCAGAAGTTTTCCACCTTGGGTACCCGTCAGGACCACCTGGAGGCCCTGTGAAAACACAGGTGTTAGGTCCCCTGCCAGGAGCATCCGGGTTATGCAGATTGCTTACTGATGTGATGCACTGGTAGATGCAATGAATAGGAAATACCATGGGTCCCCCGTCGCCACTGCTTTTGCATCAGCCAGTTCAACTGACAACAATTCAGTTCATTTTGTTGAATCCACAGATATGGAATCTGGGAATATGGAGGACCCACGATTTATATAAGGGTCTTGAACATCCACGGATATTGGTATCCACGAAGAACCTAGAACCAGTCTTCTATGGACACCAAGGGATGACTCTGGGTATATTGTACTCAGTCGTGTCTGACTCTTTTGTGACCCCATGGACTATAGCCCACCAGGCTCGTCTGTCCATTTAAGTTTTTCAGGCAAGAATACTGGAATGGGTTGCCATTTCCTACTCCAGGGGAGCTCCTGAACACAGGGCTTGAACTTGCGTCTCTTGTGTCTCACGTATAGCCAGGAAGATTGTTTACCACTTCACCACCTGGGAAGACCCCTAAGACTGTGGGCAGGTTGCTTCACGTTCCTGTGCCTCAGTTTCCTTATCTTTGAAATGGGCAACGTTGTGAGGATGATAATGTATGTGGCTCATGGGACAAAGTGCCTGTGTCTGCAAGGGCAAAGTCAATGTTGTTTTGTTTTCATCACTGTTATTGCTAATTGCACTGAACTGTTGTAATTTTCTCATTGTTGAGTTTCAGGTAGCTGGGGCTTTTGGACACTCTTCTATGCCTACCGGAAGACAGTGCCTTTCCCTTTTGGGTTTCTCATTCATAGTTCTGCTGTGTGTTGATGTGTGTAAATATGAATAAAATTTAAACATCTATAGTGAGGTAGTTCAAATTCCAAAAGACCAATGCTTGATTCACCCCAATATTAGTTGTTATGAAATGGAAGTGTGACTTCAATCAGAGCTGTACTTTAACATTAAAGTCAATCAAATCCTGGCCCTGGATCAGTCAGATTATGAGGGATCTTTAGTCTGTTTATAAAAATGAAAAGTCATGACAATTATCTGCTAGTCTGGGGCTGCATCCTGGAGGGCTGGAGCAGAAGTTTTCCACCTTGGGTACCCGTCAGGACCACCTGGAGGCCCTGTGAAAACACAGGTGTTAGGTCCCCTGCCAGGAGCATCCGGGTTATGCAGATTGCTTACTGATGTGATGCACTGGTAGATGCAATGAATAGGAAATACCATGGGTCCCCCGTCGCCACTGCTTTTGCATCAGCCAGTTCAACTGACAACAATTCAGTTCATTTTGTTGAATCCACAGATATGGAATCTGGGAATATGGAGGACCCACGATTTATATAAGGGTCTTGAACATCCACGGATATTGGTATCCACGAAGAACCTAGAACCAGTCTTCTATGGACACCAAGGGATGACTCTGGGTATATGGGATCATCATATTAAAAACAAAGAAAAAATGTATCAAAAGAAGAATGGGTGTGAAGTGGGGGTGGGGTGGAATTAGATGACATGTTTATTTGTCTGGAAACGCTAAATTGAAGAAGAGCTTCACAGTTGTGCCTTGAGGGTATCACAAAGGTTCAAATTCAGGGCAGTGACGGCTCGTTACATGTCTCCAGCGCACTTTGTGGAGAGGTGACTGGAGATGCCGATTAGACTTCTGACTGGGCTTGGCCACCAGTTGGAGCAAGAAAAAGAAGAAATATGAAAATAATCTGATTTGTGCCAAATAGGCTGCTGTAATCTTGGCAAACTGTTAGGCATTAGGATCTCCTTTTTACAGAAGAAATGAGCTTGAGCATTAAGTGCAAACTCTAATCTGTAACTTTCCTATGGATTTACAATCTGGCAAAAAAGATTTTCATTTCTTTCCTTTTGAGCAGAGAACTGTAAACAGGGAATCTTGCCACTAGGCAGAAGTCAGTTATTTAATTTTACCCAGAAAGTTGATTTCATTTTGAAACAAAAAAGAGACTCACCTGTGTTCAAGACTCACAATTCTGATATATATATATATATTAATTTTGGCTTCTTTTATTGGTTTTTCATTGATTTATTTTCATCCATCTTTATTCTTTGGCCTGTGTGGCCTCCCACTGCAGTGGCCTCTCTCACTGCAGAGCACCGGCCGTGGGTGCATGCACTCCAGAACGCCAGCTCACAATTGGACACACTGGTCCAGTCACTCCGTGGCACGTGGCATCTTCCCAGGCCAGGGATCAAACTGGTGCCCCTTGCACTGCAAAGCGGACTCTCTACCCACTGGACAACCAGGGAAGCCCAGTTTTTTTTCTTTTTTTTTGTTAATAGCAAAGCAAATTAAATTTTTGGAATAGTACCCAGCCAGACCCAAAGATGGTAAAACAATGGGGTGAATCCACAGATATTGGAATCTGGGAATATGGAGGACCCACGATTTATATAAGGGTCTTGAACATCCACGGATATTGGTATCCACGAAGAACCTAGAACCAGTCTTCTATGGACACCAAGGGATGACTCTGGGTATATGGGATCATCATATTAAAAACAAAGAAAAAATGTATCAAAAGAAGAATGGGTGTGAAGTGGGGGTGGGGTGGAATTAGATGACATGTTTATTTGTCTGGAAACGCTAAATTGAAGAAGAGCTTCACAGTTGTGCCTTGAGGGTATCACAAAGGTTCAAATTCAGGGCAGTGACGGCTCGTTACATGTCTCCAGCGCACTTTGTGGAGAGGTGACTGGAGATGCCGATTAGACTTCTGACTGGGCTTGGCCACCAGTTGGAGCAAAAAAAAGAAGAAATATGAAAATAATCTGATTTGTGCCAAATAGGCTGCTGTAATCTTGGCAAACTGTTAGGCATTAGGATCTCCTTTTTACAGAAGAAATGAGCTTGAGCATTAAGTGCAAACTCTAATCTGTAACTTTCCTATGGATTTACAATCTGGCAAAAAAGATTTTCATTTCTTTCCTTTTGAGCAGAGAACTGTAAACAGGGAATCTTGCCACTAGGCAGAAGTCAGTTATTTAATTTTACCCAGAAAGTTGATTTCATTTTGAAACAAAAAAGAGACTCACCTGTGTTCAAGACTCACAATTCTGATATATATATATATATATTAATTTTGGCTTCTTTTATTGGTTTTTCATTGATTTATTTTCATCCATCTTTATTCTTTGGCCTGTGTGGCCTCCCACTGCAGTGGCCTCTCTCACTGCAGAGCACCGGCCGTGGGTGCATGCACTCCAGAACGCCAGCTCACAATTGGACACACTGGTCCAGTCACTCCGTGGCACGTGGCATCTTCCCAGGCCAGGGATCAAACTGGTGCCCCTTGCACTGCAAAGCGGACTCTCTACCCACTGGACAACCAGGGAAGCCCAGTTTTTTTTCTTTTTTTTTGTTAATAGCAAAGCAAATTAAATTTTTGGAATAGTACCCAGCCAGACCCAAAGATGGTAAAACAATGGGGGAATTTCAAGTTTCACATTTTAAACAGAAAATCAGCAGCTGATTGTTACAGCCAAATAAGTGTCCACCTACAGAAGTTTAACAAAAATAGAGGGAGAAAGTTGACGAGGTTACGAATGAACACTTCATTTTATGTTTGACTTAACTTGATGAAATATGGTAACATATAGGAGGAGCCAGCTGCTCTCACCAAATATAAGTAGCAGTTGACGGCTTTATACAAGATGCCAGGCGTGTGTGAGATCCTGAGGTTACAGAATTGAATGTGACACAGCTTCTGCCTGTAATGGCCCATAATGCCGAGAGGAGGAGAGAACATGAGCCGATAATGCCCGAATAATGGGGGAGATGGGATGTTTGACAGCCCCAATGTGTCCACATGGTATTGTGCCTGTATAGCTCCAGGTCTTGCAGCGCCTGATCTGGGGGGTTGTTGTGCTGGAGACTTGGCGTGTGTAGGGTGTGCAAATTTGAACCCCCACAACATCCTAGTTTGATCCCCACATGAGGGAAGCAGGGATTAGTAAGAGTAAAGTGTCTAAGATCAGGTAGCTCGTTTGTTTCAGAACTGAGATTTGAACTTGGAGGTCTGAATGACCTTGAAACCTCTGCATTGGAATGCTCTGATTTTTTTACTCTCTGATCTAATTCTTGTATCCTGTCTGTCAAGCTGATATGCAGTTATTCATTTTTTCAGGTAGATCTGGAAGCTTCTTTAGATTGGGAATATTTCAGAAATGGCTTTTATGTAATGGAGAATTTTCTCGGGAGTGAAATAATAAAAAGGAGAGCTAGAACTTAAAGCACTCTCAACTGGAATTTACTGTGTGGGGCACATGTATCTGGAGGAAAGAATTGAATGTTCATTATAGTCTCTAATGCAGACATACCCTCCACGGTAAATGATGACAAATTTTCTCTTTGTAGAAATGTCCATTCCCAGGCAGGTACATGTTTATAGAAACAGTGAGTTGAATCTCAGGAGTACACAGCATAGGTGATACGTGTTTTCCACAGTCCCAGATAGGTTTTGTAGCTGATATCAGGTACTAGGATTTGAAAGATTTGAATCAAAAGTGTATCCCTTTAGTGGAAAGAGAGAAATCTCTGATCTGCCACAACCTATGAAATTTATGCTTCAAATATCTTCATATTTTATGTCATAAAATTTCTGCTGGGTTGTGCTTTATAACACACAGTTGAATGCTACTATTGTGGATGTTAGCTTTCTTCCTATAGGTAAAATAAATACAACATAGTCCATCCTGTGTAACACAGGCTGTTTGAAGTGATGCTTCTAGCTATTAAGGATAAATCGTATCTGTAGAATGAATTAAATGTTGAGCTGTTTGCAGTATTTTGGATTTGCCCATTTCACAACTGCATTCATTAAATCCAAATTTGATGAAAGCTGTTCATATTAAATTTGATAACCCCAATCTTAGCAAGTTATACACATTATAAAACTCCTTTGAAAATTCAATGACCTGGGTGTTATTTTTGTCTTTTAATAACTAAGTTATTTTTAAAATAGGTCCCCATACTTAACCATATATTAATGGAAACACTTCATAATTTATGACTTAAGAGTTAGTTTAGAATTCAGTGCTCTTATCTGATTCTGTCTTTGCATTTTGACATTGAAGAAGCTACAATTAGTGAGTAATCCTAGGTTTTCAAAGGAATTCACTGAACTTTTGAGGAGTTTCCATGATGGTGCACAGCACTGTGAGAGATATAGTTTGAGAAACAGAAAGAACTGATCCTCCCTGTCTAGAAATTACTGTCTGCCAAGATAGTAGCTGACCGAGTCTGTGTTGGGTATTTTCCCTGTTATTTGTGAGAGAGGAGCCATCTTTTTAGAGCCAGCCAGGGGAGGGAATGACCTATTTTATGATATTCAAATTCTTCTTGGAAATAAGAACAATTCTAGATGAGTATATAAAAAAAGCACTCTGCCCAATACTTCCTAATACTCTCATATGTAGTTCATTTTTTGAACAATAAATTGCCTACTAATTCTTTATCTCCCAACTCTAACTTTTGAAGTGAAATACTCTCATCTGTTCCCTTGGTCCGGTTCTATCCTTTGCAGAACAGAGTCATTTCTGGAGGGAAGAGTCGGGCAAACTTAACTGGAATTAGTAAGATGCCTTTATTATGAATTTAGTTCTGTTATTTTCAGACATCTGTCATAGCTCAAACAATGCCTAAAAGGAATTGCTTGGAATATTTTTAGTTAGGGATTTCTGTGGACCTGCTTTGATGGACAGCTAAAAAATTGATTTATAATTAGTTTTGCATAATGTTCACACTTATTTATAGGGAAATAGGCATGCTTAAAGTCCTCAAAATAGTTTTTCTTCCTTATCCTTTAAATGGGTCAAATACTGTTTTCTAAAAATGTTTCTATCCTATTCATTTATTGAGTAAACTTCTCTTTTAAAGAAAGGATGACAAAAGCAAACCCAAACAGAACCAAACATTTTCTTAATCTGTATCAGTGATTTTCATTAATACCCCAGGTAGTACCATTGATGAATTAAATGCAAAGATATCCTTACTGATTAAAAACCCCAATCTTAGCAAGTTATACACATTATAAAACTCCTTTGAAAATTCAATGACCTGGGTGTTATTTTTGTCTTTTAATAACTAAGTTATTTTTAAAATAGGTCCCCATACTTAACCATATATTAATGGAAACACTTCATAATTTATGACTTAAGAGTTAGTTTAGAATTCAGTGCTCTTATCTGATTCTGTCTTTGCATTTTGACATTGAAGAAGCTACAATTAGTGAGTAATCCTAGGTTTTCAAAGGAATTCACTGAACTTTTGAGGAGTTTCCATGATGGTGCACAGCACTGTGAGAGATATAGTTTGAGAAACAGAAAGAACTGATCCTCCCTGTCTAGAAATTACTGTCTGCCAAGATAGTAGCTGACCGAGTCTGTGTTGGGTATTTTCCCTGTTATTTGTGAGAGAGGAGCCATCTTTTTAGAGCCAGCCAGGGGAGGGAATGACCTATTTTATGATATTCAAATTCTTCTTGGAAATAAGAACAATTCTAGATGAGTATATAAAAAAAGCACTCTGCCCAATACTTCCTAATACTCTCATATGTAGTTCATTTTTTGAACAATAAATTGCCTACTAATTCTTTATCTCCCAACTCTAACTTTTGAAGTGAAATACTCTCATCTGTTCCCTTGGTCCGGTTCTATCCTTTGCAGAACAGAGTCATTTCTGGAGGGAAGAGTCGGGCAAACTTAACTGGAATTAGTAAGATGCCTTTATTATGAATTTAGTTCTGTTATTTTCAGACATCTGTCATAGCTCAAACAATGCCTAAAAGGAATTGCTTGGAATATTTTTAGTTAGGGATTTCTGTGGACCTGCTTTGATGGACAGCTAAAAAATTGATTTATAATTAGTTTTGCATAATGTTCACACTTATTTATAGGGAAATAGGCATGCTTAAAGTCCTCAAAATAGTTTTTCTTCCTTATCCTTTAAATGGGTCAAATACTGTTTTCTAAAAATGTTTCTATCCTATTCATTTATTGAGTAAACTTCTCTTTTAAAGAAAGGATGACAAAAGCAAACCCAAACAGAACCAAACATTTTCTTAATCTGTATCAGTGATTTTCATTAATACCCCAGGTAGTACCATTGATGAATTAAATGCAAAGATATCCTTACTGATTAATTTCCATTACATGGTATTTCTTCACTGGTCATACAATTAGTATTAATTTTTCCCCTAAAGTTTGTGAGAAATGTTAGTCTGTTACAAGGTCCTTCTGAAAGTTCAGACCTTTGTATAACAGATCCAGAGGAAAGCTAGCTGAAATTTGGATAGACTCTTCACTTAGCTGAAATACTTTATATATCTAGAGGATATATATCTTACCTGCATTTTATAGTTAAGAGCTTAAAGTTTTCTTTCATAGGTAGTAAAAGGTTTATCAGTTAACAGACCAGAAAATGTCATGAGCATTGCTCTGACAGTTATGTTTCAAAATATTATTGTAACAGGCTGAAAATACTGCATTCTATTTTTATTTTTCTTATTAAAATTGTTTAGACTCTCTTATAAATCAGATTCTGTTTCAGCTGCATTTACCTTTTGATGGCAAAATGTTTCAGTTTATTCTTGAAATAATTCCACTTGATTCTCACACTTCCTTCATTGAATCATAGCAGGTTTTATAGGCTAAGTAAGGCCCATTGGCATTTATGGAATGGTAATTTATCAAGGTGAGGTGATAGTTCATGGAAGTGAGATCTGTAGCAAAATGTGGTTGTTTGAAATTGGCCTAATTGAGGTATACTTGATAAATGAAGAACTGCTTATAATTAATAAGTGATATTATATGGTATTTCTCCTTCTGACTTACTTCACTTAGTATGATAATCTCCTGTTGCATTCATGTTGGAAGTTCTTCAGAAAACTAGAAATTGAATTACTGTATGATCCAGCAATCCCATTCCTGGGCGTATATCCAGAGAAGACTCTAATTCAAAAAGATAAATGCGACCCTATGTTGACAGCAGCATTATTTAAAATAGCCAAGACATGGAAACAATCTAAAATAGTTTTTCTTCCTTATCCTTTAAATGGGTCAAATACTGTTTTCTAAAAATGTTTCTATCCTATTCATTTATTGAGTAAACTTCTCTTTTAAAGAAAGGATGACAAAAGCAAACCCAAACAGAACCAAACATTTTCTTAATCTGTATCAGTGATTTTCATTAATACCCCAGGTAGTACCATTGATGAATTAAATGCAAAGATATCCTTACTGATTAATTTCCATTACATGGTATTTCTTCACTGGTCATACAATTAGTATTAATTTTTCCCCTAAAGTTTGTGAGAAATGTTAGTCTGTTACAAGGTCCTTCTGAAAGTTCAGACCTTTGTATAACAGATCCAGAGGAAAGCTAGCTGAAATTTGGATAGACTCTTCACTTAGCTGAAATACTTTATATATCTAGAGGATATATATCTTACCTGCATTTTATAGTTAAGAGCTTAAAGTTTTCTTTCATAGGTAGTAAAAGGTTTATCAGTTAACAGACCAGAAAATGTCATGAGCATTGCTCTGACAGTTATGTTTCAAAATATTATTGTAACAGGCTGAAAATACTGCATTCTATTTTTATTTTTCTTATTAAAATTGTTTAGACTCTCTTATAAATCAGATTCTGTTTCAGCTGCATTTACCTTTTGATGGCAAAATGTTTCAGTTTATTCTTGAAATAATTCCACTTGATTCTCACACTTCCTTCATTGAATCATAGCAGGTTTTATAGGCTAAGTAAGGCCCATTGGCATTTATGGAATGGTAATTTATCAAGGTGAGGTGATAGTTCATGGAAGTGAGATCTGTAGCAAAATGTGGTTGTTTGAAATTGGCCTAATTGAGGTATACTTGATAAATGAAGAACTGCTTATAATTAATAAGTGATATTATATGGTATTTCTCCTTCTGACTTACTTCACTTAGTATGATAATCTCCTGTTGCATTCATGTTGGAAGTTCTTCAGAAAACTAGAAATTGAATTACTGTATGATCCAGCAATCCCATTCCTGGGCGTATATCCAGAGAAGACTCTAATTCAAAAAGATAAATGCGACCCTATGTTGACAGCAGCATTATTTAAAATAGCCAAGACATGGAAACAATCTAAAATGTCCATTGACAGAGGAACGGGTAAGGAAGATGTGGTACATATATACAATGAAATACTATTCAGCCATAAACAAGTACAAATACCATTTTGTAGCAACATGGATTCAACAAGAGACTATCATACTAAATAGTCAGAAAGACAAATACCATATAATATCACTTATATGTGGAATCTAAAATATGGCACAAAGGAACCTATCTATGAAACAGGAACAGACTCATAGACATAGAGAACAAGACTTGTGATTGCCACAGGGGAGAGAATTGGGGAAAGGATTTGGGAATTTGGGGCTAGTAGATGTAATTTATAATAATTCTGTATTATATGCAGAGTGGGTAAACAACAATCTCCTACTAAAGAGAATAGAGAACTATATTCAATATCCTATGATAAACCATATGGAAAAGAATATTTTAAAAGGAATGTATATATAGGTGTAAATTGAATTACTCTGCTATATGGAAGAAATTAACACAGCATATTAAATCAAGTATACTTCAATAAAAAAAAACCCAAGAAGCCAACGTATAGATTTTCATAGGCTGAGTTCAGGAGCTCAGATGTTAGTGTTGCAATCTTCCTCCCAAGTCAGTTTCTCTTCTTTGTTATTTCTGAGAAATCTTGTCTTAAATATGGGAGGAGGTTCTGGTCGGAGGTGCAACTTTGAAGAGAGGAGACTATAATTTATCAAGGTGAGGTGATAGTTCATGGAAGTGAGATCTGTAGCAAAATGTGGTTGTTTGAAATTGGCCTAATTGAGGTATACTTGATAAATGAAGAACTGCTTATAATTAATACGTGATATTATATGGTATTTCTCCTTCTGACTTACTTCACTTAGTATGATAATCTCCTGTTGCATTCATGTTGGAAGTTCTTCAGAAAACTAGAAATTGAATTACTGTATGATCCAGCAATCCCATTCCTGGGCGTATATCCAGAGAAGACTCTAATTCAAAAAGATAAATGCGACCCTATGTTGACAGCAGCATTATTTAAAATAGCCAAGACATGGAAACAATCTAAAATGTCCATTGACAGAGGAACGGGTAAGGAAGATGTGGTACATATATACAATGAAATACTATTCAGCCATAAACAAGTACAAATACCATTTTGTAGCAACATGGATTCAACAAGAGACTATCATACTAAATAGTCAGAAAGACAAATACCATATAATATCACTTATATGTGGAATCTAAAATATGGCACAAAGGAACCTATCTATGAAACAGGAACAGACTCATAGACATAGAGAACAAGACTTGTGATTGCCACAGGGGAGAGAATTGGGGAAAGGATTTGGGAATTTGGGGCTAGTAGATGTAATTTATAATAATTCTGTATTATATGCAGAGTGGGTAAACAACAATCTCCTACTAAAGAGAATAGAGAACTATATTCAATATCCTATGATAAACCATATGGAAAAGAATATTTTAAAAGGAATGTATATATAGGTGTAAATTGAATTACTCTGCTATATGGAAGAAATTAACACAGCATATTAAATCAAGTATACTTCAATAAAAAAAACCCAAGAAGCCAACGTATAGATTTTCATAGGCTGAGTTCAGGAGCTCAGATGTTAGTGTTGCAATCTTCCTCCCAAGTCAGTTTCTCTTCTTTGTTATTTCTGAGAAATCTTGTCTTAAATATGGGAGGAGGTTCTGGTCGGAGGTGCAACTTTGAAGAGAGGAGACTATAATTAATGAAGGTATGGCATGATAGTTTGACCTGACTGAATGAGAGTTGCTCTGTAAAACTTTGTAAGACTCTGGACACTAGCATATCTGCTTAGGATCCTAGCTGACACAGTGGGACTTTGAGTTGGCCCTGGAACCTCAAGAGAGCTGTTCAGGAGTCTTGGGAGAATAGAGACATTGGTTTTCTTGAGGTGGGTCCCACCACAGGGGGCATGCATGGTGAACATCCTTTTAATGGCTTTGTGGGCAGAAATGGATAGTCACATGTGGGAGCCAATACAGTAGCCTTGAACTACTGCAGAGATGACTGGTTTGTGGGCACCCGTGAGACTTTTCTTTGGGGCCTTCTTAGCATGAGAAACCAAGACCAGCAGTATTAGCATCACCATGGGAGCATGTTCTAGTGTAGAAAGAGTGGGTGAGGGGCTTCCCCTGGTGGTCCAGTGGGTAAAGACACTGCCTTGCAGTGCAAGGGGCGCTGGTTCAATCCCTGGCCTGGGAAGATCCCACGTGCCGTGGAGTGGCTGGACCGATGTGTCCAATTACCAAGCCTGAGCTCTGGCGCATGTGCGCCCTGAGTCGGTGCTCTGCGGCGACAGACGCCACCACGATGGGAGGCCCACAGGAGCCAAAGAACAAAGACGGGTGAAAATAGAGAAATGAAAGACCAATAGAAGTGGCCCGCCCATCCCCCTCCCACCCCACCCCCTCCCTCCAAAAGATAAATAAATTAAAAAAAAAAAAGAAAGTGGGTGAATCACTGCCTTGGGTGGAACCCTCAGCCAATGAAGTAGCAAGGTGGCAAATAAATGCCCTGAATGCCTGTCATTTAGAGGGACAATTTCAGGGGTCCCCTACAGAGTGGAGCCCCAGATCCCCATAGTGGTAATCAGGTCATGATATATCCTTTAACTTCTCCATCTCATCTTCCCAACTCATTCCTGCTTTATGCACGCAAGTTCTTTTTTAAAAAATGTTTATTTTACTTTTTGCTTTTACAGAGTTTTGTTGCTTACAGATATGTATGATCCCAGATTAGTCATATGTATATCCCCCCCATCCCACCCCTCCAGGCCATTGCATAGCACCCCTGCAGGATCACCTTTTCTCACAGCACAATGACAATAGCTATTTTTTTCACATATGATAGTATAGGTTTTCATGCTACTTCCTTTACGTCTCCCACCCACTGTTCATTCCCCACAATGTCCATATATCTATTCTCCCTGTCCGTTTTTTCATCGTGCACGCAAGTTCCTGATTCAGGTTCTTTTTTGGGAGTAATAGTAAAATAATAATTCAACAATAATGATACCCACAAACACATGCATTGGTCTATGAAAACATTCCTGTTGGTGCTGAGTATATGCATTCTAAAATATTTTTAAGTTCCATGCTGCACCAAGGAACTCTGTGTGGGGAAAGGGAGCATAGGATCTGTGTCATCTTGGTGAACCTCAAGTGTTGCTTAGGAAGAAACAAACTCTACCCTTCAGCGATACCAGCATCGGGTAAATAATGTCATTCATGGCTTCCATGGGTGGTCTTTCAGATGGATTCTCATTTTTTTAGCCTCCTGTGGCTGGGGAATCAAATCCCCTACTGTGTGCAATTTTCACTTATTGAGAAGCTCAGTTTCTTGGCAAGCTATTCCTTGGTGTGTCTGGATAAGGACGAGAAAGGAAGCCTTTAGCAGTTTAACACAAGTGTTTGGGAATTTGACTTTTTGGTAATTTTGAATACTTAATTCATATGAGTGTTGGCAGAGGTTGTGGATAGGACACGATCGCCAGGGGACCTGTGAGCTTGACTCAGACAATTGAAGGCTTCTGACTCCCTCCCTACATGGCTTGGAATGTGCATCTGCTCACTGTTCCCACACTAAGAGCTGTTTTAAGAATGCGGCCTTGCCAGAGTAATGTGTTATTGAGACCATCTGGACTGAATACATGTCTGAACCCCATTGAGGCCTCCATATAATCTTTTTGGAGTCTAGCATGGTGCAGAGATCTACTTGTCTTGCAGATGCTCTGCTTAAGGCTAGCCTCATGTGTAAGTTCCCTTGCTTGCTAGGCCTGCCCCCTACCATTCTGGAGTGGCCTATGTCTTCAGTCTCTCCTTGCTCTCCGAGTATGCAGGCCAGTTTCAGATCCCACCTGGGATCCAACAATGAGCCATATTTTTTTCAGTGTATAATAAACTGATGGTTAAAATTACGCTGAAGAACAGGGAGTTTGGTTTTATGCCCAACAATTTAGTTTCTCAAAGATATTGAATACTTTTCCTTTGATGTGGGGGAAAGCAGTTCAAAGGAAATGAATCTTTTTCATAAAGTAAGGCTGTTAGCTAATAGCTGCAGCACAGCAAGGTAAATAAAAGCATTGAGTCTCATTTATGCTCCGACTGAAAGCATAATAATTCTTTTTGGTTTATACTTATGATTTTATAGATTTATTAAGGATGTCAGGCCTTGAAAATGTTGACTTTACCTGGGTTCCTGCTATGAAATGCATCATGCATGAAATTCTGACATGCTTATAGTCTTTTATGCACATCATTTATTTCTAGGAAAAAATAATTCCAATTTATTTGGTCAGATATGTTAAATAAGGAATTGTTTTGAAGTCATATGTTAATGTCAATAATTCATTTATTTTAGGATCTTAATTTATATGGGATTTTTTATTCCTGTAGGATTTCTCTTTGTTTACTCACATGAGCTATTTCTATGTTATTAGCAATATTAGCTGTTATTCAACCTTTACTGTGTCTTCTGTTGTGGCAATCGCCATCCATATAAGCTGATTAAGGAAGATTCTAAATGTAAATATAAAATAATGTAGCTATAAAAGATATACATGGCAGGATTTTTTTCCTGCTGTTCCTAGGGAAGTTATATATAATATCATGGAAAGAAGATGATCTTTGAAATCCAACAGATTCTAGCTTAAACCTTAGCCCTTCCTCGCCAGGGGACCTGTGAGCTTGACTCAGACAATTGAAGGCTTCTGACTCCTCCCTACATGGCTTGAATGTGCATCTGCTCACTGTTCCCACACTAAGAGCTGTTTTAAGAATGCGGCCTTGCCAGAGTAATGTGTTATTGAGACCATCTGGACTGAATACATGTCTGAACCCCATTGAGGCCTCCATATAATCTTTTTGGAGTCTAGCATGGTGCAGAGATCTACTTGTCTTGCAGATGCTCTGCTTAAGGCTAGCCTCATGTGTAAGTTCCCTTGCTTGTTAGGCCTGCCCCCTACCATTCTGGAGTGGCCTATGTCTTCAGTCTCTCCTTGCTCTCCGAGTATGCAGGCCAGTTTCAGATCCCACCTGGGATCCAACAATGAGCCATATTTTTTTCAGTGTATAATAAACTGATGGTTAAAATTACGCTGAAGAACAGGGAGTTTGGTTTTATGCCCAACAATTTAGTTTCTCAAAGATATTGAATACTTTTCCTTTGATGTGGGGGAAAGCAGTTCAAAGGAAATGAATCTTTTTCATAAAGTAAGGCTGTTAGCTAATAGCTGCAGCACAGCAAGGTAAATAAAAGCATTGAGTCTCATTTATGCTCCGACTGAAAGCATAATAATTCTTTTTGGTTTATACTTATGATTTTATAGATTTATTAAGGATGTCAGGCCTTGAAAATGTTGACTTTACCTGGGTTCCTGCTATGAAATGCATCATGCATGAAATTCTGACATGCTTATAGTCTTTTATGCACATCATTTATTTCTAGGAAAAATAATTCCAATTTATTTGGTCAGATATGTTAAATAAGGAATTGTTTTGAAGTCATATGTTAATGTCAATAATTCATTTATTTTAGGATCTTAATTTATATGGGATTTTTTATTCCTGTAGGATTTCTCTTTGTTTACTCACATGAGCTATTTCTATGTTATTAGCAATATTAGCTGTTATTCAACCTTTACTGTGTCTTCTGTTGTGGCAATCGCCATCCATATAAGCTGATTAAGGAAGATTCTAAATGTAAATATAAAATAATGTAGCTATAAAAGATATACATGGCAGGATTTTTTTCCTGCTGTTCCTAGGGAAGTTATATATAATATCATGGAAAGAAGATGATCTTTGAAATCCAACAGATTCTAGCTTAAACCTTAGCCCTTCCTCATTATTGTCAAAGGACAATTATTTAACTTTCTATGTCTCAGACAAGAGATGCTATCCACCTAAGAGATTGTTAGAAAAGTTAGAGGTGGTATACTTAAAGTGCCTAGAAGACTTACAGCAAATGGTAGATATTGTTACTGTTATTTTACTACACAGAAAGGAACTTTCCGAGAAAGATCACTTTGGTCAGAGTGAGTGATAAACCTTGTGCTTGGTGGGCAGGTTTCCAGGATGTATAGAAATAGTGGTGTAAACAAAAATGACTCAGCTTGAAGGTCTTGACATGAAACTTTCCTCCAAATAGCCCTACTGTCTTTATAGTATGATGCTCAAACCTGAATGATTTTTAGAGTATTCAGAAGGACTGTTCACTGTCACCCCAGAGCAGGGAATGTGAATTTTTCAGAGTTGCCTAAGGTGATTCTGATAATCAGTTAGTTTTGGGAACCATTTCTTCTTCTTCTTATTTTCAGAATTGGAAAATAATTGCTTTCAGGTTTCTTAGCCATACTGTGTTATCTTTGGAATACCTTCACACTGTTTCCATTTCAGAATTCACCTGCCAGTGCAGGAGACAGTAAGAGAGGTAGGTTCAATCCTTGGGTGAGAAAATGGCAACCTACTCCAGCATTCTTTTTTAATTTTCTTTAGTTTTTTTGAATGTTGAGGGTTTTTTTTCTTAATTTTTAAAACTTTTAAAAATGGAAGGATAATTGCTTTACAGAGTTTTGTTGTTTTCTGCCAAACATCAGTATGAATCAGACCTAGTGGGAAGTTCAAGAGGAAGGGGCCATATGTATACTCCAGTATTCATGCCTGGAAAACTCCACGGACAGAGGAACCTGTTGGGCTACAGCCCATGGGGTCTCAAGGAGGCAGATATGATTGAATGACTGAGCGCACAGCACATAATTGCTTTACAATGGGAGCCACTTCTTAATATTCAGATCCAGCTCTTCCAGGCCAACTTAGGGCATTATTGTTGAATAGCTGTAAATTATTAAGATCTTTTATCTTTTTAAAGAACGGTTAGGCTTTTCTGCTTGAACAAAATGAACATAATTCCTTGATATCATGTCAAACCCAGTCTGTATTCAAGTTGCCTGGATTTTCTTAAAAATGTCTTTTATGTTTGGTTCGTTTGAATCAATATCCAAACAAGGTTTAAAAATTGCTTTTGGTTGATATGTCTCTTAAGTCTTGTTTGTTTTGTTTTTATATCATTGATTTGTTGGAGACACTGTCATTTATATTTTAGTGTGTGCCACTTTTTCAATTTGATGGATTGCTTTCTCATTGTATTGAACTTGCTGCTCTATCATACATTTAATATAAACTGGTAGTTTGATACAGAGGCTTGATTAGATTTAGGTCAATTTATTTTTGGATTATTATATTTTCTATGTGTCCAACTCATTTCATTCATTATTCTTTTTGATGAAATTTGACCCACTTTAGGTCAGTGGCAATTTCTTCATATCGGCTCTGGGGTCCTTTGACACAGCACTATTAGTTCTTAATATCACCTCAGCTTTCTGGCCCACTGAGATGTCCTGGGATCATCTTTCTATGTATCTAGGATCAGTGATACCTAGAAGGAGTCTTGGTTTTTTTGGTGGGGGATGGTATTTAGAGACCACAATCTGTGTGCCAAGAAAGTGCGTTAATCCTGCTTTGCAACTGCATTTAGTAATCTCCACAGGTAGACTGGGGAAATAGATGTTTAAAAATAAAAGAAGCCATGAGTGTACACTGACATTTCCAATTCAGATTTCAGGTTATAGAATATTTACTTAATTTGCTTGATTTTGTGTTTGTATCTCTTTAGACTGGGGCTGGCAATTGGAAGGCTTTCACCCTGGCCTGGAGAGTTTTGCTGGCCCTGAGTGTGCCTGCTGCTCTATCCAGGCTTCACCCAGCCTCTGCTTTGCCTTGTATTCTAGGAGGGTGGCCCCATCACCTGCATTTTCCTGGCTCCGCTGTTGGCTGGCTTCCCAATGATCTTTATCAGTGGGGAGCACTGCTAGGAGCTTGGCAGATGAGACGGGGAAAGATTTCAGTTATTTCTGCCTTTCCATCTCTACTTTGAAAGCCATCTGTGGCAGTGGCCTGGAGTCTGAAACCGCAGCCCGTGCACCGTCTCACCGAGGTTTAAGCTTTCATGGGGTTAGGCTTTTCTGCTTGAACAAAATGAACATAATTCCTTGATATCATGTTCTGTATTCAAGTTGCCTGGATTTTCTTAAAAATGTCTTTTATGTTTGGTTCGTTTGAATCAATATCCAAACAAGGTTTAAAAATTGCTTTTGGTTGATATGTCTCTTAAGTCTTGTTTGTTTTGTTTTTATATCATTGATTTGTTGGAGACACTGTCATTTATATTTTAGTGTGTGCCACTTTTTCAATTTGATGGATTGCTTTCTCATTGTATTGAACTTGCTGCTCTATCATACATTTAATATAAACTGGTAGTTTGATACAGAGGCTTGATTAGATTTAGGTCAATTTATTTTTGGATTATTATATTTTCTATGTGTCCAACTCATTTCATTCATTATTCTTTTTGATGAAATTTGACCCACTTTAGGTCAGTGGCAATTTCTTCATATCGGCTCTGGGGTCCTTTGACACAGCACTATTAGTTCTTAATATCACCTCAGCTTTCTGGCCCACTGAGATGTCCTGGGATCATCTTTCTATGTATCTAGGATCAGTGATACCTAGAAGGAGTCTTGGTTTTTTTGGTGGGGGATGGTATTTAGAGACCACAATCTGTGTGCCAAGAAAGTGCGTTAATCCTGCTTTGCAACTGCATTTAGTAATCTCCACAGGTAGACTGGGGAAATAGATGTTTAAAAATAAAAGAAGCCATGAGTGTACACTGACATTTCCAATTCAGATTTCAGGTTATAGAATATTTACTTAATTTGCTTGATTTTGTGTTTGTATCTCTTTAGACTGGGGCTGGCAATTGGAAGGCTTTCACCCTGGCCTGGAGAGTTTTGCTGGCCCTGAGTGTGCCTGCTGCTCTATCCAGGCTTCACCCAGCCTCTGCTTTGCCTTGTATTCTAGGAGGGTGGCCCCATCACCTGCATTTTCCTGGCTCCGCTGTTGGCTGGCTTCCCAATGATCTTTATCAGTGGGGAGCACTGCTAGGAGCTTGGCAGATGAGACGGGGAAAGATTTCAGTTATTTCTGCCTTTCCATCTCTACTTTGAAAGCCATCTGTGGCAGTGGCCTGGAGTCTGAAACCGCAGCTCCCGTGCACCGTCTCACCGAGGTTTAAGCTTTCATGGGGTGACCACGGTCCCTGCCTCTGGTTCCCCCATCTCCTTCCCCTCCCTCTCTCTGCCTTAGGCATGCTAGTGACTTCATCTTGGTGTTCACCTCCAGGCTGTCTCACTCTCCTCTGGGTTTTTGCCATTTCTGTCATCTGTGTAACACATTCTCTATATTATATTGATAGTAGTTCTACTTTAAATACTCAAGAGGTTTCTACTATTTGGTTAGACTCTGGTGCAGTTGTGTTGCTTAATCATTGAACGTTTTATTTCACCAACAATGTCTTGTGAATTTTTTGCCTGCTCGGAGCTTGCAAACAGAATCCTGACAGTCATTATTATCATTATCACAAGTCATTTATTAATCATCGCACTGTGGATATCACTTGATACATTTATACTTTTCCTTTTGAATCATGACTGTTAGCCTTTGTCAAATTATGCTTCCCCTCTGGCTCCTGCATCTGCCATCCCATGGCTATCACCCCACTTCAGGCCATGACGACAGCCTCCATGAATTTTGCAATAACTTCACAACTCTCTCCCCACCTCCGGTCCCTCCATTCCCTAGTCTATTTTAATATATGCTGCCAGATTTATTTTTATAAAGCACAGCTCTGATAATGTCACACCATCACTAAGAAAGAAAACCTCCTGTGGCTTTCTATCGCTTACCAAATTAAGCACAAATGCTTTGTACTGGCCTTCAGCATTCTCCATAAAATGTCCCCAAACTTACCTCTGTGTTGAGTTTCACATCATACAAACCATGCCACAGCCTGTTGATCCATAGGCAAGGAAGATCCTTGGAAGTCAAAGAGGGACCCTTGACTTTGCCATGTGGATTGTGCTATTTGAAATGTCCTGTGGAGAGACCACGGCAAAATAAACTTAAAGGTAATGAGTGTGCCTGCTGCTCTATCCAGGCTTCACCCAGCCTCTGCTTTGCCTTGTATTCTAGGAGGGTGGCCCCATCACCTGCATTTTCCTGGCTCCGCTGTTGGCTGGCTTCCCAATGATCTTTATCAGTGGGGAGCACTGCTAGGAGCTTGGCAGATGAGACGGGGAAAGATTTCAGTTATTTCTGCCTTTCCATCTCTACTTTGAAAGCCATCTGTGGCAGTGGCCTGGAGTCTGAAACCGCAGCTCCCGTGCACCGTCTCACCGAGGTTTAAGCTTTCATGGGGTGACCACGGTCCCTGCCTCTGGTTCCCCCATCTCCTTCCCCTCCCTCTCTCTGCCTTAGGCATGCTAGTGACTTCATCTTGGTGTTCACCTCCAGGCTGTCTCACTCTCCTCTGGGTTTTTGCCATTTCTGTCATCTGTGTAACACATTCTCTATATTATATTGATAGTAGTTCTACTTTAAATACTCAAGAGGTTTCTACTATTTGGTTAGACTCTGGTGCAGTTGTGTTGCTTAATCATTGAACGTTTTATTTCACCAACAATGTCTTGTGAATTTTTTGCCTGCTCGGAGCTTGCAAACAGAATCCTGACAGTCATTATTATCATTATCACAAGTCATTTATTAATCATCGCACTGTGGATATCACTTGATACATTTATACTTTTCCTTTTGAATCATGACTGTTAGCCTTTGTCAAATTATGCTTCCCCTCTGGCTCCTGCATCTGCCATCCCATGGCTATCACCCCACTTCAGGCCATGACGACAGCCTCCATGAATTTTGCAATAACTTCACAACTCTCTCCCCACCTCCGGTCCCTCCTTTCCCCTAGTCTATTTTAATATATGCTGCCAGATTTATTTTTATAAAGCACAGCTCTGATAATGTCACACCATCACTAAGAAAGAAAACCTCCTGTGGCTTTCTATCGCTTACCAAATTAAGCACAAATGCTTTGTACTGGCCTTCAGCATTCTCCATAAAATGTCCCCAAACTTACCTCTGTGTTGAGTTTCACATCATACAAACCATGCCACAGCCTGTTGATCCATAGGCAAGGAAGATCCTTGGAAGTCAAAGAGGGACCCTTGACTTTGCCATGTGGATTGTGCTATTTGAAATGTCTTGTGGAGAGACCACGGCAAAATAAACTTAAAGGTAATGAACAGGTTTGGATGTTACCAACAGAGAAGCTATTCCTTCTGCATTTATTAGATTTGATTCTTCTATTCAAGAACTTTCCCCTTTTTCACTATTTAATTTGTCTGAAATACTGAAAGGCAAGTTAAATATAGATTCCCCCCACCCCCTGTTTGTTGTCAGTTTTTAGTGTAATGATTTAGTGTCCAAGCAGCTCTCAGCATGACTGATGAATTTCTGAGTAATATGATGAATCCATGCATCATTGTATATTTACATTCATTTTCATTACTTTTCTTCTTGATGCATATTGTCCCATACCAGGTAATGAATCCATCTGTTTCTGCTTTTAAAACATAGAGATCACAACAAATAAGCCCTTAAAGATAAAATGACATTCACCTTTTATAGGCTTGTTTATTTTACTCTGAGTTCTGGGTCCCTCTGGACTCATTTAAGAAGCAAAATGTCAGTGATTAAAGAAACTTCTTGCTTTCAGTGAAGGTCATTGTTGACACTTGATTTTATTGTTTCTGTGGGCTTCCTTGGTCTTATCTGGTTCTTTGTCATGGGCTACGTTCATTCATTTATTCATGTTTGTTGAGCCTTTTAATATTAGATACCAGGGACATAAAGGGGAATTGAATGACTGTTAGCCTTTGTCAAATTATGCTTCCCTCTGGCTCCTGCATCTGCCATCCCATGGCTATCACCCCACTTCAGGCCATCGACAGCCTCCATGAATTTTGCAATAACTTCACAACTCTCTCCCACCTCCGGTCCCTCCATTCCTAGTCTATTTTAATATATGCTGCCAGATTTATTTTTATAAAGCACAGCTCTGATAATGTCACACCATCACTAAGAAAGAAAACCTCCTGTGGCTTTCTATCGCTTACCAAATTAAGCACAAATGCTTTGTACTGGCCTTCAGCATTCTCCATAAAATGTCCCCAAACTTACCTCTGTGTTGAGTTTCACATCATACAAACCATGCCACAGCCTGTTGATCCATAGGCAAGGAAGATCCTTGGAAGTCAAAGAGGGACCCTTGACTTTGCCATGTGGATTGTGCTATTTGAAATGTCTTGTGGAGAGACCACGGCAAAATAAACTTAAAGGTAATGAACAGGTTTGGATGTTACCAACAGAGAAGCTATTCCTTCTGCATTTATTAGATTTGATTCTTCTATTCAAGAACTTTCCCTTATTCACTATTTAATTTGTCTGAAATACTGAAAGGCAAGTTAAATATAGATTCCCCCCACCCCCTGTTTGTTGTCAGTTTTTAGTGTAATGATTTAGTGTCCAAGCAGCTCTCAGCATGACTGATGAATTTCTGAGTAATATGATGAATCCATGCATCATTGTATATTTACATTCATTTTCATTACTTTTCTTCTTGATGCATATTGTCCCATACCAGGTAATGAATCCATCTGTTTCTGCTTTTAAAACATAGAGATCACAACAAATAAGCCCTTAAAGATAAAATGACATTCACCTTTTATAGGCTTGTTTATTTTACTCTGAGTTCTGGGTCCCTCTGGACTCATTTAAGAAGCAAAATGTCAGTGATTAAAGAAACTTCTTGCTTTCAGTGAAGGTCATTGTTGACACTTGATTTTATTGTTTCTGTGGGCTTCCTTGGTCTTATCTGGTTCTTTGTCATGGGCTACGTTCATTCATTTATTCATGTTTGTTGAGCCTTTTAATATTAGATACCAGGGACATAAAGGGGAATTGAATGGACAGGACTACTGCTGTGGTGGTGGTGGTTTGGGGTTGGCATGCACACACACTGTGAGGCTGGTGGGATTTTAGTTCCACGGTGGCCAGGGATTGAATGTGAACCCTTGGCAGTGAGAGTGTGGCGTCCTAACCACTGGACCACCAGAGAATTCTCCAGGACTACTGTTCTTGTGAAGTGGAAACCCTAGAGGAGATACAAACATTAAACAATAAATTACACAAATGATAATGCAATTCCAATAGAAGAACTGTCTTGTGGAGGAGAAACTCAGAGTGTTAGAAGCAGCTGGCCTGTTGTGTTAGAAGCAGCTCTGACCTGTTGGAGGAAAGAGGTGGGGAAGGCTTCCCTACGGAAGTGATGTTTGAGCAGAGATCTGAAGGATGAACAAGGATTTAGGCGGACCGAGTTTATAAGCACAGAACACAGAGAGTGAGAAAGCCTTAGGGAAGATGTCTGGTCCCTTTGACGACTGAAAGAAAGGCCACTGTGGCTGGGGTATGGAGACTTACGGGGTGATTGGAACAGGTCAGAGAAACATGGAGGGACAGGCCAGGCAAAGCCTCCAAGATCATGGTAAGGATGGTATCATTTTTTAAGTAAAGGGCTATCATGATCAGGTCTGGATTTGGCTGGAGTGTGGGAAATATATTGGAAAGACACAAGAGTGTGTGCCCAGATGCCACCAGAGGTCCAGGTGAGAAATGTCTATCTTTATCTCAGAAAGTACTCCTTGTTCTGAATTCTCTTTGTCTAGTCATAGCTCTTTTAGCTTTCATATGATCAGTATTTCAATGGTTCATATTTTATCTTCCTACTTCTAACTTCTGTGTGCTTTTATATTAAGGTGAATTTTTCAACTTTATTAACAAAATTGTATTTAATAATATATGTATGTCTGGGTCCCTCTGGACTCATTTAAGAAGCAAAATGTCAGTGATTAAAGAAACTTCTTGCTTTCAGTGAAGGTCATTGTTGACACTTGATTTTATTGTTTCTGTGGGCTTCCTTGGTCTTATCTGGTTCTTTGTCATGGGCTACGTTCATTCATTTATTCATGTTTGTTGAGCCTTTTAATATTAGATACCAGGGACATAAAGGGGAATTGAATGGACAGGACTACTGCTGTGGTGGTGGTGGTTTGGGGTTGGCATGCACACACACTGTGAGGCTGGTGGGATTTTAGTTCCACGGTGGCCAGGGATTGAATGTGAACCCTTGGCAGTGAGAGTGTGGCGTCCTAACCACTGGACCACCAGAGAATTCTCCAGGACTACTGTTCTTGTGAAGTGGAAACCCTAGAGGAGATACAAACATTAAACAATAAATTACACAAATGATAATGCAATTCCAATAGAAGAACTGTCTTGTGGAGGAGAAACTCAGAGTGTTAGAAGCAGCTGGCCTGTTGTGTTAGAAGCAGCTCTGACCTGTTCTAGGAAAGAGGTGGGGAAGGCTTCTACGGAAGTGATGTTTGAGCAGAGATCTGAAGGATGAACAAGGATTTAGGCGGACCGAGTTTATAAGCACAGAACACAGAGAGTGAGAAAGCCTTAGGGAAGATGTCTGGTCCCTTTGACGACTGAAAGAAAGGCCACTGTGGCTGGGGTATGGAGACTTACGGGGTGATTGGAACAGGTCAGAGAAACATGGAGGGACAGGCCAGGCAAAGCCTCCAAGATCATGGTAAGGATGGTATCATTTTTTAAGTAAAGGGCTATCATGATCAGGTCTGGATTTGGCTGGAGTGTGGGAAATATATTGGAAAGACACAAGAGTGTGTGCCCAGATGCCACCAGAGGTCCAGGTGAGAAATGTCTATCTTTATCTCAGAAAGTACTCCTTGTTCTGAATTCTCTTTGTCTAGTCATAGCTCTTTTAGCTTTCATATGATCAGTATTTCAATGGTTCATATTTTTTATCTTCCTACTTCTAACTTCTGTGTGCTTTTATATTAAGGTGAATTTTTTTCAACTTTATTAACAAAATTGTATTTAATAATATATGTATGTAACATATTTAATAATGGAATATACTGAAATTATATGTAATAACATAAATACTTAAGTACTTTTTTCACTTTAAGTGCTTTTAGGATTTAGAGTCAAGGGGAATCCTGTGCAGATTTCTGGACCTTTTTCTCAACTAGCTTCCTTTTCTCTAGTTCTTTGACCTACAAATTACTGTCACTTCAGTTTCTTTGAACTCTGCTTTCTCCCTTCAGTGGGATCACCATGTTTTGTTTGAGATGGCCCTTCCAGTTCCACAGTCCAGAAGGTGTCTCCAAACAGAGCCAGGGCAGGCAGGGGGCTCACCGTGCTTGTTGCCTTTTCTCAGAGATCACAATCCTGTACTGCCTCTTTTCTGAAGTAGTTATTTCATATATTTTGTCTAGTTTTCTAGTTGTTTGCAGTGTGTTGGGGGCACATCTAGTCCCAATTATTTGTACATTCCCAGAAGCTGGAGTCTGTGCATTCAGTTTTGATCATATTGAACTTAAATTTGAAATTTCTAAGTGGAAGTCCATTAGCCAGTTGGTGTTAGATTTGCCTTTTAGAGAAGAACTGTGGGCTGAAGAGATAAACTTGGGAATTGGAGTAGTATGGATGATGATCAGAGTCATAAAGCCTGTGAGAATGAAAGTATGTGAAGAAAACTGGGCTTTGGGTTAGGCCTCAAGGAATTATGCTTTCAGATTCCAGGCAGAGAAAGGTGAACTTGAGGAAATGGCAGAGAAAGATCATCTAGAGAGGCTGGAGAAAACCAGGAGAGCATGTTGCAGATGCCAGGGAAGGTATTGCTAAGATTTTCATGATGATGATTGTCAAGATTTTGATGATGCTGGTTCAGGTGAAAGGAGGACTGAGAATTGGCCATTGCATTTTGTGACATGAAAAGTTTGGCCTTGCCCAGAGCACTTTCAGGGGAGCACTGGGACATAAGCCAGATTTTGATGCTGACTGAGGAGAGAGTGGGAGGTCAGAAAATGGAGAGGTTGAATATAGACAATGTTTATTTTTTTAAGTGCGGAATTTTATTTTTTAAATCAAAGAAATTTTGCATACATATATCTATCCTTTTCAAGTTATTTTCCTGTTCAAGCTATTACAGAATATTGAGCCGAGTCCCTGTGCTAATACAGTCGGCTCTTGTTGGTTATCTATTTTAAATATAGCAGTGTGTGCATGTCAATCCCAAATTCATTTTTTTAAATCCCAAGCTCTTATTCTATCTTTCCTACCCCATGTAACCATAAATTGGTTCTCTAAATCTAGTAAGTCTATTTCTGTTTGGTGCATAAGTGCATTTGTATCTTAAGATTCTGCTTATAAGCTATATATGATATTTGTCTTTCTCTGATTTATTTTGCTTAGTATGGTGATATTTAGGTCGATTCATGTTGCTGGAAATGGCATTATTTCATCCATTTTAATTTGAATAATATTCTATTGTATCCATGTACCACATCTTTATCCATCCATCTGTTCATGGGCATTTAGGCTGCTTCCATGTCTTGGGTATTGTGAGCAGTGATGCAGTGAACATCAGGGTGTGTGTCCTTTTGGGTCACGTTGTTAGATTTGCCTTTTAGAGAAGAACTGTGGTGAGATAAATTGGGAATTGATCTATGATGTGAGTTGGGGCCTTTAGAGAAGAACTGTGGGCTGAAGAGATAAACTTGGGAATTGGAGTAGTATGGATGATGATCAGAGTCATAAAGCCTGTGAGAATGAAAGTATGTGAAGAAAACTGGGCTTTGGGTTAGGCCTCAAGGAATTATGCTTTCAGATTCCAGGCAGAGAAAGGTGAACTTGAGGAAATGGCAGAGAAAGATCATCTAGAGAGGCTGGAGAAAACCAGGAGAGCATGTTGCAGATGCCAGGGAAGGTATTGCTAAGATTTTCATGATGATGATTGTCAAGATTTTGATGATGCTGGTTCAGGTGAAAGGAGGACTGAGAATTGGCCATTGCATTTTGTGACATGAAAAGTTTGGCCTTGCCCAGAGCACTTTCAGGGGAGCACTGGGACATAAGCCAGATTTTGATGCTGACTGAGGAGAGAGTGGGAGGTCAGAAAATGGAGAGGTTGAATATAGACAATGTTTATTTTTTTAAGTGCGGAATTTTATTTTTTAAATCAAAGAAATTTTGCATACATATATCTATCCTTTTCAAGTTATTTTCCTGTTCAAGCTATTACAGAATATTGAGCCGAGTCCCTGTGCTAATACAGTCGGCTCTTGTTGGTTATCTATTTTAAATATAGCAGTGTGTGCATGTCAATCCCAAATTCATTTTTTTAAATCCCAAGCTCTTATTCTATCTTTCCTACCCCATGTAACCATAAATTGGTTCTCTAAATCTAGTAAGTCTATTTCTGTTTGGTGCATAAGTGCATTTGTATCTTAAGATTCTGCTTATAAGCTATATATGATATTTGTCTTTCTCTGATTTATTTTGCTTAGTATGGTGATATTTAGGTCGATTCATGTTGCTGGAAATGGCATTATTTCATCCATTTTAATTTGAATAATATTCTATTGTATCCATGTACCACATCTTTATCCATCCATCTGTTCATGGGCATTTAGGCTGCTTCCATGTCTTGGGTATTGTGAGCAGTGATGCAGTGAACATCAGGGTGCGTGTGTCCTTTTGGGTCACGTTGTTCTCTGGATATATGCCCAGAAATGGGATTGCAGGGTCATATGGTAGCTACATTTTTAGTTTTTTTAAGGAACTACCATGCTGAAGATAAGAGTTAGCTTGAGAGCTGTAACTGGATAAGAGTTTTCAGAAGTGGTTTTATTTCATTTCTTTTAAAAAATGTTTTATTTTTAAATAGGAGAGCCTTAGTTTATAGACATGCTGGCTGGCTGAAGGTATGAGGTTAATGATTTGAGAGAGAGCTGATACTTGTAGTGTTAGGATCAGAAAGGCAACTGGATATGCGATCTGTGAATTGAGACCTGAATTTTGAAAGAGTGATGTATTTTCTTTCAACAGAAGGAAAGGAAAGAGAAGAGGTGTCCAGGAAATCAGGTTTATTGGTTTGGTGGGGAAAAATTGAGAGCTGTCTTTCACTGATGGCTTCCATGTCTCTTTCACTGATGGCTTCCATGTCTCATGAAGAACGTCTGAAAAATATGTCTCATGTTGACATGGGCTTCCTGGGTGGCAAAGAATCCTCCTGTCCATGTAGGAGACACAAGATATGTGGGTCAGGAAGATTCTCTGGATTAGCAGGGATGAAAGACTGGAGAGAAAGCCGTGACTTCTTGGATTATCCCATCCTCTGTTAAAGGCTTCCCTTTCTCTCCTCTCTTCAGGTATTTTTTACCTGGTTCTGATATTTCGTTCTCAAGCCTTATTGCTGTTTCTACCCATCCTCTTCTCAATCTTTAGCTTCATTTTTTTACTTCTGGTTTCTTACCTAACCTTAACCTTGTTCTTGCTCCCTCTCCCAAATATAGTGTCTTCATTATTTATTGAAAACCATTTCCCCCATCTTTCAGCATTTCCAGATCCTCCTCCTCTCTTGTGGGCGGGGGTGGGGGGCGGGGAGCGGGTTGTGGAGGGAGGTGGGTGGGCAGGCCACTTCTATTGGTTTTTCATTTATCTGTTTTCATCCAACTTTGTTCGTTGGCCCGTGTGGTCCTCCCATTGCAGTGGCCTCTCTCCTCGCAGAGCACCGAGTCTGGCGCATGTGCTCCAGAGCTCCGGCTAGGCTCGGTAACTGGACACATTGGTCCAGCCACTCCAGGGCATGTGGGATCTTCCCAGGCCACGGATGAACTGGCACCTCTTGAACTGCAGGGTGGTGTCCTTACCCACAGGACCACCAGGGAAGCCCAGATCCTCCTCCTCTTATATGTTCATCCTTGTATTTTCCTTCTTTCTTTTTTTAGCCACCTTTAGTCCCACTTGTTGTTTCACTCTTTGTTTACAAAAGAAAAGTATACGTTTTCAGTATTCAGTTGTAATTTGCAATGGATTATATTCTTGAATGCCATCTCTGCTGCTTTAAATTTTCTTAAATTTTATTCTTTAGGATGAAAAAATAAAGAACATCTAAATAGCAGTATATAACTTTCATCAAGTTTGAGGTTGAAATAGTATATTTTTAAAATTTTGGCCTCTTTTTATTGTTTGTTTATTTATTTATTTTTCATCCATCTTTGTTCTTTGGCCTGTGTGGGTCTCCCTTTGCAGTGGCCTCTCTTGTTGTAGAGCACTGACTCTGGGTGCATGTGCTCCAGAGCACTGGCTCCTGATTGGACACAGGGGTCCAGCTGCTCTGTGACACATGGAATCCTCCCAGCCAGGGATCAAACTGGTGCCCTTTGCACTGCAAGGCAGACTCTCTACCCACTGGACCACCAGGGAAGCCCTGAAATAGTATTTTTTAAAAAACAAGTGCCTAAAAGCTTTTTTTGTTATTGTTCTTTTAAAAAAAGAGGACCCCCTGATATTTACATACAGTCTAGCAAACCATTATGAAAACATTTACATATTTATATTTTTAGAAAATTAGAATTGGAAAAACAATAAATGTCTTCATATATCTAAATTATGGTCTGTGAAAAACGATGTAGCTCTTCATAAAAAAGAAAAGTATATTTTCACTGGAGACCAAAAATATGGGAAGATTTTGAGAAGCACTTTTATCAGGTAGGGCTTCCCAGGTATTGTGTTGGTAAAGAATCTGCCTGCCAATGCAAGAGATGAAAGATACTTTGGTTCAATTCCTGTGTTGGGACAATTTCCTGGAGTAGGAAATTCCATGGACAGAGGAGCCTGGCAATCTATACAGTCCATGGGGTTGCAAAGAGTTGGACATAACTGAGCACACACACACACGAATCTATCAGGTAGGCTGCAAATATTAAAAGTCAGGAATTTGATTTGTCGGTAGGAGGCAGTTAATCCACAACATTCATGGATCATGTGCAAAGTGCTTTCCTAGTATTTATGAAAAGTAACAGTGGGCACTGGGAATGGATTTGAGCTTCAAAACCCAAGTTGAGGAAACTTTTGTCTTCTCTATTAAATAACTCTGGCATTGAGCCACATTGACTAGTATGCCAAGAAATTCAGTCAGTTTCCAGTGCTATGGAGGTGTTTGCTGTAGAGGCGCTCACTATGGTTCCCATGGACTATTTAAAGGCAGTGAAACTATTTCTTCCATAGCAAGAATAGGAAAGGGACTTATTTGAGGAGGTTCCTGGGTCCCTGGGAACTGGGAAGAAGGGAAATGAAGATCTCCATTATTTGAAGTCCTGAATGAACCATCTCGCTCTTCATTTCCTCCTTTTCAAACCTTGGGTGAGCCTCTTTCTCTAGATAATTCAGCTGTACAGTCTATGTAAACTAAGGCTTCTCAAAATAAGTCTTGATTATTCTCTGGGGCATACAGGCTTGATTGCTCTTGGGGAGGGCATGAAAAGGCAAAGAAAAAATTCTCCCATGGGTCTTTTACAACCACCATAATTAGATTTAGAAAGTTTTAATAAATTATCAAGCTGCATATGAATAATAGGGAAAATTTATTGATGACAAGGTACATTGCATCTCACATTTGACATTATCAAGTCTTTTTCAAACCTTAATTTTCCAAAACTTTTTTAGAATAACATTTACATATTTATATTTTTAGAAAATTAGAATTGGAAAAACAATAAATGTCTTCATATATCTAAATTATGGTCTGTGAAAACGATGTAGCTCTTCATAAAAAAGAAAAGTATATTTTCACTGGAGACCAAAAATATGGGAAGATTTTGAGAAGCACTTTTATCAGGTAGGGCTTCCCAGGTATTGTGTTGGTAAAGAATCTGCCTGCCAATGCAAGAGATGAAAGATACTTTGGTTCAATTCCTGTGTTGGGACAATTTCCTGGAGTAGGAAATTCCATGGACAGAGGAGCCTGGCAATCTATACAGTCCATGGGGTTGCAAAGAGTTGGACATAACTGAGCACACACACACACGAATCTATCAGGTAGGCTGCAAATATTAAAAGTCAGGAATTTGATTTGTCGGTAGGAGGCAGTTAATCCACAACATTCATGGATCATGTGCAAAGTGCTTTCCTAGTATTTATGAAAAAGTAACAGTGGGCACTGGGAATGGATTTGAGCTTCAAAACCCAAGTTGAGGAAACTTTTTGTCTTCTCTATTAAATAACTCTGGCATTGAGCCACATTGACTAGTATGCCAAGAAATTCAGTCAGTTTCCAGTGCTATGGAGGTGTTTGCTGTAGAGGCGCTCACTATGGTTCCCATGGACTATTTAAAGGCAGTGAAACTATTTCTTCCATAGCAAGAATAGGAAAGGGACTTATTTGAGGAGGTTCCTGGGTCCCTGGGAACTGGGAAGAAGGGAAATGAAGATCTCCATTATTTGAAGTCCTGAATGAACCATCTCGCTCTTCATTTCCTCCTTTTCAAACCTTGGGTGAGCCTCTTTCTCTAGATAATTCAGCTGTACAGTCTATGTAAACTAAGGCTTCTCAAAATAAGTCTTGATTATTCTCTGGGGCATACAGGCTTGATTGCTCTTGGGGAGGGCATGAAAAGGCAAAGAAAAAATTCTCCCATGGGTCTTTTACAACCACCATAATTAGATTTAGAAAGTTTTAATAAATTATCAAGCTGCATATGAATAATAGGGAAAATTTATTGATGACAAGGTACATTGCATCTCACATTTGACATTCAATCATACAGTCTTTGTCAAACCTTAATTTTTCCAAAACTTGTCTGTTATTTTCAAGAAAATGAGAAGCATATTTAGAAGCTTCTTACTGATTCAACACTCACCATGATGTATCCAGTGGTCTGTAGATTTACCAGGACACTAAAAATAAACTTTATGACAAAATGTGATGTAGAGAAATGGAACAAAATACTTTTAAAATACAGTTTTTGAGTTGTGGGGTATTTTTGAAAAGAAATGTCTAGCTATCATGAGATGTTGTTCACCTTAAAGGCATGGAACACCAGGTTCAAGGTATCAACTTCTTCATAAAGTGCACCTAGAAAGACCTTTTACATCTCCACATGATGACAATATCCACATCTATCAAAGTCATCCTTGCAATGAATATAATATGGAAATATTTCAAAAGAAGATGTAGGGCTCAATGCTTTTGACTAGAGTGGCGATTTTCCAACTTTCTTGTGTATACCCACCACCTGGAGATCTTGTTAAAATGCGGATTCTCATTGAGTATGTTTAGGGTGGGGCCTGGGCTTCTGCATTTCTAAGAAGCTCCAGGGTGAAGTTTCTACTGTAGGTTTGCTGTGGGTTTGTACAGTTTCTGTAGTTGATGATGGTAAGTTGATTTTTCCCAATGTGAATATAGTTTTTATACACAAATCATCTGGGTATTTTCTTTCCTTTCAAGGAATTTTGGATCTAAATTTAATTTTTTAAAAAAATCTTAATTTATAATGGTTAACCTGACCAATGACAGATGGAAGAAAGATGAGGGCTGAAGTAGACCAAAGTCATGCATTGTGTGCTATAGATGGAAAACACTTATGATGTATAAATAGAAACAGTTACAATAGAGTGGGTAGTAATCATGTGCATTTGGAGCCAGGTTGATGGGCTTGTCATGACTTGAGACCATTGGTGCACCAGTTAGCTTCCAGGTTATGCTGGGGAACATGTGATAAGTTTTGGATGTGTGTTTTTGGCCTACCAGTTGGATACTCAAGAGGAAATTTCAAGTAAGTAGGACTTGGGAGTGGAGCTCAGTAAAGAGACTGAGTCTGGATATATAAATTTAGAGTGGGTCAGAAATGAAAAGGGAGCCTAGGTTACATCCTAAGGAATTCTAATGTTTAATGGAAGAAATGAATAATAATCAACAAAGGATTTAGATATATATGAGAAAAATTGGGAGAATTTTCACTGAAGCCTGGTAAGAGTGTTGGCATGTAGTAAGTGCTTAAGAAATGGTTGCTTAAATTAAAACCAAAATCAAATACACAAGAAAGAAACAGAAAACCAAACTGAACTGGGCTTTTGAATACCTTGGATTAAGATGACTGTCTTGTTTGATTTTCATAAGTGTATTCCTTGTAAGAATCACTTTACTGTTTTTTAAATTTAATTTTTAGTTTCTATTGGAATATAATTGATTTATAATATTGTGTTAGTTTCAGGTGTGATTCAGTTACATGTATACATATATCCATTCTTTTGCAGATTATTTTCCCATATAGGTTATTATAGAATATTGACTAGAGTCCCCTGTGCCATCCCGTAAATCCTTCTTGGGTATCTGATTATATATAACAGTGTGTATATGTTCATCTCAAATTCCTAATTTATCCTTATCTCCCACCTTTCCCCTTTGGAACCATAAGTTTGCTTTTAAAGTCTGTGAGTCTGTTTCTGTTTTGTAAATAAGTACATTTGTATCATTTTTCTTTTAAATTCCACATATAAGTGATATCATTTATTCATCTTTCTCTGCCTGCCTTACTTCACTTAATATGGTAATCTCTAGGTTCATCCATGTTGCTGTAAATGGCATTATTTCATTCTTTTTTTATGACTAATACTCTATTGTATATATGTACTACCTCTTCTTAATCCGTTCCTCTGTTGATGGACATTTAGATTATTTTTATGTCTTGGTTATTGTAGATAGTGTCCTAAGCATATTCTTTTATATGTTTGTTTCTATTAAAGTTTGTCTACTCTGCCTGTAATATCCTTTATTCTTCTTTCACTTTTCCTCACCTCTGCCTCTGCTGACCATTCCCTCTTCTGTTTGCACGTGCTCTTTCTGGCCCTGGGTTCTCAACTACACTCTTCTGCTCCTGACTTCCTTTGTGGACCTGGATGATTGGTGCCCAATCTTTCCAAGCCCTGTGTACCAACACCATCTCTGATCAATAAAATGGTACCCAGCTGGGTTAGAAAGCCCCCATCCCATAAGGAACTGTAGCAAATGATAGACACCAAAAAGGGGAGATTAATATTTGCTAGTAGTAGATGTTAGTATTCCCTTTTCACGATGATGCTGTAAGAGTGTTGGCATGTAGTAAGTGCTTAAGAAATGGTTGCTTAAATTAAAACCAAAATCAAATACACAAGAAAGAAACAGAAAACCAAACTGAACTGGGCTTTTGAATACCTTGGATTAAGATGACTGTCTTGTTTGATTTTCATAAGTGTATTCCTTGTAAGAATCACTTTACTGTTTTTTAAATTTAATTTTTAGTTTCTATTGGAATATAATTGATTTATAATATTGTGTTAGTTTCAGGTGTGATTCAGTTACATGTATACATATATCCATTCTTTTGCAGATTATTTTCCCATATAGGTTATTATAGAATATTGACTAGAGTCCCCTGTGCCATCCCGTAAATCCTTCTTGGGTATCTGATTATATATAACAGTGTGTATATGTTCATCTCAAATTCCTAATTTATCCTTATCTCCCACCTTTCCCCTTTGGAACCATAAGTTTGCTTTTAAAGTCTGTGAATCTGTTTCTGTTTTGTAAATAAGTACATTTGTATCATTTTTCTTTTAAATTCCACATATAAGTGATATCATTTATTCATCTTTCTCTGCCTGCCTTACTTCACTTAATATGGTAATCTCTAGGTTCATCCATGTTGCTGTAAATGGCATTATTTCATTCTTTTTTTATGACTAATACTCTATTGTATATATGTACTACCTCTTCTTAATCCGTTCCTCTGTTGATGGACATTTAGATTATTTTTATGTCTTGGTTATTGTAGATAGTGTCCTAAGCATATTCTTTTATATGTTTGTTTCTATTAAAGTTTGTCTACTCTGCCTGTAATATCCTTTATTCTTCTTTCACTTTTCCTCACCTCTGCCTCTGCTGACCATTCCCTCTTCTGTTTGCACGTGCTCTTTCTGGCCCTGGGTTCTCAACTACACTCTTCTGCTCCTGACTTCCTTTGTGGACCTGGATGATTGGTGCCCAATCTTTCCAAGCCCTGTGTACCAACACCATCTCTGATCAATAAAATGGTACCCAGCTGGGTTAGAAAGCCCCCATCCCATAAGGAACTGTAGCAAATGATAGACACCAAAAAGGGGAGATTAATATTTGCTAGTAGTAGATGTTAGTATTCCCTTTTCACGATGATGCTGTATATGATGATGGTTGGTGGGGTCCAAGCTCCAGATAAACCATGACATGTGACCTGTATGTGGCCAGAATTTGTTGTTGTTCAGTTGCTAAGTTGTGACTGACTCTTTGTGACCCCAAGGACTGTAGCATGACAGGCTCCTCTGTCCCTCGCTGTCCCCCAGAGTTTGCCCAAATTCATCTCCATTGATCAGTGATGCCATCCAACCATCTCACCTTCTGCTGCCACTTCTCCTTTGGCCTTCAGTTTTTCCTAGCATCAGAGTCTTTTCCAGTGAGTCAACTCTTCACATCAGGTGGCCAAAGTATATCAGCTTCAGCATCAGTCTTTCCAATGAATGTTCAGGGTTGATTTCCTTTAGGATTGACTGGTTTGATCTCTTTGTAGTCTAGGGGACTCTCAAGAGAACTCCCTGGTGGTCCAGTGGTTAAGATTCCACCGTCCAATGCAAGGGGCACAGATTCCATACCTAGTCAGAGAGCTAAGATCACACTTGCTTCTCGGCTCAAAAACCAAAGCATAAAACAGAAACAGTATCGTAATAAATTCAACAAAGACTTAAAAATGGTCCACCTTAAAAAAAATCTTAAAAAATGAACTTGAGGCAGTGGAAGTCAGAGATATTTAAGAGATGAACTGACTCTCAGGCTGCCATAGATTTGAATCCCATTCTGCCATTCCCAAATTAGAAAAGTTACTTTACTTCTCCAGATCTCAGTTTTCTCTTCTGTAAAATGGAGACAAAACACATAACACAATATAAACATGTTAAAGAAATGACAAAACCAAACACATGAACATGCATACGTGCCCACATAGTGTTTCATGAGTTTGGTATCCATGTCGGATCTTACCAAGAGCGGTGAGCTGGCTTTCTCAAAAAGAGGCTATGGATGGTGCAGAGATGAGCAGAAAGGCTCATTAGTCCACTTTGGGGAGACTTGACATGATGCGCTTTTGGGCACTACGATGATGATGTTTGTCAGAGAAACACAGGCATGACATGTTCTCCAGCGTGGAGTATAATAATGGAATCTGAGTCATTTACGTGATTTCATCTACTTTTCCTATTATCCAGTGATGGGCATTTATGAAGTTGGCTATTTATTTTGGACACAGTTCCCCTGCATAGATGGAGCTCTAAGTAAGACCTCTAACCTCATCTGTACCGTCTTGTCATATATGGTGTTCACCAAGCAAAAATAATGCAAACAAACTGTAGCAATGACAGGCTCCTCTGTCCTCGCTGTCCCCAGAGTTTGCCCAAATTCATCTCCATTGATCAGTGGTGCCATCCAACCATCTCACCTTCTGCTGCCACTTCTCCTTTGGCCTTCAGTTTTTCCTAGCATCAGAGTCTTTTCCAGTGAGTCAACTCTTCACATCAGGTGGCCAAAGTATATCAGCTTCAGCATCAGTCTTTCCAATGAATGTTCAGGGTTGATTTCCTTTAGGATTGACTGGTTTGATCTCTTTGTAGTCTAGGGGACTCTCAAGAGAACTCCCTGGTGGTCCAGTGGTTAAGATTCCACCGTCCAATGCAAGGGGCACAGATTCCATACCTAGTCAGAGAGCTAAGATCACACTTGCTTCTCGGCTCAAAAACCAAAGCATAAAACAGAAACAGTATCGTAATAAATTCAACAAAGACTTAAAAATGGTCCACCTTAAAAAAAATCTTAAAAAATGAACTTGAGGCAGTGGAAGTCAGAGATATTTAAGAGATGAACTGACTCTCAGGCTGCCATAGATTTGAATCCCATTCTGCCATTCCCAAATTAGAAAAGTTACTTTACTTCTCCAGATCTCAGTTTTCTCTTCTGTAAAATGGAGACAAAACACATAACACAATATAAACATGTTAAAGAAATGACAAAACCAAACACATGAACATGCATACGTGCCCACATAGTGTTTCATGAGTTTGGTATCCATGTCGGATCTTACCAAGAGCGGTGAGCTGGCTTTCTCAAAAAGAGGCTATGGATGGTGCAGAGATGAGCAGAAAGGCTCATTAGTCCACTTTGGGGAGACTTGACATGATGCGCTTTTGGGCACTACGATGATGATGTTTGTCAGAGAAACACAGGCATGACATGTTCTCCAGCGTGGAGTATAATAATGGAATCTGAGTCATTTACGTGATTTCATCTACTTTTCCTATTATCCAGTGATGGGCATTTATGAAGTTGGCTATTTATTTTGGACACAGTTCCCCTGCATAAATGGAGCTCTAAGTAAGACCTCTAACCTCATCTGTACCGTCTTGTCATATATGGTGTTCACCAGCATATAATGCATCAAAGGAATGAAAATTTCTAGTGGTATTCGGTGTTCAGAATCAGTACCTGGAGGATGCCAGCTGGGGAATAAATAATCAGTTGGACACCATGATATCAGTCAAGCTGGATTATTGCTGAAAATCTAAGACCTCATCAACTGAGAAACTTATTTACACAGACAAATGTCTATCAACATTCTGCCTTATTTTCAAGATTCAAATCATGTATTATTAAGTGACATAATGCCAGACTAAATGGAGTATTTGCTATCTTAAGTTTTATTGACTTCCATTCATTGGTTATAATTACTAACTTTTTGTGTTTTAATGTTTGAGTGCTGATATGCTTGGGGAAATTGAACCACAGTGGTGATTGCCCAGCAAGGAAATCAGCCGATGAGGAAAATTAAATGCTAGGTGATGGCTTGAAGTCAGCAGTGAGGGAATGGGTCAGGGTGATGGAAGCGAGAGCTATATTTTTAAGTGATTTAGCAAATGATGCTAAGAAAATGCCATGCCATCAATTTGGTTTTTCTAATGTAACAAGTCGTAATTGATCATTTCTTGGTACTGATGTAAGAAAACCTCTTTAGCATGTCCTAAGCAGCTCACTGAGAAATTCTTTTGTTTAAAAGGATACTTAAAGAGATAGATATCATTTTGAAATTCCAAACAACTTGAGAACATTGTTGAGAAGTTATCAGAGAAAATATCTTTTACTTTGCAATCCTGGACTGTACAGAATTGTTAGAGGTAGGCATTTATTTCTCTTGAGAGGTGCTTTTCAGAGATGAGCAGAAAGGCTCATTAGTCCACTTTGGGAGACTTGACATGATGCGCTTTTGGGCACTACGATGATGATGTTTGTCAGAGAAACACAGGCATGACATGTTCTCCAGCGTGGAGTATAATAATGGAATCTGAGTCATTTACGTGATTTCATCTACTTTTCCTATTATCCAGTGATGGGCATTTATGAAGTTGGCTATTTATTTTGGACACAGTTCCCCCCCCCCCCCTGCATAAATGGAGCTCTAAGTAAGACCTCTAACCTCATCTGTACCGTCTTGTCATATATGGTGTTCACCAGCATATAATGCATCAAAGGAATGAAAATTTCTAGTGGTATTCGGTGTTCAGAATCAGTACCTGGAGGATGCCAGCTGGGGAATAAATAATCAGTTGGACACCATGATATCAGTCAAGCTGGATTATTGCTGAAAATCTAAGACCTCATCAACTGAGAAACTTATTTACACAGACAAATGTCTATCAACATTCTGCCTTATTTTCAAGATTCAAATCATGTATTATTAAGTGACATAATGCCAGACTAAATGGAGTATTTGCTATCTTAAGTTTTATTGACTTCCATTCATTGGTTATAATTACTAACTTTTTGTGTTTTAATGTTTGAGTGCTGATATGCTTGGGGGGGAAATTGAACCACAGTGGTGATTGCCCAGCAAGGAAATCAGCCGATGAGGAAAATTAAATGCTAGGTGATGGCTTGAAGTCAGCAGTGAGGGAATGGGTCAGGGTGATGGAAGCGAGAGCTATATTTTTAAGTGATTTAGCAAATGATGCTAAGAAAATGCCATGCCATCAATTTGGTTTTTCTAATGTAACAAGTCGTAATTGATCATTTCTTGGTACTGATGTAAGAAAACCTCTTTAGCATGTCCTAAGCAGCTCACTGAGAAATTCTTTTGTTTAAAAGGATACTTAAAGAGATAGATATCATTTTGAAATTCCAAACAACTTGAGAACATTGTTGAGAAGTTATCAGAGAAAATATCTTTTACTTTGCAATCCTGGACTGTACAGAATTGTTAGAGGTAGGCATTTATTTCTCTTGAGAGGTGCTGAAAATGTATATTATAAACAAAAAAGAGACAGATTAGTCTCCTGGGTCAGTTCTAACCTGCTTCTCATGCCTTTTAGAATTCTATCCCAAAGCCTTCACTGCATGAGTCGAAATGGAGAGAGTTTATTTTTTAGCTTTCAGTCACCTTTGAAAACCTTTTCTAAGTAAACACATATTTGAGCTTATAGGTAATATTAAGTATACATTTATGCTTTTCCTAAATTCTTGTGTTAAAGTTGTTGCTTTTCTATGGGCTGAATTTCTGCTGGATTCATTCATTCTTTTATCCTCCACCTGTCCATTCCTTCGTTCATTCATTCTGGACCCCTAACACACCTGAGGATCCATGAGACACAATGCAGTTTCCTGCCGATAATTACCTAGTTATATTCTCCAGTAGTTTTGGTATGAGAACCTCAATTAGACATATGTGAAAATATGTTAAAAATAGTCAGTGTAAGAAGCGTGGGGGAGTTGGTCTTTGGTTTAATATCATTCTGCCTGTGGCAAGTTTCTAAAATGAAGTACCTGTCAGTCGACTGGCCATCCTCCTAACTTGTACAAATCGGGTGGTTTACACAACTGAAGGAAGGCTGAAGTGAGAGGCAATCTGTGACTGCTGTTCAGTGTTCATTTCCTTTTCTCTTTCATTTTTCACCTGTCAGTGTAATGTCATTTCTTCAGGGAGGCCTGCCCAACACCCTGCCCCGCTACTCCATCCAGATGAGTTACTCTAGGTGAGCTATGGGTCAGGGTGATGGAAGCGAGAGCTATATTTTTAAGTGATTTAGCAAATGATGCTAAGAAAATGCCATGCCATCAATTTGGTTTTTCTAATGTAACAAGTCGTAATTGATCATTTCTTGGTACTGATGTAAGAAAACCTCTTTAGCATGTCCTAAGCAGCTCACTGAGAAATTCTTTTGTTTAAAAGGATACTTAAAGAGATAGATATCATTTTGAAATTCCAAACAACTTGAGAACATTGTTGAGAAGTTATCAGAGAAAATATCTTTTACTTTGCAATCCTGGACTGTACAGAATTGTTAGAGGTAGGCATTTATTTCTCTTGAGAGGTGCTGAAAATGTATATTATAAACAAAAAAGAGACAGATTAGTCTCCTGGGTCAGTTCTAACCTGCTTCTCATGCCTTTTAGAATTCTATCCCAAAGCCTTCACTGCATGAGTCGAAATGGAGAGAGTTTATTTTTTAGCTTTCAGTCACCTTTGAAAACCTTTTCTAAGTAAACACATATTTGAGCTTATAGGTAATATTAAGTATACATTTATGCTTTTCCTAAATTCTTGTGTTAAAGTTGTTGCTTTTCTATGGGCTGAATTTCTGCTGGATTCATTCATTCTTTTATCCTCCACCTGTCCATTCCTTCGTTCATTCATTCTGGACCCCTAACACACCTGAGGATCCATGAGACACAATGCAGTTTCCTGCCGATAATTACCTAGTTATATTCTCCAGTAGTTTTGGTATGAGAACCTCAATTAGACATATGTGAAAATATGTTAAAAATAGTCAGTGTAAGAAGCGTGGGGGAGTTGGTCTTTGGTTTAATATCATTCTGCCTGTGGCAAGTTTCTAAAATGAAGTACCTGTCAGTCGACTGGCCATCCTCCTAACTTGTACAAATCGGGTGGTTTACACAACTGAAGGAAGGCTGAAGTGAGAGGCAATCTGTGACTGCTGTTCAGTGTTCATTTCCTTTTCTCTTTCATTTTTCACCTGTCAGTGTAATGTCATTTCTTCAGGGAGGCCTGCCCAACACCCTGCCCCGCTACTCCATCCAGATGAGTTACTCTGTTACTCTTAGCAGCCCCTACTTCTTTTTCACAGCAGTCATTACAGTTGCTGGTAAATGTTTATTTGGCTGATGGTTTATTTAATGCCAGTCTTTTCCATCTGGCCATATGCTCCATGGGGGCGGGGGTGGGGGGGGCCATGTGTTGTTTACAGCCCTTTCCGTAGAGCTTGTCATAGAGTCTGGCACATAGTGGGAGCTAATTTGTTGAATGAATTAATCAAAAAGTAACCATTAAAAATACATTAAATTTAATTTAACCACTAATCAGAAAAAGTGTGTGTATTGAATTAACCTTTTGAATTTGTGTGTGATACAGCATATGCACTGGTGCTCATTTTCCAGGAATCACAGTGTGCTGAAATGTGTGGAACTTAGGAAAAAAAAAATGATGTTCCCTTTTTCTTTTTAACAAGGGAAAAATGAAGATCGGGAGAAACCATATGCTAGGGAAACTATGGAATTCATTGAAATGTTAAAGTCCCTTCATTAAAAAGTGAAGGTTTTAAATCTAATTTGCTATTAGAATCACTGAATGAATATATGCAGGGTAGTTAGGCTTAAAAATTCCCACCCGACTAGTGACTTGATAGATTATAACAGCTCTTTTCCCTAGGAGCTGCTGTGCTTTCTCATTGTAAAAAGTAATTAGCAGATATTAAAAAAAGGTTTATTAATCTTATAGGATATAATTATGGTTGTTTGTATGTAAATTCTTTCATGTTCGTGGATTGCTTATCTTTCATTTTAAATAAACAGGTTAGGAGTCAAATGTTATTACCAATTTGGTTAAACCATTACGATTCTTTTTTTCTTTTTTTTTTAGAACAGGGCCTTCCCTATTTTATTTTCCAAAAGATAATGCTAACTTAATTGGCCTAGTGTTTGGACTGGAATTTCCAATAGCCAAACCAAAATGTCTTAATGTAGATGTTCTGTTGAAAGTATTTGAAATATCAAGTTTTTTTTTTTTTTTTTAAAGAGTATAACAGAAAACTGCATGTCTGCAGTGACATTTCTCCATTTATTTAAAATGTCTGCTGATGAATAAGACCAGGGGATGGGTAGCCTCCACTCACCTAGCCCATCCACCTTCTCTCTTGTGCTATCTATGCTCTCTCCTAGGAGGTAACTCTGTCCAATGTCAACAGGTTCTTTGACCCTTTGGTTTCCAGAGGATTTGGTCAAGGGGAGAGCCAACAGGAGGTCAGGGAGGGCAGAGAGTTTGGCATCTAATTTCCTGAATCCCTCTCTGCCAGGGGATCCCTCTGGGGAGAGGTCACTTCTTCTCTCAAATGGGCTCTGTCCATGACTCTTCCTGGTTTCTGTAATTGCTCCCTCCTCTGGTTTTTAGAGTGCAGGGGTAGCAACTGCCTCCTTCTGACTTGACTGGATTATGTCTTTCCACTGCGTCTCCTTCTATATGGCCCCTGACTTGAAAGTAGCCCCCTCATAAACTGCCCTGAATTACCCAGATGAAGGGTACCCTTTGTTTTCTTCAGTTTCCAGACTTGTACAATACCCTTGGAAAAGTGGAGATAAATGCACCCTTTTAAAGATGGTGCTAGTGGTAAAGAACCTGTCTGTCAGTACAGGAGACACAAGAGACATGGATTTGATCCCTGTGTGAGGAAGATTCCCTGGAAGGGAAAGTGGCACCCTGCCCCAGTATTCTTGCCTGGTGAACACCATGGACAGAGGAGCCTGATGGTCTGCAGTCTGTAGGGTTGCAAAGAGTTGGACATGAGCGAAACAAATTAGCATGCACACGAAGCTTGGTAGAATATATGCAGGTACATTATGCGAAACCAAGAAATGACATTGTAGTGTAAAGTGAATCACTGTTCTCAGGCGTACACACATATGTACAAAAATGCATTCTTCATATTTTAAAGAAAATGTGCCTCTTAGGTCTCGGTCTTCATATTTGCCTCTTAAATTTCAAATTCAGCAGCAGCAGGAAACCCTCTTTGAATTCTTTATCTACTAGTGAGGAGGAATTGACCTTGTGTCACACTTTTCTGGTTGGCCTGATTATGGGTGTTGTGAGAGGTACAGTCTATATCCTGGCTCATAATAGAATTACACTCTTGACCTTAAATGTATGAATCATCACTGTATTCAGCCATGTTGACTGACCACAGGCCCTTTCAATGTGTGTGTACAGATAGATTTTGCTTACTCTGGATGAGCCGATGTTGGGAAGGAGGATAACATTACACTTGAGTGAAATCATTGTCTCTCTCCATGGCCTCTCATTTCAATGGATGACTTCTCCTTTTCTATTGTTAAGCCCTAGCATGCATCAAGGACTTCTCTTGGGGCTCAGTGATAAAAAATCCACCTACCAGTGGAGGAGACATGGATTCAATCCCTGGGTCAGAAAGATCCCCTGGAGTAGGAAATGGCTATCCACTCCAGTATTCTTGCTTGGAAAATCCCATGGACAAAGGAACCTGACAGGCTACAGTCCATGGGGTCACAAAGAGTCAGACACAACTGAGCGCACATGCACGCACACACACACGCACACACACCAGGAATCAAAACACAAAAGCTAGTGTCCTTCTCTGAATCAGTGGTGGGAATTCAACTGAGAAGATAGTCATGGAGTAATGTCACATTTGGCATGAACTTGTACAAATAGGAAGCTTACTCTCTGTTCACCATGTTTGAGCTGGTACTGGTCTGGTAAGAAAATAGTGCTTCAGAAACAAACTCAGGACAATCATCCCCCTTTCTTATTACCCCATACATAGATTCCATGTTTCTCCTTTTCCCTCTCATTTCGTTTTTTTTTTTTTTTTTTTAAAGATTTATTTATCTATTTTGGGTGGGGGTCGGGTTGGAGAGGGAGGGGAGCGGGCGGGCCACTTCTATTGGTCTTTCATTTCTCTATTTTCATCCATCTTTGTTCTTTGGCTCCTGTGGGCCTCCCATCGCGGTGGCGTCTGTTGTCGCAGAGCGCAGGCTCTGGGCGCATGCGCTCCAGAGCTCCGGCTTGGTAATTGGACACATCGGTCCAATCAGTCTAGCCGCTCCGCGGCACATGGGATCTTCCCAGGCCAGGGATTGAACCGGCGCCACTTGCACTGCAAGGCGGTGTCCTTATCCACTGGACCACCAGGGGAAGCCCTCATTTCGTTTTTTAATGAAGCTGAGAGGCACATGAAAGCTCAAGGCAGCATGAGGATGGGCAGGTCAGCACTGAACTTAACTTGTAGCCCCAACTCCTCCTTTTTATCCAGTTTCTGATTTTGCCACAAAAACTAGTAGTTTTAATACCAGAAAGCAGTCAAGTCTGAAAACACAAAGTTAATGGCTGTAGTCATTATGCTTTCCTGCACTGGTCTCTGCAGCAACAATAAATCTATCCCAAGACCAGGTGGCAGGAAGCTATCGTAGTGATGGCTGCTGTTGCTAAGACTGGAATCACTGAAGAAGTGCTCTGCCTAGCTGTACCCCCTGAGGAAGAGTGCAGCTTGAAGCTGATCTTTCATTGGAGAAAACCACTGATGCTATTGAACAGCACCAAGAGGACACCCCACCAGCCTCCTCCACCATTAAGGTTCACATTCAATGGACAAGGTTAGTTTTAGAAACACAGAAACCTTTTTAGTAGGAATTGATGGTGGAGATGTGGGTGAGTGAGGTCTTAAATTGTCTTCTGCCTGCAGATCTGTTCTCAGATATGTATGTGAGGTTCTTGCAGGAAGACTTAACATTGAGGGTCTCTGACTGGCTAATTCAACTGAGAAGATAGTCATGGAGTAATGTCACATTTGGCATGAACTTGTACAAATAGGAAGCTTACTCTCTGTTCACCATGTTTGAGCTGGTACTGGTCTGGTAAGAAAATAGTGCTTCAGAAACAAACTCAGGACAATCATCCCCCTTTCTTATTACCCCATACATAGATTCCATGTTTCTCCTTTTCCCTCTCATTTCGTTTTTTTTTTTTTTTTTTTAAAGATTTATTTTTCTATTTTGGGTGGGGGTCGGGTTGGAGGGGGAGGGGAGCGGGCGGGCCACTTCTATTGGTCTTTCATTTCTCTATTTTCATCCATCTTTGTTCTTTGGCTCCTGTGGGCCTCCCATCGCGGTGGCGTCTGTTGTCGCAGAGCGCAGGCTCTGGGCGCATGCGCTCCAGAGCTCCGGCTTGGTAATTGGACACATCGGTCCAATCAGTCTAGCCGCTCCGCGGCACATGGGATCTTCCCAGGCCAGGGATTGAACCGGCGCCACTTGCACTGCAAGGCGGTGTCCTTATCCACTGGACCACCAGGGGAAGCCCTCATTTCGTTTTTTAATGAAGCTGAGAGGCACATGAAAGCTCAAGGCAGCATGAGGATGGGCAGGTCAGCACTGAACTTAACTTGTAGCCCCAACTCCTCCTTTTTATCCAGTTTCTGATTTTGCCACAAAAACTAGTAGTTTTAATACCAGAAAGCAGTCAAGTCTGAAAACACAAAGTTAATGGCTGTAGTCATTATGCTTTCCTGCACTGGTCTCTGCAGCAACAATAAATCTATCCCAAGACCAGGTGGCAGGAAGCTATCGTAGTGATGGCTGCTGTTGCTAAGACCGGAATCACTGAAGAAGTGCTCTGCCTAGCTGTACCCCCTGAGGAAGAGTGCAGCTTGAAGCTGATCTTTCATTGGAGAAAACCACTGATGCTATTGAACAGCACCAAGAGGACACCCCACCAGCCTCCTCCACCATTAAGGTTCACATTCAATGGACAAGGTTAGTTTTAGAAACACAGAAACCTTTTTAGTAGGAATTGATGGTGGAGATGTGGGTGAGTGAGGTCTTAAATTGTCTTCTGCCTGCAGATCTGTTCTCAGATATGTATGTGAGGTTCTTGCAGGAAGACTTAACATTTCCTATGATTTGAGGGGTTCCCTCTGAGCTGTGCTTTAGGGCTCACTGCTTGTTAGGGGTGTCTTGGCTTCCTAGGGAATCTTTGGCAAACCAGAAACTGAGGGACATGCATGTGGGATACATGTCATTTCGAGCAATCACAGAAAGTTTCAAACTTACCATAGTGTTTTAATATGCAAACAGTGGGGACCCTTTAAAAGACAACTGGATGGAATTGGCATATTCTTGTATCATGAAAGTGTATATAGGGTGGCCCCTTTGCCTCTCAGGAATGCCCCATCCCACCCTGCCAGTCATGTGGAGTTAGATTCAGTGACTTCAACAGAGCGAGAGACAGTCCATCTGAGGAAGCTGTAAGTATTCTCAACCCTGTCTAGAAAGTATAGGAAGAAATAGGCATGAGGTTGGGGAGGAAATTGGGCTTGGCTGGGCCAGGGACCAGAAAGGAAAGCAGTGTGCTGAGTTAAGTGAGTGAGGGAAAAAAGAGGTCAGAGGTTGAGTCACGGATCCTGAGGATAGTGGTTTAAACATTAGTTGAATAACACTGGAGGAAATGACTGATGGGGTTTCAGCAAGATTTTGATGTTATCTGATTTTTTTTTTTTTAAAGATCACTTTGGTTGTTGGTGTAGAATGGATTTGAGAAGGGCAAGAATGGAAGTAGTAAGACTATCAGGTGGTCTTAGGAATCAGTAGTAAGACTATCAGGTGGTTTTAGTCCAATCAGTGGGTTGGACTAGGTTAAGGTGTGCTGTTTGGTTTTACCATCCCTAGATCGTGGTCTGAAATGGCTAACCGAACATTAGATTATGTCCAAATTCTGGCCAACAAGAAAAAGGGCAGGGACATGAGAAAGACCTCTTCATTCCCTTCAAGGACACGTTTTAGAGGTTATACTCACCTCAACACCAATGATCATAGCTGCAAAGAAGGCTGAGAAATGTAGTTTTCTTCTAAGTGGCCAAGTCTTATGTAAAAATCTGGGTTTCTATCTACCATTAAGGTTCACATTCAATGGACAAGGTTAGTTTTAGAAACACAGAAACCTTTTTAGTAGGAATTGATGGTGGAGATGTGGGTGAGTGAGGTCTTAAATTGTCTTCTGCCTGCAGATCTGTTCTCAGATATGTATGTGAGGTTCTTGCAGGAAGACTTAACATTTCCTATGATTTGAGGGGTTCCCTCTGAGCTGTGCTTTAGGGCTCACTGCTTGTTAGGGGTGTCTTGGCTTCCTAGGGAATCTTTGGCAAACCAGAAACTGAGGGACATGCATGTGGGATACATGTCATTTCGAGCAATCACAGAAAGTTTCAAACTTACCATAGTGTTTTAATATGCAAACAGTGGGGACCCTTTAAAAGACAACTGGATGGAATTGGCATATTCTTGTATCATGAAAGTGTATATAGGGTGGCCCCTTTGCCTCTCAGGAATGCCCCATCCCACCCTGCCAGTCATGTGGAGTTAGATTCAGTGACTTCAACAGAGCGAGAGACAGTCCATCTGAGGAAGCTGTAAGTATTCTCAACCCTGTCTAGAAAGTATAGGAAGAAATAGGCATGAGGTTGGGGAGGAAATTGGGCTTGGCTGGGCCAGGGACCAGAAAGGAAAGCAGTGTGCTGAGTTAAGTGAGTGAGGGAAAAAAGAGGTCAGAGGTTGAGTCACGGATCCTGAGGATAGTGGTTTAAACATTAGTTGAATAACACTGGAGGAAATGACTGATGGGGTTTCAGCAAGATTTTGATGTTATCTGATTTTTTTTTTTTAAAGATCACTTTGGTTGTTGGTGTAGAATGGATTTGAGAAGGGCAAGAATGGAAGTAGTAAGACTATCAGGTGGTCTTAGGAATCAGTAGTAAGACTATCAGGTGGTTTTAGTCCAATCAGTGGGTTGGACTAGGTTAAGGTGTGCTGTTTGGTTTTACCATCCCTAGATCGTGGTCTGAAATGGCTAACCGAACATTAGATTATGTCCAAATTCTGGCCAACAAGAAAAAGGGCAGGGACATGAGAAAGACCTCTTCATTCCCTTCAAGGACACGTTTTAGAGGTTATACTCACCTCAACACCAATGATCATAGCTGCAAAGAAGGCTGAGAAATGTAGTTTTCTTCTAAGTGGCCAAGTCTTATGTAAAAATCTGGGTTTCTATCTGCAAGTAGAAAACAGACACTAGAGGACATTAAAATCTGCTAACTTCTACTTGAAAAATAGAAATAAATGCTTGTTTTTATTTGTAGCAAAATATCTAAGAAACTATGCATGAATTTCTTTTGAAACAGAACTTTTGCCTCCTTGCAATCTAAGTTAAACTTTTGTGGTATATTGGAGTAAGCCTGTATAGTCAAAGTTACGGTTTTCCCAGTGCTCATGTATGGATGTGAAAGCTGGACCATAAAGAAGGCTGAGTCCTGAAGAATTGATGCCTTTGAAATGTAATGTTAGAGAAGACTCTTGAGAGTCCCTTGGACTTCCAGGAGATCAAGTCAGTCAGTCCTAAAAAAATCAACCCTGAATATTCATTGGAAAGACTGATGCTGAAGCTCCAGTCTTTTGGTCCCCTGATGTGAAGAGACCTGTTGGAAAAGACCCTGATGTTGGGGAAAATAGAAGGCAAAAGGAGAAGGGGATGACAGAGGATGAGATGGCTGGATGACATGATTGAGTCAATGGACATGAGTTTGAGCAAGCTCCAGGAGAGCTTCTATTGGGAAAGCTCTGGCATGCTGCAGTCCATGGCGTCGCCAAGAGTCGGACACGACTGAGTGACTAAACTGAAGTAAAGAGTAAGTCAGTCCCAGATTCACAGGCTATCTAGCTAAATGTGGGTCAAGTAATTCATTTTATTCACAGCTGGGCAAACACCAGATAACTTACCAGACACATGGCTGTCTGTTAAGAACAGATTGGAAAGAATTCAGTGTGGATTTGAGGCCAGAATGTTGCCTTTTGCTCAATACTACTAAATGTTAAGTCTTCCTGCAAGAACCTCACATACATATCTGAGAACAGATCTGCAGGCAGAAGACAATTTAAGACCTCACTTACCCACATCTCCACCATCCCTGGGATCTGCTTCTGCCTGCACAGAAGACTTGACATCTCTTATTCAGGCAGTGGCCTGGGCATCATGCTGTGTCACTCACCTAGTTGTCAATGGAACATGGAGAGGAATGACCTTCCTCCCCAAGAAGGGAGACCCTGACTATTCTTCCTACCACACAGGGAAGAGAAAGAAGCCTGGACTGTGTGTGGGCAGGTCCAAGAATGAAGACAGAGCGAGACACTTTGGCCTAGTAAATGTAGTACTCTGACGTCTCATTCGGATTCCCCTCTTCCTTGGGGAAAACAAATAAGAGATGGAGGTCTAGGGAGGGGACTTACACTCTGGAACTCCCTAAGAGGGGTGAGGTTGGGGTAGGAATCTCTTCTTTATGGGCTTATGTGTCAATACAGTGGGAGACAAAAACAGTTATCAGCAAAGTGGAAGCTAAAGTAATTTGTTTTAATTTGGAGAATAACTGCTTTACAATGTTGGTTTCTACCATATGACAATATGAAATCAGCCAGAAATATACACATATACCCTTGCTCTTGAGCCTCCCTCCAACCCCATCCCCTACCCCCAGGTCATCACAGAGCACTGAGCTGAGGTACTTGTGTTGTAGAGCAACTTAAAGCAGTTTTTTTAAAAAGTACATGGTGATGGATATCTTGAGTCATGCCATTAATTGCCTCAAATATGTTTTATCTGGATAATGGACATATGACCTTATTTTGAACACACATTTTGTTGTTATGAAACCTCAGCACAAGGAAAACAAGAGATGAAAAAAAGACAGAATGACAGATGTTTAAAAATGGTGCTGCTGGATGCCTTAAGTCACTGAAAGAGAAAGGAAAAGAAAATATCCTGTAAGGATGGCGGTGGAAGAGGCTGGGAAAGGAGTGGATGGAGAAGGGCTTGGAGTTTATGGCAGGGTCAAGGGAGGGGAGACCGGGCAGTAGGTGTCCCTTCCACAAAGGACTGGCTGTCTGTTAAGAACAGATTGGAAAGAATTCAGTGTGGATTTGAGGCCAGAATGTTGCCTTTTGCTCAATACTACTAAATGTTAAGTCTTCCTGCAAGAACCTCACATACATATCTGAGAACAGATCTGCAGGCAGAAGACAATTTAAGACCTCACTTACCCACATCTCCACCATCCCTGGGATCTGCTTCTGCCTGCACAGAAGACTTGACATCTCTTATTCAGGCAGTGGCCTGGGCATCATGCTGTGTCACTCACCTAGTTGTCAATGGAACATGGAGAGGAATGACCTTCCTCCCCAAGAAGGGAGACCCTGACTATTCTTCCTACCACACAGGGAAGAGAAAGAAGCCTGGACTGTGTGTGGGCAGGTCCAAGAATGAAGACAGAGCGAGACACTTTGGCCTAGTAAATGTAGTACTCTGACGTCTCATTCGGATTCCCCTCTTCCTTGGGGAAAACAAATAAGAGATGGAGGTCTAGGGAGGGGACTTACACTCTGGAACTCCCTAAGAGGGGTGAGGTTGGGGTAGGAATCTCTTCTTTATGGGCTTATGTGTCAATACAGTGGGAGACAAAAACAGTTATCAGCAAAGTGGAAGCTAAAGTAATTTGTTTTAATTTGGAGAATAACTGCTTTACAATGTTGGTTTCTACCATATGACAATATGAAATCAGCCAGAAATATACACATATACCCTTGCTCTTGAGCCTCCCTCCAACCCCATCCCTACCCCCAGGTCATCACAGAGCACTGAGCTGAGGTACTTGTGTTGTAGAGCAACTTAAAGCAGTTTTTTTAAAAAGTACATGGTGATGGATATCTTGAGTCATGCCATTAATTGCCTCAAATATGTTTTATCTGGATAATGGACATATGACCTTATTTTGAACACACATTTTGTTGTTATGAAACCTCAGCACAAGGAAAACAAGAGATGAAAAAAAGACAGAATGACAGATGTTTAAAAATGGTGCTGCTGGATGCCTTAAGTCACTGAAAGAGAAAGGAAAAGAAAATATCCTGTAAGGATGGCGGTGGAAGAGGCTGGGAAAGGAGTGGATGGAGAAGGGCTTGGAGTTTATGGCAGGGTCAAGGGAGGGGAGACCGGGCAGTAGGTGTCCCTTCCACAAAGGACTGGAAGAGTGGGTGGATGGTGGGCTTCTGCAACACTCACAGGATAATAGAAGAAAGGTTAATAAAAGGATTATTTTTATGGTATGGGCATGGGTAAAGGCCCCAGACTGAGGTGGGGCATGCTCAGGAACTAGCAGTGGTGAGAAGACCTGGAGGACCAAGGGCAGTGATCATCACAGGAACCTGGTGAGGGTCTCAGAGGCTTATGAGGATTCAGGTAGAGAAACACCAAATTGGGGTAGGGGAAGGAGATGGAGGCATCAGTGCTTTTGCCTTTTCCTGCCCTCCCATCTCCTGGTGGTGTCTCCCAGTGGACAAATTCAACAGAAAGCCTGAGGTGATGGAGCCCAGGTAAGACAGTCATGAAGCAACCTCCTGGGACACACAGCAGCATAGAGGAGGATCAAGAGGGACAAATGGAAAAAAGTCCACATAATGTTTTGGTGGAATGTTGGGTCGGTGACCATGGGGAAGAGGCTATATCAAAATCTCTGCCACAGTTTTTGAGTAATTATTTGCCTCCATACATTCATTGAACACTGCTCTGTTAGGGGCTAGTGACACCAAATAAATCAACAGAGACTTGTGAGCCTCCTAAGCTAGCACACGGTCATGCTTCCAATGGCAGGTAATGGAGATTGTGGGTTGAGGGGCAGCAGAACACTGCTCTGCCGGAGAGAAAGCTTCTTTGGGGAAGGAGATGGATGGATGGATGGATGGGTGGACTGATGGTTGATTGAAGTACAGCTGATTTACAATGTTGTGTTAGTTTTAGGTGTATAGCAAAGTTAGTTACACATATCCATATATCTGTTCTTTTTTTTTTTTTTTTTAGATTATTTTCCTGTTATATAGAGTATTGAGTAGAGTTATCTGTGCTATACAGTAGGTCCTTTTGGTTGTTTCTCTCTTTTTTCTTTCCTTTGAGATTTTCTTTTATTTTGGATGGGTGGGGGGGGGGGGGTTAGGGAGGGAGGAGGGCAGGCGGGCCACTTTTATTGGTCTTTCATTTCTCTATTTTCATCTGTTTTTGTTCTTTGGCCCGTGCGGGCCTCCCATCGTGGTGGCCTCTGTTGTCGCAGAGCACTGGCTCTGGGCGCATGCGCTCCAGAGCTCCGGCTCGGTAATTGGACACATCGGTCCAGCCGCTCTGTAGCACGTGGGATCTTCCCAGGCCAGGGCTCGAACCGGCGCCCCTTGCACTGCAAGGCGGTGTCCTTACCCACTGGACCACCAGGGAAGCCCTTGGTTGTCTCTTTTACGTATGGTAGTGTGTATGTATTAACTCCAACTTTTGAGGTGAAAGTTGAGTCTCTGCAGAAGATCACTAGGTGGTCTCTCTACACAGAAAACAGCATGGGCAGGGTTGCCAGTGCCATCAGGGTATGACAGTGAAGGCCTGAAGTTGTGAAGAAGGATGGGACAGGTCTGATACTGGGATTGATCAGCTGGGATATTATCCTTTGTATGGGCAAGTGGGGCTTGTGTGTGTGTGTGTGTGTGTGTGTGTGTTTGTTTAGTCACCTAGTTGTGTCCGCCTCTTTGTGACCTCATGGACTGCGGCACTCCAGGGTTCCCTGTCCCTCCCCATCTCCCAAAGCTTATCCAAGTTCATGCCCACTGCATTGGTGATGCCATCCAGCCATCTCATCCTCTGATGTCCTCTATTACTTCTGCCCTCAAACTTTCTCAGGACCCCCGAGTCCTCTCCCGCACCACAGTTCAAAGGCATCATTTCTCTGGTGCTCTGCTTCTTTATGGAGCAGCTCTCACAACCATGTGTGGCCACTGGGAAGACCACAGCCTTGACTATACAGAGCTTTATCAGCAGAGTAATGTTTCTGCTTTTCAACACACTGTCTGGGTTTGTCATAGTGGGGCTTAACAGAGCCTTAAAAATGATGTGATGTCTTACAAAGGATGAACTGATGCAGGATGCTTTCCTTAAACCTCTTTTTTTCAGTATACTCTCCTCCTCCCTCTCATTTTCCTCTTTTACTTCTGTGCCCCCCTCACCGCATTTTTTGTAATTGTTTTGTTTCTGAAAACAGAAATATACAGGATGGAGGGATTAGTTAGGATGGATTCAATGCAGGAAAAAAATATTTCAGGTTAAAAAAATATCCCACTTCAGTTGCCAGTAGGGGTTTAATTTGAGGGTAGTGGAAATCTTGAGGATGCCAACATGAATTAAACTGCTTTATGAGCCAGTGCTTAGTGGTCTTCCACAATAAAATAAAAATGAGATGTTACCCCATGACAACTTGAAAAGATGTCTTGAAATATCAGTATTCAAGATGCCTATTATTGTAAGCTGAGACATAGTAAGAATTGAACAAATGAAAATACAAACACATACTCTCACATTACTGTTCTGCACATTGATCAGCAAAGAGACAATTCTTCCTGACTTTGGGGAGAAAGTCCTTTACCTAATTATTCAAACAACCATTTCTTATCTGCACTTTTATTTTATATACCCTTTACACCTGTTTAATTAATCCTAAACATGATGCTGACTGCTAATTAAACAGCCCTGAAAGTGACTGACTGAAGGTAGTAATTTGAGATAATTAGTTTTGGTTTCAAACACTCAATTTTCACACTTTCTGCTCATTTTTAGAAAGGGGTGGCTCATTATAATAGACAGGGTGGGACATTGTATTGCTGGACTCTGAGTTGCTGAGGAAGTAGGAGGATTATTATACATCCAGATAGACCAAGGAAATGGTGTAACACTGTAGAATTTGCTGTAAAATGCTCCCCATTACCAAACCCACACCCAGAGAGAGAGAATGAGAGAGAATTCCTTCAAAAATGAAAGTCAGGCTGCTGGATCTTCTTCATTAGAACAGAAAAATGTACATGCGCTTGATCTTTGGGAAAGATCCCTAGTAAAGGGTAGACATCACTGAATCATCCATTATCTCTTTCCTAGGTCCTCTAGAAGCAAGCAGGAAAAGGGACAAACAGCCAAGATTTGGTATGTGTTTAGAGATTTGGATGAGTGTCCTTGTTAAGTATTTATGTACTACAAAGGCACACAGCCTAATCAGGGGACCATCTACCAAGAGGTGGCTGGTGTATCTGGTAGAGAAAGCAAAGAAGCAAACTGAAGGCAGGTCAAGACTTGTTTTCATGATCCGACAATATTGACAGGCAAGTTAATAAGGTTCCACTAGGAGGATAGGACCCAGAAGAATTGGGTGTGAAATAGGCTAAATCATTGTTGTAGGTTATACAGAAGCCAAACGAATCCTGCAGTACACTGGAGGTCTCCAAGCACATTCTACTTTACTTCCCTGGTAAGGAAAAAATATGCCACTTCAGTTGCCAGTAGGGGTTTAATTTGAGGGTAGTGGAAATCTTGAGGATGCCAACATGAATTAAACTGCTTTATGAGCCAGTGCTTAGTGGTCTTCCACAATAAAATAAAAATGAGATGTTACCCCATGACAACTTGAAAAGATGTCTTGAAATATCAGTATTCAAGATGCCTATTATTGTAAGCTGAGACATAGTAAGAATTGAACAAATGAAAATACAAACACATACTCTCACATTACTGTTCTGCACATTGATCAGCAAAGAGACAATTCTTCCTGACTTTGGGGAGAAAGTCCTTTACCTAATTATTCAAACAACCATTTCTTATCTGCACTTTTATTTTATATACCCTTTACACCTGTTTAATTAATCCTAAACATGATGCTGACTGCTAATTAAACAGCCCTGAAAGTGACTGACTGAAGGTAGTAATTTGAGATAATTAGTTTTGGTTTCAAACACTCAATTTTCACACTTTCTGCTCATTTTTAGAAAGGGGTGGCTCATTATAATAGACAGGGTGGGACATTGTATTGCTGGACTCTGAGTTGCTGAGGAAGTAGGAGGATTATTATACATCCAGATAGACCAAGGAAATGGTGTAACACTGTAGAATTTGCTGTAAAATGCTCCCCATTACCAAACCCACACCCAGAGAGAGAGAATGAGAGAGAATTCCTTCAAAAATGAAAGTCAGGCTGCTGGATCTTCTTCATTAGAACAGAAAAATGTACATGCGCTTGATCTTTGGGAAAGATCCCTAGTAAAGGGTAGACATCACTGAATCATCCATTATCTCTTTCCTAGGTCCTCTAGAAGCAAGCAGGAAAAGGGACAAACAGCCAAGATTTGGTATGTGTTTAGAGATTTGGATGAGTGTCCTTGTTAAGTATTTATGTACTACAAAGGCACACAGCCTAATCAGGGGACCATCTACCAAGAGGTGGCTGGTGTATCTGGTAGAGAAAGCAAAGAAGCAAACTGAAGGCAGGTCAAGACTTGTTTTCATGATCCGACAATATTGACAGGCAAGTTAATAAGGTTCCACTAGGAGGATAGGACCCAGAAGAATTGGGTGTGAAATAGGCTAAATCATTGTTGTAGGTTATACAGAAGCCAAACGAATCCTGCAGTACACTGGAGGTCTCCAAGCACATTCTACTTTACTTCCCTGGTAAGGAAGGTTTTATATCTGAGGATGTTCATTGTTACTTCACTGGCCACCAGTAATGGAGGAGGACTCTCTAGACCTATAAAGGTCTGGGTACAGATGTTGAGGACTTTTCCAAGATGTCAGGTCCACTCCATGTGGCCTGGGAATTGTCTGGCCAGCAGGTAGTTGGTGATGGTTGGATCCTAGAGTGTATAGCCCTGTGCAGGAAGATGAAATGGCAGCCTCTTGGACTTCAGAGCACTGACTGCAAGATCAAATAGAGAGCAGAGTCAATGGTTTTACGTATGAGTCAAACCTGCATCTTCAACCAAGCAACCTGAGTTAGGGCATCATGAAGTCATTTTGACTTCTGAACCTTCACACCAAGGGTGAGATGCACATCTCTTAAACTCCAGATCCCACAGCATTGTTGCCCACTTCTGGGTGACTCATTCATCTCACAGGAACCTCAGAAAAAAAAACAAATAAAAAACTGAACTCATCATTTTTGTCTTCCAAATCTCCTTATGTTCTTCTATCTTTGAAAATAGCGAACATCATCTACTCAGATATCAAAAGCCAGAGAACCGAGAACCATTTTCCATTTTTCTACCCCTTTCCTTGTCTTTTAGATACTCACAGGTTCTATATCCTTTCTTTATTCCCATCTGTCACTGCCTTAGTTCAATTTTTATACTTTCTTACATAGATTTCTGTAGTAGTTCACATGCATTTGAGGTAATTCCAGGAGACACTAATGGACAGGGAAGCCTGGCATGCTGTCATCCATGATGTCGCAGAGTCGGACATGACTGAGTGACTGAACAAGTAGGCAGCCTAGTATGTCTTCCCTTGAAGTCAGTGTATCTCTAAACATATTGTGGGTCCACTGACGTAAGATTTTCCTGTCGGACATGTTAAAATACAGATTCCTAAACCTCTAGACCTACTAGGCCAGAACTTAGGGGCACGGAGCTGCCCAGGTGGACACTGAAATGTGAGAGATGCTGCTCTCCCCACTGCTGCTGATGTGATCTTTCTAAAACAAAATTTGGTTATACCACTCCCTGGTCCTTGGTGATAAAGTCCATACTCCTTTTCAGATGTTAAAGGCATTTTCCAAGATGGTCAGTTGTTCCAACTCCTACGGGGTGAAGGGGAAAACCTGTTTGGACCAGTAATGGAGGAGGACTCTCTAGACCTATAAAGGTCTGGGTACAGATGTTGAGGACTTTTCCAAGATGTCAGGTCCACTCCATGTGGCCTGGGAATTGTCTGGCCAGCAGGTAGTTGGTGATGGTTGGATCCTAGAGTGTATAGCCCTGTGCAGGAAGATGAAATGGCAGCCTCTTGGACTTCAGAGCACTGACTGCAAGATCAAATAGAGAGCAGAGTCAATGGTTTTACGTATGAGTCAAACCTGCATCTTCAACCAAGCAACCTGAGTTAGGGCATCATGAAGTCATTTTGACTTCTGAACCTTCACACCAAGGGTGAGATGCACATCTCTTAAACTCCAGATCCCACAGCATTGTTGCCCACTTCTGGGTGACTCATTCATCTCACAGGAACCTCAGAAAAAAAAACAAATAAAAAACTGAACTCATCATTTTTGTCTTCCAAATCTCCTTATGTTCTTCTATCTTTGAAAATAGCGAACATCATCTACTCAGATATCAAAAGCCAGAGAACCGAGAACCATTTTCCATTTTTCTACCCCTTTCCTTGTCTTTTAGATACTCACAGGTTCTATATCCTTTCTTTATTCCCATCTGTCACTGCCTTAGTTCAATTTTTATACTTTCTTACATAGATTTCTGTAGTAGTTCACATGCATTTGAGGTAATTCCAGGAGACACTAATGGACAGGGAAGCCTGGCATGCTGTCATCCATGATGTCGCAGAGTCGGACATGACTGAGTGACTGAACAAGTAGGCAGCCTAGTATGTCTTCCCTTGAAGTCAGTGTATCTCTAAACATATTGTGGGTCCACTGACGTAAGATTTTCCTGTCGGACATGTTAAAATACAGATTCCTAAACCTCTAGACCTACTAGGCCAGAACTTAGGGGCACGGAGCTGCCCAGGTGGACACTGAAATGTGAGAGATGCTGCTCTCCCCACTGCTGCTGATGTGATCTTTCTAAAACAAAAATTTGGTTATACCACTCCCCTGGTCATAGTCTGTGCTTCCCCGTGGCCTTGGTGATAAAGTCCATACTCCTTTTCATGCCTGAGCAGCCCTTCATTCTCTGGTTTCTGTCTAGTTCTGCAATGATACTTCCTGATGCTCCTCCCTTGGTATCCTGCATTCCTGCCATGTGAAAGGATGCAACACCATACCCTTTCTTGACTCTGTGCTGTTAGACACGCACTTTCCTGTGGCTGAAATGTCCTTCTCTGCCTCTTTACCAGATTTTCTGTGTCTCCTGTGCTTGATCTAGCATGCATTGCCCTTCTACCATACATCTTTAAAATCCCCGTGTTCTTCTATCCTAACACGTTGCACTGGTAGACTAAGACTCTTCACTTGTCTGGGTGAATATCACATTTTAGACATTTTTAGGTGTAGATTTCTGACATGCAGTTCATTTGCTGCTCAGCTTGAAATTATTTAGGAGAAATGACAGGTCTCTAATTTTGAATATCTTCTATAAATTTACCCTGTTTATGTCAGAAAACTATTTCTTTTCCTAAAGAAATTGTGGTATGGATTCCTGTTTTCTGATTTTTTTTCCTGTGGGAAGGAAGCCTGGAAAGATGTTACAATTAAAAGATACATGGTTAGCTATGCCTAAATCTTATTGTGGGACTCATTGATTATATCAATAGGCACTGACTAGACTTACAAAGCTATATATTGAAAATAATTTACCCAAAATGTAATCTTAATACTGAAATGGTATCAAGTGTAAAAAGAGTCTCATATTAAATTCTCTGCTCATTGTAATGTAGCCTTTATGTCCTGAAGCCAAAAAGCAATTTCAGAGGTGACCTTTTCTGAGGCAGAGTTCGAAACAGGAGACACTAATGGACAGGGAAGCCTGGCATGCTGTCATCCATGATGTCGCAGAGTCGGACATGACTGAGTGACTGAACAAGTAGGCAGCCTAGTATGTCTTCCCTTGAAGTCAGTGTATCTCTAAACATATTGTGGGTCCACTGACGTAAGATTTTCCTGTCGGACATGTTAAAATACAGATTCCTAAACCTCTAGACCTACTAGGCCAGAACTTAGGGGCACGGAGCTGCCCAGGTGGACACTGAAATGTGAGAGATGCTGCTCTCCCCACTGCTGCTGATGTGATCTTTCTAAAACAAAAATTTGGTTATACCACTCCCCTGGTCATAGTCTGTGTTTCCCCCGTGGCCTTGGTGATAAAGTCCATACTCCTTTTCATGCCTGAGCAGCCCTTCATTCTCTGGTTTCTGTCTAGTTCTGCAATGATACTTCCTGATGCTCCTCCCTTGGTATCCTGCATTCCTGCCATGTGAAAGGATGCAACACCATACCCTTTCTTGACTCTGTGCTGTTAGACACGCACTTTCCTGTGGCTGAAATGTCCTTCTCTGCCTCTTTACCAGATTTTCTGTGTCTCCTGTGCTTGATCTAGCATGCATTGCCCTTCTACCATACATCTTTAAAATCCCCGTGTTCTTCTATCCTAACACGTTGCACTGGTAGACTAAGACTCTTCACTTGTCTGGGTGAATATCACATTTTAGACATTTTTAGGTGTAGATTTCTGACATGCAGTTCATTTGCTGCTCAGCTTGAAATTATTTAGGAGAAATGACAGGTCTCTAATTTTGAATATCTTCTATAAATTTACCCTGTTTATGTCAGAAAACTATTTCTTTTCCTAAAGAAATTGTGGTATGGATTCCTGTTTTCTGATTTTTTTTTTCCTGTGGGAAGGAAGCCTGGAAAGATGTTACAATTAAAAGATACATGGTTAGCTATGCCTAAATCTTATTGTGGGACTCATTGATTATATCAATAGGCACTGACTAGACTTACAAAGCTATATATTGAAAATAATTTACCCAAAATGTAATCTTAATACTGAAATGGTATCAAGTGTAAAAAGAGTCTCATATTAAATTCTCTGCTCATTGTAATGTAGCCTTTATGTCCTGAAGCCAAAAAGCAATTTCAGAGGTGACCTTTTCTGAGGCATGTATGTACATTTCATGTTCATTTCTGCCTCATTTCTTCACTAGAAATTATGTACAGAGTAAGGAAAGCAACAACAACAAAAAGCACAAATGTTTTTCTTTGACTTCTGAAACAATGGGGACTGAACCAAAACTAAATTCTTTTTTTTACTGTTTTGCTCTTATATAGTCACTGTCATGTTCCGCTCTTATGCAACCCCATGGAAGGTAGCCTGCCAGGCTTCTCTGTCCATTCTTCCCAGGAAAGAATACTGGAGAGGGTTACCATTTTCTTTTCCAGGGGATCTTCCCCACTCAGGAATCAAACCCACAACTCCTGCACTGCAGGCAGATTCTTCACCACTGAGCTACCCGGGTAAGCATTTCTCTTGTTTAGAAGTGTGCTTTGAAAGAGAGTGAGACCACAGACCTGTATAAAATACTTTCTACTGAAATTGCTGGTGATGAAATCTTGTCTTGACTGCAACCTGCTCTGTCTGGGTTTCTGGTTGTTGCTTTGGCTATTTAGTCTCTTGTGCAGCAGTTCATCATTTGAGAAGATTCCTTATGGATGGAAACGGCCTATCATTTGTTTTGCAGATACCTCAAATCAGCTATGCATCCACCGCCCCAGAGCTAAGTGATAACACCAGGTATGACTTCTTCTCCCGGGTGGTCCCCCCTGACTCCTACCAAGCGCAAGCCATGGTGGACATTGTGACGGCCCTGGGGTGGAATTACGTGTCGACGCTGGCTTCTGAAGGCAACTACGGAGAGAGCGGAGTGGAGGCCTTCACTCAGATCTCGAGGGAGATTGGTAAGTGTATGTTTATCAGATGATCGAGTTTGGAGGTCACAGGTTGCGGAAGTCTGAGCATCCCCAAGAGCTGTGACCTGTGTGGGATCATTAGCACTCCTACTGATGCAAGACCCAGCCAGTCCACTCTAGGGGGAAGCTGGGCTTATTATAAATAGCTTTGTTGTTTATGGTCTATCAAGGTGACACTCTTGTGCTAATTTAGGAAGTAGAGCTCCTGATTCAGGCAAACATTTTTTAAAGTTGTCTGTTTTGACGAGGGAGTTTGCTGGCACATTAGAGCCACTGTATATTTGAATAAATGACATTCTATTTGATTGTTCTTGATGGAAGTTTACGTTAGCAAGTGATTAAATTTTTTTAGAAAAGACACTGGAATTTAGCATCCAACACTAAAGGTATTAAGACTGGCAGTCATCTTAAAACAATACTGTAGTAACTCCCAGGCTGTACTAAAGCAGTATTCTTATTGTCATATTTGACTTTTTGAGTTTTGATTCTTACCACAAACTCTGAAGCTTACAGTAGCATTGAGGGCAAGATGTGGAAACTTAGTTAGGACTGGGCACTTGTGAACTCCGTCCTGGGCTCTTGAGGTTCTCATTCAAATTTCTGCAGTCATTTTTACTATGGGTATATTTAGCAGTGAGGCTGTAAATCTATTACACCATGAGGAAAAACCAGGGAACAAAACCAGCTCAGCGCATAAATCTTATTGCTGATTGGGCAACAATATAGCTTTGTGGATGAAAGGAGACATGTTACCAGTTACTTAACAAATGCTATTGTTCTTACTAAGAATTACTGAATAAAATTTGCATATTTTTCTGTTGGATTGTTTTCTGTAATAGCATTGCTTTTGCTGAAAATTTAAAGCATCCATTAGCTGTTCTGGGATAGTTTTGAACTTGCAGGAAATTATATTGATAACTTAATGTTTTTCTTTGAAGCTTTAGTGCAGGAAATGACCAGGGGAGTGATTTGGGCTTATTCTCTAATTAGCGAAGACAAAGTGTCTAAAGTTGTTGGAATAAGGTTTCTCTTGAAAGGTATGTAGATGCCTAGGATCTGTTGTTCTGCATATAGTAAGCATGGAAACTTAAGATACACAATAGTTAGTGCATTTAACATTTGTTCCAGTACTGTGCTATTGCAGAAAATGTAGGAAAGACCTGATCTTGTTGGATAAGTTGGCTTAATTTATTAAGGGACAGCTATTCATTCTTGTTGTAAATATCCACGATGGCATAATCTTTGCTCTTTGGAGTTTTAAATTATATCACTCTTGCTATAAAAATGATTCAAAACATTCAGCTGAACTTGAAATGAGGCTTAATTATATTACCTTCTTGGAAAAGAATTCCAGGTCTAAAACTTTAGGAGAAATGCCCACTAATGGGAAAAAAAAAAGGGAGTTTGCTGGAATTGAGCCACTGTATATTTGAATAAATGACATTCTATTTGATTGTTCTTGATGGAGTTTACGTTAGCAAAATCTGGAATTTAGCATCCAACACTAAAGGTATTAAGACTGGCAGTCATCTTAAAACAATACTGTAGTAACTCCCAGGCTGTACTAAAGCAGTATTCTTATTGTCATATTTGACTTTTTGAGTTTTGATTCTTACCACAAACTCTGAAGCTTACAGTAGCATTGAGGGCAAGATGTGGAAACTTAGTTAGGACTGGGCACTTGTGAACTCCGTCCTGGGCTCTTGAGGTTCTCATTCAAATTTCTGCAGTCATTTTTACTATGGGTATATTTAGCAGTGAGGCTGTAAATCTATTACACCATGAGGAAAAACCAGGGAACAAAACCAGCTCAGCGCATAAATCTTATTGCTGATTGGGCAACAATATAGCTTTGTGGATGAAAGGAGACATGTTACCAGTTACTTAACAAATGCTATTGTTCTTACTAAGAATTACTGAATAAAATTTGCATATTTTTCTGTTGGATTGTTTTCTGTAATAGCATTGCTTTTGCTGAAAATTTAAAGCATCCATTAGCTGTTCTGGGATAGTTTTGAACTTGCAGGAAATTATATTGATAACTTAATGTTTTTCTTTGAAGCTTTAGTGCAGGAAATGACCAGGGGAGTGATTTGGGCTTATTCTCTAATTAGCGAAGACAAAGTGTCTAAAGTTGTTGGAATAAGGTTTTCTCTTGAAAGGTATGTAGATGCCTAGGATCTGTTGTTCTGCATATAGTAAGCATGGAAACTTAAGATACACAATAGTTAGTGCATTTAACATTTGTTCCAGTACTGTGCTATTGCAGAAAATGTAGGAAAGACCTGATCTTGTTGGATAAGTTGGCTTAATTTATTAAGGGACAGCTATTCATTCTTGTTGTAAATATCCACGATGGCATAATCTTTGCTCTTTGGAGTTTTAAATTATATCACTCTTGCTATAAAAATGATTCAAAACATTCAGCTGAACTTGAAATGAGGCTTAATTATATTACCTTCTTGGAAAAGAATTCCAGGTCTATCTTTAGGAGAAATGCCCACTCAAATGCAAACAATAGCTTCTGAAAGCAGGACGAATGCATTATTTAAGCAGCTGATGTTAATTCTCACCAAAGTGATAATTTAACAAAAGAAGGTAACTAATAAAATATGTATTGGATGAGTTTTCTGAGGTGATCCTATACCTTCTCAACTATAAGACATATGTTGTGTTCATGCAATGGATCCCAATGAAAAATTCCAAACAGGACATGATTTATCAGTTGTTAGAGCCTCTGATAAAATGCATTGTTTTAAAACTTAACTGACAGTGCAGTTTATTCTTACCAGAAAAAGAAAGAGAAATACTTAGTTTTCACTATTAGGAAGTATTTCTATGCTTGGTAACTGTCATCTAGGAGGATTCAGGGAGTACCATTCATTATTACGGTCTCTATCTCAGTCATTAATATGGGAGAAAAGAATTTGTGCCTTATGTATACTCCTGATTAGAGCAGCATTTCTTCTCTGTTGATGCTTTCAGTATTTTGTCACTTGATTGGCTGTCCATTCTATTTCAGTTCTCACTTATCTGGGGAATGGAGGAGGGCTGGACTGTCAATTAATATGCAGAATACTGAAAAGGCCAAATTAGTACCACACTAGAGTATGCCATGGAATATATTAAATATCAAAATCATCCCTCATTTTAATGACAAAGATTTTATCTAGAACAAAAATAGCTGAAAATTAAACCTTTTACATGACAAAGATATTAATGGGAATGACAAATGGTAGCAACTTAACCCATTCTAAAGTGATCTGATGACTCCAATGAAAATTCATTAGTTCTGTAACATTTACTTCTCTTATTACAACACTGATGACATCTCTGTCACTGTGTTACTAGTGTTTTTAAAAATTGTAGTCTCTCAACTGAGAAGGAGATGTATGCATTCATTTTTTGGAGTGTCTGCCTATTAATGAAATTGTATATTTTCCCAACTCTTATCAATTTTCCTGTACTCTGTTCAGGATTTTCCCCTTCAGCAACATTAATTACTAAGAAATTTCAGCTGAACTTGAAATGAGGCTTAATTATATTACCTTCTTGGAAAAGAATTCCAGGTCTATCTTTAGGAGAAATGCCCACTCAAATGCAAACAATAGCTTCTGAAAGCAGGACGAATGCATTATTTAAGCAGCTGATGTTAATTCTCACCAAAGTGATAATTTAACAAAAGAAGGTAACTAATAAAATATGTATTGGATGAGTTTTCTGAGGTGATCCTATACCTTCTCAACTATAAGACATATGTTGTGTTCATGCAATGGATCCCAATGAAAAATTCCAAACAGGACATGATTTATCAGTTGTTAGAGCCTCTGATAAAATGCATTGTTTTAAAACTTAACTGACAGTGCAGTTTATTCTTACCAGAAAAAGAAAGAGAAATACTTAGTTTTCACTATTAGGAAGTATTTCTATGCTTGGTAACTGTCATCTAGGAGGATTCAGGGAGTACCATTCATTATTACGGTCTCTATCTCAGTCATTAATATGGGAGAAAAGAATTTGTGCCTTATGTATACTCCTGATTAGAGCAGCATTTCTTCTCTGTTGATGCTTTCAGTATTTTGTCACTTGATTGGCTGTCCATTCTATTTCAGTTCTCACTTATCTGGGGAATGGAGGAGGGCTGGACTGTCAATTAATATGCAGAATACTGAAAAGGCCAAATTAGTACCACACTAGAGTATGCCATGGAATATATTAAATATCAAAATCATCCCTCATTTTAATGACAAAGATTTTATCTAGAACAAAAATAGCTGAAAATTAAACCTTTTACATGACAAAGATATTAATGGGAATGACAAATGGTAGCAACTTAACCCATTCTAAAGTGATCTGATGACTCCAATGAAAATTCATTAGTTCTGTAACATTTACTTCTCTTATTACAACACTGATGACATCTCTGTCACTGTGTTACTAGTGTTTTTAAAAATTGTAGTCTCTCAACTGAGAAGGAGATGTATGCATTCATTTTTTGGAGTGTCTGCCTATTAATGAAATTGTATATTTTCCCAACTCTTATCAATTTTCCTGTACTCTGTTCAGGATTTTCCCCTTCAGCAACATTAATTACTAAGAAATTTCAGTGCGGACTGCAGCTTCCAGTGTTTTGTCTCTGATTATTTCTGACAGACTATAATGGAATGATAGTGAAATGAAAATCTGTTTAGTGAGACATTGCTTGTACGATTTGATTAGAACATTTTTCATTTTAACAAAATCTGAGACTTGGGGATGCGTCTTTCATGAGTCTTGGAGAACAGAGTTTATGAATGAATGATGGTCTTGAACACAGACATCAGTGATGCCCCTTCTGTGGTCAGGATCCTTCTCAGGGAGATATGGACAGGAGTTATTTGATAAAATGAGAGAAGTAGTCCCTTGATAGTCTCAGCCCTAAACATCCTGACTAGAACATTTTTACTGGAGCATGCAAAAAAAATTGGGGATCAACAAATATGATTTGATTGGACCATAGTTGGTGTAGTAAGGTATGGAATACAAAACTGGAAGGCTTGACATGGATACATAGATGAGTATTTTACCTCATGGTATAGTCATTTTATCCTTCATTTTCTAGACAGTGGAGGAAACTACTGCATAGAGAGGCATCTATCAGAATACATATTTAAGATTTTGTTAGTGAGAAGTTGAAGATGGGGATACCTGTTGAGGGGTTTTGGCAGTATTAATCTTAGCCTCAAAGAAGGCAGTGTTAAAAGAAATGGACGAGGGGACAGACTTGAGAGAGACTTGTGAAATAAAGTCTCTTGAACTTACCAATTGATTGAAAGTAGAACTTGAAGGTAAGAAAAAAATTAGACTTGAAATTCTGATCAACTGGGAAACTACAAGTGCCACAAATAGAAAAAAAAGAGGGAGGAAAGGTTGGTTTGAGGTGGGAAGCAAGGATTGATTATAAAGCCAATAAACCCTAAGTACTGGTAGCTACCCTTGTGGAGAAGAGCATAGTCAAAGACATTGTTGAGAGCCAAGGCAGGAACTGAGATACAGATCTGAAGCTGGTTCTCACAAAATTGATAAATGAGGTGGGAAAGGTAACTGCTGAGGTGGAACGTGTAGAATGAGAATTATTGTTGAGGATGTAGAGGAACTTGTACACAGTTGTTGGGAGTGTAAATGGGATAATCATTATGGAAAATGATATGGGATTTCTTTGGAAATTAAAAATAGCACTACCACATTATCTGGTGATTCCGTATACTTCTATGTCCAAACAAAATAAAATTAATATTTTGAAGATATATTAAGATATTAATATTTCGAGATATCTGCATCTTGTGTTCATTGTAGCATTATTTACAATAGCCGAGATACAGAAACAAACTAAGTGTCCACTGGTGGATGAATGGATAATGTATATATATATGTGTGTGTGTGTGTAAAGAAGGAAATTCTGCCATTTGTGACAACATGGATAACTCTGGAGGGCATTATTCTAAGTGAAAAAAGCCAGACACAGAAGGACAAATACTGCATGCTCTCACTTATATGTAGGATTCTAAAAAGTCAAACTCACGTACGCAGAGTGTTGCTAGGGGCTAGTGCTAAGGGGTGGGTGTATAGTAAGAGAAATGGGAATATATTGGCCAAAGAGACTAAACTTTCATTAAACAGAATTAATAAATTCTGAAGATCTAATGTACAGAATGGTAACTATAGTTAATAATACTGCCTTGTATACCTGAAATTTACTGCAAGTTCATCTCCAGTATTCTTACCACATATACACATCCATACACACACACGCACACACACACGCAGACACACACAAAACTATGTGAGGTAATGGAAATGTTAATTAGATTGATTGTAGCAATCATTCCACAATGTGCACTTAAACTGTCGAGTTGTACACCTTAAAAGTATACAATTTTTATTTTCTGGTTATACCCTAATCAAGTTGAAAAAAATAAAATTAGTAGTATAAATGAAAGAAAAAATGAAGACATGGCAATAGTGGCCTAGATTTAGCAATGGAAAACTAAGAATAAGGAAGGGCAGAGTGTTTGCCTGATGGGTTTTGTGACCATGGGAGGACTCTCAGTCCTCTTTGAAGTTTCCCATGATGAGAGATGGTAGGAGTTCTTGAGGAAAAAATCAAGGATATTGAGCAGATTTTCATAAGGGAACAGGAACTTTGCCAGAGGGCACAGTGGAAAGCGTGTGGCACAGTGACAGAGGATCAAGGATGGTCCTTGAGACCAGGTGTATTAGGGCTACCATAATGAACTGAGTGGCTAATGACAACAGAAGCTTGACTTTCTCACGATTCTGGAGGCTAGAAATTTGAAATCAAGGTGTCGGTGTCCATACCTTGGAATGTGCTGGTGACCAGTGGTGTTTGTTGATCGCCAGAGGAGCCTGGTAGAGGCTGCAGTTCATGGGTCACAAAGAGTCGGATGTAACTGAGGACGCAGGCAATGGTGTTCATTGACTTCATCCATCAGTTGAGTCTCTGCATCCATCCTCAATGCTGTCTTTTCCCTTCTTGTTTCTGTCTTCTTATAAAGATGCCAGTCATATTGGATTACATTCCCCACCTACTCCAGTATGACCTTGTCTTAACTAATTATATCTGCAATAACCTTATTTCCAAATAAGGTCCCATTCTGAAGTGTTGAGTATCTTTCTGGGAGGGACAATTTAATACCCGTTACAGGGGAGGGGATATGAATAAGGGTATATTTAGGGAGAAAACGTCCATGACAGAGATGGGAGATAGACCAGGAAGACAAACAGTAAGCATTGAAAATGAGGGGGTTTCTAAGTAGACAAAATTTGCTAATGAAGACTATAGTATAATCTGCTCAAAAGTTCCTTTTGAAGTACTACAGGATTTTATTCTCTCAGTCTTGAGTAGTTGGGAAGATTGGGTGACCTGATGCATAACTCAGGGTACTAGACTGTGTGGGATCCTTCTGTCTGGCTTTCCCAGGGTTCTGAGTAGTCAGGAGCTCCCTAGTTGAATCACAGTGGGCGCTCCCTATTCAGTAGGGTACGGACTGTTCCATCTCCCTGCTTTGCGTCATTTCAAGCTATTTTTCTTTCCAATTACTCCTGGGAAATTATGGACATCTAGAGAGTCCTTTCTGGCCTAATTGATTTTTATTTCTCCCTTTGGTCTCTTTTGATTTGAAGAGATGGTAGATCAAAAAGGATATTGAGCAGATTTTCATAAGGGAACAGGAACTTTGCCAGAGGGCACAGTGGAAAGCGTGTGGCACAGTGACAGAGGATCAAGGATGGTCCTTGAGACCAGGTGTATTAGGGCTACCATAATGAACTGAGTGGCTAATGACAACAGAAGCTTGACTTTCTCACGATTCTGGAGGCTAGAAATTTGAAATCAAGGTGTCGGTGTCCATACCTTGGAATGTGCTGGTGACCAGTGGTGTTTGTTGATCGCCAGAGGAGCCTGGTAGAGGCTGCAGTTCATGGGTCACAAAGAGTCGGATGTAACTGAGGACGCAGGCAATGGTGTTCATTGACTTCATCCATCAGTTGAGTCTCTGCATCCATCCTCAATGCTGTTTTTTCCCCTTCTTGTTTCTGTCTTCTTATAAAGATGCCAGTCATATTGGATTACATTCCCCACCTACTCCAGTATGACCTTGTCTTAACTAATTATATCTGCAATAACCTTATTTCCAAATAAGGTCCCATTCTGAAGTGTTGAGTATCTTTCTGGGAGGGACAATTTAATACCCGTTACAGGGGAGGGGATATGAATAAGGGTATATTTAGGGAGAAAACGTCCATGACAGAGATGGGAGATAGACCAGGAAGACAAACAGTAAGCATTGAAAATGAGGGGGTTTCTAAGTAGACAAAATTTGCTAATGAAGACTATAGTATAATCTGCTCAAAAGTTCCTTTTGAAGTACTACAGGATTTTATTCTCTCAGTCTTGAGTAGTTGGGAAGATTGGGTGACCTGATGCATAACTCAGGGTACTAGACTGTGTGGGATCCTTCTGTCTGGCTTTCCCAGGGTTCTGAGTAGTCAGGAGCTCCCTAGTTGAATCACAGTGGGCGCTCCCTATTCAGTAGGGTACGGACTGTTCCATCTCCCTGCTTTGCGTCATTTCAAGCTATTTTTCTTTCCAATTACTCCTGGGAAATTATGGACATCTAGAGAGTCCTTTCTGGCCTAATTGATTTTTATTTCTCCCTTTGGTCTCTTTTGGCTTGAGGGAAGGGATTAGCTTTAGTTGCTACTGATTGATGAAATTTCTCAATCACCTAGATTACACACCCTGAGTTGTTAGGACCACGCTCCTCTCTGTCTGTCTTGTTTTAAAGATTTGATACAATGTTTTCATTGATATTATAATAAGGAGGTTAATAATACATGCCATACTTTTCTATCAACCGCTCTGGAACTTGCAGCTTGTGACTCAATAAATGACTTCCTTGAGGCTTTAGACAGGTTGCTTCCCTTCTTTGTCTTACTGTATTATATTATTTAAAAAAGAAGACAGGATAATAAATGTTAATGCTGCCATGATCATTATAAGGGGCAAGGAAGCTAAAGCTTTATCTTTGAAGATAAAAGGAGTGAGTGAAAGCACTGTATCTTTTCACTGTGAATTTGCACAGTATGGCAACACGCGTCCTTTAATCAGTCATCATGTTTCTGAATGGCTTATTGAAGATGATAGGCCCGCAAGTTGTCATTGCTCGCATTACAGGGGCAGAATAGACCTGATTCTGTCAAATCTTTACTGTATGTGACTTTTTTTCCTTCTAATTTGCAAATGCCGGAAGCTTCCGACTGTTGTCTGACATGTGTTCAGAATCTTAAAATCTCAGACGTTGAAGGGACCACAGAGGTCGTTGGACTGGCAAAATCTGTTTGAAATGTTAATGCAATAAATCAGTTTAATTAACTCATTTTTTTGTGTATATAAGATGACCGCCGTTTGCCAAAACACTTGATAGTAACTTATTTTCAGTGTGGGTCAAGAAATAAAGGAAATTTCATTCCAACTGTAAAATGGAAAAGTGCCCACTGATCATATTTTTAAGCTATCTCGGTACAGTTTTCAAATAAAGCATTTTTTTTCCCTCTTAGGTTATAAACAAGAATCAAGCTTCTATTAACTGCAATGGATTTATGTCAAGATTAAAACAAAGTATTTTCAATGACAAAGGAAAAATATATAAAGAGCAGCTTTTTCCCTCAGATGTTCATTGCTTTGGAAAAATGACTTCCAGGAGGCAAAAATCAGTTTGACAAAAGTATTAATGTTGTAAAATACTATGAATGAAAGGAAACATTTTAATTCAGTTGGAATTTTTGCTTTATGTTCCTACAGCTGAGTTCCATTGATAACACCACATTTCAGGTTGCAAATCATATTTAATTAATATTAACACCAGGTAATTGGCAAGAATAACTTCAAAGGAGGGCTGAGAAAATTGCAAATTGGAAATGCAGGTGCAGCAATTCCGAAGAAGCTTTACAGGGATCCAAAAAAAGTGTATATGATTTTGACAATTAGTGCAGAACTTGATCAAATAAAGCATCGTTTCAAAGGTGTTCTTCACTCTGGCCTTGGTTAATATTTAGGGTTTAGTTATGGCTAAATAGCAACAGCTGCTATTCATGTGAAATGGCAAATTGCATCCAATGGATGCTTTTAAACCTATGATTCTAATGCCATAGTTAAGTGTTTAATAAACAATGGCAGTTGATGCAGTGAAACCTACCTTGGAATGAAAAATGTGTCTATATTCCCTTCTTCAATTATGAGGTTTTGTCTAAAGATTAATTTCCTTGTCTATAAAAATGGGGACCCTCTTCTCAGTGATCATCATATGATAGAATGTTCTTCGTAAACTCTAAAGTGCTATTTGGTATCGGGTATTGCTAGTGCAAGATGTGAAGGTAGCATAGATTTTTTTCTACAATGTGTGGCAAAGCTGTAGATTTTTATGAAGGTGGTGGAGTTACTGCCTGGTGTGCAGGATAAGTAGATAAGGCTTTGCTAGATTCTGTAATTATCTTTAAACTTCGTCATATTCTGCCTGAAAGATGAGAGAAGACTTTTAGTGGCTTCTGGCCGCCTACCCTTTACTCGTCCTCCACAACCACCATGGTAGAGATTCTACCCTGTCTTATTCTTGTTACCCCTGGCTGTTGAATAATCCTTACTGTATTGCCGACAGTGGTGTTTGCTTGGGTCAGTTATTCAGGTAGTACATTGTTCATATATCAGGTAAAGCTTGAGGTGCCTTGCCTCATCCTTAGTGATGTGCTCTCATGAGCTTTAACCCTGTGGAACCGTTTGCTACTCTGCATAATACCAATTTCTCTGTATATCTCTCCAACCAGAATGTGTTTTCCTCAGTGGAAGGGCACTCTCCCACCCTACCACCCAGCAGAGCTCCTAGCACATGCCATGTGCTTCATGAATTTCTGTTGAACAGCCACTGACAGCAGCCTCAAGGCTGTATAGGTGCTGTGATCCTAATGGTCAGGCTTGCTTGCCCTCTGGAAACCAAAGGGCAGAGATGGTCCTAACAGGGGCTTATGTATTTTCTTCACTAACACATAACCTATATGGAAACCTTTGAGGCTTCTGTTCTGTTGAGCCACCTATAATTCATTTTTTTTTTTTTTTTACTGGATAATACCAAAACCTGGTATCTGTAGGTTCAACTCACCCTTAATCCCTCAGTCCAAACAGTGTTGGGAAGTGGGTAAGAGCTTCTTATCGGCTGGGTTTGACTTCCAGACTTCTCATAGCATAGCTGAAAGACCTTTGGTAAGTGACTTATTCTTGCTGTGCCCCAACTTTCTTTTCAGCACAGTGGGAATAACAACTGTATAAGGATTGAATGAAATCATACAGAACAGTATGTGTATGTGATGCACATACATGATGCACAGGTGCTAACTCATGTAAGGAACCCATTGTCACTGATGTGTGATCCAAGGGTCATCTTACTGCCCTGAGCCTGTGCCCAGTTTGCTCAGTGAGTGAATAAGAAGACAGAGTGGAGGCAGGCCTCCATAAGAGCACAAATAAAAGCAGCCAGTGCTCCTTATTCCTGAAACTTGCTCTACACTTCCTAGCAGAGACAAATCTTGTTGTTTTTATTGTTTCTTAGTACGACTCATATGCTACATAGAATAGTGTTGGCACCTGGATGAATTGCATGAATTAATTAAATGCCAGTCAGTGTTGACTCACCAGATATACATTCTCCTCTTCCTTTTGCGCCTGCTGTATATTAGCTGACTCAGCCAGCAGCCACTGTGTACCCACCATGGATCAGGGATACTTGTTCTAGACGTTCAGGATCTAGAGATGAATCATGACTTCTGCTTCATAGCTGATTATGGCCCATCAGAGGATCCAGAGAGATAAACAAACAGTTACACATGAATGTGAAGGCCCTAGTATCATGAGCTTTAACCCTGTGGAACCGTTTGCTACTCTGCATAATACCAATTTCTCTGTATATCTCTCAACCAGAATGTGTTTTCCTCAGTGGAAGGGCACTCTCCCACCCTACCACCCAGCAGAGCTCCTAGCACATGCCATGTGCTTCATGAATTTCTGTTGAACAGCCACTGACAGCAGCCTCAAGGCTGTATAGGTGCTGTGATCCTAATGGTCAGGCTTGCTTGCCCTCTGGAAACCAAAGGGCAGAGATGGTCCTAACAGGGGCTTATGTATTTTCTTCACTAACACATAACCTATATGGAAACCTTTGAGGCTTCTGTTCTGTTGAGCCACCTATAATTCATTTTTTTTTTTTTTTTACTGGATAATACCAAAACCTGGTATCTGTAGGTTCAACTCACCCTTAATCCCTCAGTCCAAACAGTGTTGGGAAGTGGGTAAGAGCTTCTTATCGGCTGGGTTTGACTTCCAGACTTCTCATAGCATAGCTGAAAGACCTTTGGTAAGTGACTTATTCTTGCTGTGCCCCAACTTTCTTTTCAGCACAGTGGGAATAACAACTGTATAAGGATTGAATGAAATCATACAGAACAGTATGTGTATGTGATGCACATACATGATGCACAGGTGCTAACTCATGTAAGGAACCCATTGTCACTGATGTGTGATCCAAGGGTCATCTTACTGCCCTGAGCCTGTGCCCAGTTTGCTCAGTGAGTGAATAAGAAGACAGAGTGGAGGCAGGCCTCCATAAGAGCACAAATAAAAGCAGCCAGTGCTCCTTATTCCTGAAACTTGCTCTACACTTCCTAGCAGAGACAAATCTTGTTGTTTTTATTGTTTCTTAGTACGACTCATATGCTACATAGAATAGTGTTGGCACCTGGATGAATTGCATGAATTAATTAAATGCCAGTCAGTGTTGACTCACCAGATATACATTCTCCTCTTCCTTTTGCGCCTGCTGTATATTAGCTGACTCAGCCAGCAGCCACTGTGTACCCACCATGGATCAGGGATACTTGTTCTAGACGTTCAGGATCTAGAGATGAATCATGACTTCTGCTTCCTAGCTGATTATGGCCCATCAGAGGATCCAGAGAGATAAACAAACAGTTACACATGAATGTGAGCAGAGCCTTCATGGAGGTATCATTTAGAAGCATTGTCCAAGAACACAGTGCTCAGGAGAAGGTATCTTGAAGTTCATGTAACAAAAAGACCTGCCATAAGGCAGTAGAGGGTGACAGTTTGTGGACCCTCAAGCTCAAAGGGAGTGTTAACTTAGGGAAGTTCAATACAATTTCCAGAGAAAAAGAGACAGTCCCCAAAATGCATGTAGGATATGATGCCAGCTTTGTAATGTGTAAATTTGTGAAATGATTAATATATTTAAAAAGGTTTTGTAGGTTTTTTTTAACTTATTATTTTTTATTTTGCTTTTATGCCTTTACAGAGTTTTGTTGTTTACAGATATGTATAATCCCAGAGTAATCATATGTATATCTCATCTACCCCCATCCCACCCCTCCAGGCCATCACGCAGCCCCCATGTAAGATCCCTTAACCCACAGTGCATTGACAATAGTTGTCTCTTTTACATATGCTAGTATAGGGCTCCATGTTACTCTTTCCATATCTCTCACCTACTTTTCCTTCTCCTCAGTGTCCATAAGTCTGTTCTCTATGACTGTTTTTCCGTTGATGCTCTGCATGTGTATTTATCAGTACGATCTTACTAGATTCCATATATCTGTGTTAGTATACTGTACTTGTCTTTCTCTTTTTGACTCATTTCACTTTGTGTAATAGGTTCTAGATTCATCCATCTCATTAGGACTGAATTGTCTGCATTTCTTTTTGCAGCTGAAGTGTACTCCATTCTATATATGTACCAGAGCTGTTGTATCCATTTGTTTGTCGGTGGACATCTAGATTGCTTCCATGTTCTAGCTATTGTGTAGAGTTCTGCAATGAACATTGGCGTACAGGTGTCTCTTAAAAAGTGTGTATAGTTTTTGAGAATTTTTAAAATCAGTATAGCTGCTTTACAATGTTGTGTTACTTTATTTTTGACAGTCCTCATTTCTTTTTTTTTTTTAAATTTTTTATTTATATTTGGCTGTGCTGGATCTTCGCTTCTATGGGAGCTTTTCTCCAGTTGTGGGGTTTGGGCTTTTTTTTTTTTTCTTTTTCTTTTGGCCACTTCTATTGGTCCTTCGTTAATTTCCATCTTTGTTCTTTTGGCCTGCGTGGGCCTCCCATTGCAGTGGCCTCCCTCGCTGCAGAGCACCGGCCCTGGGCGTATGCACTCCAGAGCTCCGGCTCGGTAGTTGGACACATCGGTCCAGCCATTCCACAGCACATGGGATCTTCCCAGGCCAGGGATCGAACCAGCACCCCCTGCACTGCAAGGCAGTGTTCTTACCCACTGGACCACAGAGGAAGACCCCAGCCGTTATTTCTTGATCAATGGTGCTCAGATGCATCTACTCACAGATGACCAGGGTCTGACTTGCTCTGCAACTTCAGCCCCTGTTATCTCTGGTCACTCCTTCCAAGCGTCACCCATGACCTTGGCAACAGTTTCAGTTTTGTTCAGTTTCTGAGTCTTAATCAGGGCCAACAGCTTGTCCCAACCTCAGTGTGCACGTTTCTGGGTTTTGGAATGAATCTACCATGGTGGACCCTGTACCTGGTGGTCCTGGGGTGAGCTGTGGACCCCTTTCTAGGTCCCTGCACATTTACAGTGCTGTCACACCTTGACTCACACTATGCATCCCTAGGAATGGGGCTCTGCCCTTGACTCTGGCCTCTAAGGTTGAACCATGACCCACTGCCTATTCCTTATCAACTCTTTCACCTGCCTGGCTGGAGGTATTTGGTTCTCTGGGTGACTCCTGTGGTTGTTGAGATCTGACTAAGCATGAAGCCATTGCGCACAATCCTGTCCATTGGGTTCCTAGGGTGTGTGGGGGTTCTGACCCTGTCTAGGTTGTCTTTATATTTCTCATGTCCTTTCAGTTGTCCTGAGGCAGAAGCTGGTTTGAGTTTCTTTTGCAGAGATTCCTACTGAAATGCTTAGGAAGGATTAGGATCTCATACCAACAGGGTGGTCCCTATTTATTCTTTGTACCTAACTCTTCTTTGCCAACTATATGAGTTTCCTAAAGTTGCCATAATGAAGTACAACAAATTGGGTGACTTAAATGATATAAATCTATTTTTCCTTTGGGGGGGAGGTTGCTGGTTGTGTGGCTTGTGGGATCTTAGTTCCCTGATGAGGGTTCAAACCCAGGGCCTTGACAGTGAGAGCACAGAGTCCTAACCACTGAACATCCAGGGAAGTCCCACATTAACCTATCGTGTCATAGTTCTGGAGGCTGGAGGTCCAGGATCAAGGTGTTAAAAAGGGTCTTTCCTTCTGAGGGACCCACCCTAATCCAACAGACCTCATATTAGTATGACGTCATCTTCATTAGTGCTTCTCTGGTGGCTCAGATGGTAAAGAATCCTCCTACTAGTTCAGAAGACGTGGGTTTAATCCCTGGGTCAGGAAGTTCTCCTGGAGAAGGAAATGGCCACCCACTCCAGTATTCTTGCCTGGGAAATCCCACAGATGGAGGAGCCTGGCAGGGCTGCAAAGAGTCAACAGCAACATGTTCATTAATCTTTAATGACCCTTTATGAATCTACACCTGTGAAAATAAGGTCACATTTTGGAATCCTGGAAATAAGGACTTCAGCGTATGAATTTGGTCAACAGGGTAAGGGTGTCACGATACAGCCATGATGCCAACCATAACTGCTGGATTGAGCCCTGATTTATGGATTTCTATTTGAATTGAACCCAACAGTCCTCTGGTCCTGGGGTGAGCTGTGGACCCCTTTCTAGGTCCCTGCACATTTACAGTGCTGTCACACCTTGACTCACACTATGCATCCCTAGGAATGGGGCTCTGCCCTTGACTCTGGCCTCTAAGGTTGAACCATGACCCACTGCCTATTCCTTATCAACTCTTTCACCTGCCTGGCTGGAGGTATTTGGTTCTCTGGGTGACTCCTGTGGTTGTTGAGATCTGACTAAGCATGAAGCCATTGCGCACAATCCTGTCCATTGGGTTCCTAGGGTGTGTGGGGGTTCTGACCCTGTCTAGGTTGTCTTTATATTTCTCATGTCCTTTCAGTTGTCCTGAGGCAGAAGCTGGTTTGAGTTTCTTTTGCAGAGATTCCTACTGAAATGCTTAGGAAGGATTAGGATCTCATACCAACAGGGTGGTCCCTATTTATTCTTTGTACCTAACTCTTCTTTGCCAACTATATGAGTTTCCTAAAGTTGCCATAATGAAGTACAACAAATTGGGTGACTTAAATGATATAAATCTATTTTTCCTTTGGGGGGGAGGTTGCTGGTTGTGTGGCTTGTGGGATCTTAGTTCCCTGATGAGGGTTCAAACCCAGGGCCTTGACAGTGAGAGCACAGAGTCCTAACCACTGAACATCCAGGGAAGTCCCACATTAACCTATCGTGTCATAGTTCTGGAGGCTGGAGGTCCAGGATCAAGGTGTTAAAAAGGGTCTTTCCTTCTGAGGGACCCACCCTAATCCAACAGACCTCATATTAGTATGACGTCATCTTCATTAGTGCTTCTCTGGTGGCTCAGATGGTAAAGAATCCTCCTACTAGTTCAGAAGACGTGGGTTTAATCCCTGGGTCAGGAAGTTCTCCTGGAGAAGGAAATGGCCACCCACTCCAGTATTCTTGCCTGGGAAATCCCACAGATGGAGGAGCCTGGCAGGGCTGCAAAGAGTCAACAGCAACATGTTCATTAATCTTTAATGACCCTTTATGAATCTACACCTGTGAAAATAAGGTCACATTTTGGAATCCTGGAAATAAGGACTTCAGCGTATGAATTTGGTCAACAGGGTAAGGGTGTCACGATACAGCCATGATGCCAACCATAACTGCTGGATTGAGCCCTGATTTATGGATTTCTATTTGAATTGAACCCACATTTGTCCCAGTCCTCTGGATGGATTTTGGGTTGTGGACTCCCCAGTTTCTCCTGAGGGATCAGCTTCTATAACCAGCTTAGTCAGCCCTGTTTCCCCTTGACCTTGCCAGCTGGGCTCTGCCTGCAGAGTCTACGGCAGAATGCCTGCACCATGACAAGAGTGTGCTTCCCCATCCCTCACTGCCCCTGCTCCCCCGTGCTTAGCCTCAAAGAAATTGCGTTTTTTTATTTTCCCTTTCCAAAGTCATTTTCTTGTTCAAGCTCTTCCGTTTGGAAACTCCAGCCCTAAATGACGGCTTTAAGGTGTCATCCATACTTTACTGAGTTTCTAGAAGCATATAATATAAAAACATCTTTCTGCAGAAATGAAGCAACATCAGAATCCATTTATGTGACTTTTTTGTAGTTCCTGAAAGAACCAGCCTGAGAATAAGGAGTGTTTTCCCAATTTCCTTCATGACGTATTTGCTCAGCAATAATTGTGATTTCCTTGAAAATAAATGGCTCAAGTATAGTGCAACCAGGAGGGCATAAGATGAATAGTTTATTGAAGAAGCTGCCAATTATTTCAAGGGTCACATCCCTTGGCTAAACTGGACCACACAGTCTTTCTTCTATAGCATCTGTCCATCTGACATATCCTGGGCTTCTTTCTTTGCTTCTTTCAGTGTTACCTGGTTGGAGCAATTTCATGATTCATTGGGGACCCTACAAGGGGAAGGCTGGGGAAAGAAAGCAAAGTGAAACTTGAGTCAGCACATTTTGTTTCTTGTTAACAGCTCTGGGAAGAGGTTTCGTCGGGAAAGGAATTTTAAGTGATGATTTAAACACATCGCCTGGCAGTTCCCCTAGTGAGAAAAAAAAAAAGTCTCTTGTAGCAGCTCAGACACACTTCTGAAGCAGTGGTACTCAGGGCCACGTGACTCTGGGGCCACATTTGCATCATGAATCACTGCTGGCACCCACATAATGGTCTATTAAGGGAAAGAGGGAAGTATCGGGTACATTGTTAGCCTTTTGTATTGAGTATCATGGAGGGCCTTCCAGGTGGCTCAGTGGTTAAAAAAAAAATCTGCCTGCCTATGAAGAAGATGCAAGAGACACAGGTTTGATCCCTGGGTCTGAAAGATCCCCTGGGGGAGGAAATGGTACCCCATTTTCCCATTTCTCATGCTCTTTCAGTCTCCTGTCTTTAAGTTATGGGAACTCACCCTAAGCACATTGTGAGATGCCTCAGACTGGAGTCCATGAGATGATGAGAGAGAGTCTGTATGTATCACACTAGCAACTCGATCGCTTTGGTGTTCTGGAGATGCCAGAGTTCAGCTGAGGTGTCAAAGGCATGCTGGCGGAAGGGATGTAAATTTAAAGGAGAAATGCATCTGTGTGGGCACACAGAGGGATAAATCTGACTAGAAAGCTCAACAGGTACAGAAGTTTAACTCCAGCCCTAAATGACGGCTTTATCTTTCTGCAGAATTTTTTGAAGCAACTTCAGAATCCATTTATGTGACTTTTTTGTAGTTCCTGAAAGAACCAGCCTGAGAATAAGGAGTGTTTTCCCAATTTCCTTCATGACGTATTTGCTCAGCAATAATTGTGATTTCCTTGAAAATAAATGGCTCAAGTATAGTGCAACCAGGAGGGCATAAGATGAATAGTTTATTGAAGAAGCTGCCAATTATTTCAAGGGTCACATCCCTTGGCTAAACTGGACCACACAGTCTTTCTTCTATAGCATCTGTCCATCTGACATATCCTGGGCTTCTTTCTTTGCTTCTTTCAGTGTTACCTGGTTGGAGCAATTTCATGATTCATTGGGGACCCTACAAGGGGAAGGCTGGGGAAAGAAAGCAAAGTGAAACTTGAGTCAGCACATTTTGTTTCTTGTTAACAGCTCTGGGAAGAGGTTTCGTCGGGAAAGGAATTTTAAGTGATGATTTAAACACATCGCCTGGCAGTTCCCCTAGTGAGAAAAAAAAAAAGTCTCTTGTAGCAGCTCAGACACACTTCTGAAGCAGTGGTACTCAGGGCCACGTGACTCTGGGGCCACATTTGCATCATGAATCACTGCTGGCACCCACATAATGGTCTATTAAGGGAAAGAGGGAAGTATCGGGTACATTGTTAGCCTTTTGTATTGAGTATCATGGAGGGCCTTCCAGGTGGCTCAGTGGTTAAAAAAAAAATCTGCCTGCCTATGAAGAAGATGCAAGAGACACAGGTTTGATCCCTGGGTCTGAAAGATCCCCTGGGGGAGGAAATGGTACCCCATTTTCCCATTTCTCATGCTCTTTCAGTCTCCTGTCTTTAAGTTATGGGAACTCACCCTAAGCACATTGTGAGATGCCTCAGACTGGAGTCCATGAGATGATGAGAGAGAGTCTGTATGTATCACACTAGCAACTCGATCGCTTTGGTGTTCTGGAGATGCCAGAGTTCAGCTGAGGTGTCAAAGGCATGCTGGCGGAAGGGATGTAAATTTAAAGGAGAAATGCATCTGTGTGGGCACACAGAGGGATAAATCTGACTAGAAAGCTCAACAGGTACAGAAGTTTGCAAGAAATCGCAGATGCAGGTGGGGCAAATGTGGATTTTATTTAGAGAGTAGCATACATAGGATTTAAAGCGATCATGTGCAAAAAGTGGCTCATAGGGGCAAAATAGAATCAGAATATGAGTGATAAATTTATTGAGTCAGTTGACTTGGACAAAGATGAGGATAATGGAAAAGGAAATGGCAACCCACTTTAGTATTCTTGCCAGAAGAATCCCATGGACAGAAGAACCTGGCAGAAGTCCATGAGGTCCCAAAGAGTTGGACACAACTGAAGTGACTTAGCACTCACCCAGGGTGAGGGTAAAGGGAGGGAGGTGGGTGAATTGGTATAGGTTCAGGTAGGATCAATGTCCCAAGCCTGAGAAAATGAGGTGACTTGATGCTTTGGGGATCTAAGCCATTGAAACAAAGATCCTTTAAGACTTGTTGGTCAACAGTAGGGTGTACCCTAGGGCCATTTTAGATTGGAATGGATGTGTCCTAAGTGACATTATGACTCCCTTAAAAGAATGATTCAGGGCTGGGAGACCAAGTGAATTATTTCTTGGTTAAATCTTACTGACAACTAATGCTTCAGTGAAAAAGAGCTAAAAAGGTAAGTGTCCCTCAGGTTGTTGTTACTTTTTTTTTTTTTTTTTTAATGAAATCCATTAGAGATCTTCATTACTATTTTTCCTGTATTCAAAGAGGACCTGAAGTTTAGAGTTTTCTTGTTAATTGTTCTAAATATTTCTCTCTTAATTCATATCTCTTGTTGTTTTTATATTCTTGTGTTACTAATTCATTTTATGGCTCATTAAGCATTATACAGTTTTCTGAACATTTTTGTGCTTTCATAATACAATGGTTATTCTGGAAACACTTCTGGATTCACATAATCAAGGGTCATGGAAATGGGCGATTTGACATGCTGGTCTCTAAAATTAAGTTTATATGCAGCTTTCATTTAAAGTATGTAAAATTATGATTTGACAATTACTTTTGACTTGTAAATTCCAACATGCATCATATTCTGTTAAATTTGAATGTTTGCTTGCAAAGGTCTCTCTCTCTGTCTTATGTTCTGGAGTTTAGGGTTGTCCTTCCATAATTCATTGAAGGGAGAGGGAACTATAAGGGCTTACTTTATATGTAGCATATAACTGAGTTTTCACTAGGCTATTAGGCATATATTATAACACTGTGTTACAGAGGAGTAAACAGGACTCAGAAAAGATACATAGCAGCCCAAGATGACCTAATTCATTAGTAAGTGGTAGCATGGGATACTAATCCAGAGTTCTCAGACTTCAAAACTTGTGTTCTTTTTACTGCCTCTTGCTATTTCTCTTTGGAGATTGCAGACTTTGTTTCCCCAGTTGTTTCCCATCTGTGTTCTGTGAAGCTGCAGGGAGGACAAAGAGACTATGTTCTCTAAATGGTCTAATTTCTTGTCTTTCCTTCAGTCTCCCTCACTCATTGTGTTTTTGTGCTACACCTTATGACCTGAGCATTTTCTAAAATACCTGGGTGGATCCTCTTCCCTCTTGTGGAAATGCTGCAGTCCCCATGTCTGTCCAGAGCTAGTTTCAATTTTTAAGACCCAGGGTTAATGATATCTCCTTAGTGAAACCTTCCTAGATTCCCAAAAGGGGTGAATTGAGCTCTTTTCTGCAATCATAACCCTTTCTACACACCGTTAGTAAAGAAAGATTGACCTGAAACAAATACATATTTTTCCAGCAAAGATGGGTTTATTTGGAATCAGTAGAGAATTGCAGTTTGGGGTCTGCAGCCATGGTGAGCTACAGACAGGTGCCCACCAGGCAAAGGAAGTAGCACACTTTTATAGAGGGGAAGAGGAAGTTAGGGGGCCTCTAGGAACTAGAATCCATGGCTTTTCATTGGCTGAGTCCTTGCCGGGAGAGAGGTCTTCTCCCTGTTGGGTTTGGCTATCCTCACAATCAGAGGGCATGAAAGTTCCCCTTTCTGGTCTCCCGACTCTCTTTCATTGAGGTTTGTGTTTATTAAATTTTTTTACAAAAGGATTTATTTCAGTGTCTTAGGCAGGACTCAAGCCATTGAGAAAACTGGAGGTTCATAAACTTAAAAAAGTCTGAGTAAATCTGACCTCAGGTCAGTTTGGCTGTACATTTTAAAGGGAGGCTGACAGGAAGGCATCCTCTTCCAGCTTTGGCTTCTGCTTTCTTGAGTGTTGGCTTTATCCTCAGGTTTATGCCACGGAGTGGAAGAAGGGCCGCCAGCAGCTGTGGCCTTGCGGACCGCCAGTCTAGCAGCTATATTCCTTTTCTAGAGCTGCGTTAACAGATCACTGCACTGTGTGACTTAGAACAGCAGAAGTGTATTCTCTTGCCACTGTGGGGCCAGATCTGGAGTCCAGGTGTTAGCAGGGTTGGCTTCTTCTGGAGGTTCTGAGGGTTAGTCCATCCTATGCCACTCTCCTGGGTTTGGTGAATACCAACATTTTCTGGCATCCCTTGGCTTGTGACTGCATAACTCAGATCCCTCTCTTCATGGTCTCACCACCTTCCTCTCTGTGTGCTTGAATCTTCTCCTTTTCTGTCTCTTATAAGGACACTGGTCATTGGGCTTAGGGCTCACTCTCATCCAAGATGATCTCATTTTGAGTTCCTTCCCTTTGTTATATCTGCAAAGATGCTTATTCCAAATTAGGTCACATTCTGAGTTCTAGTTGATTATATTTTCTGGGGGAAGAATATGGTCAACCTACTGTGGCAGTCAATGGGAAGGGTCTGCTTATTTCTCACTGGCTCTAGAAGAAGCCCAGACTTGGCCCTGTCATATTGGATTTCAGTCTATCATTCAAGCACCCAGTATGGCTTAAAGAAGGTCCTGCTCACCGTAGCCAGGCATGGGTCACATGTCTATCTGGAGCTGGATAGAGGAGGGTGGGGAGAGCCCCACTTGAAACACATGGTCAGAAACCACAGGGAGGGAGCATTCCTCTAGGCTAAATTGAGGTGCCCTTCAGAACTAGGAGAAAAGACAGGCGAACCACTGTGCACATTCCACTGTGCATATAGTGTGCTGTCAGTCTGTCGACCTCTCTGCCTCCCACCTAGACTGTGACCTTCTCAGGGTAGCAGCAAGCAACCTGGTCTGATTCATCAGTGCCTGGGGCAGGACAGAGCTCTATCAACATATGTCAAATTGTTATAGTAGCTGCAATGTCTCTGAAAAATAAGATTTAAATGTAGCCATGAATCATAATATTGGTCAAAAATAGTTTTGGCCTCCGTCTAAATGATAACAAGTGAAGCAGTTTCAAGGACAAGAAAAGGCTTCTGTTGAGTGTTCTGTGCTTTGAAAAGGCTCTGCCTTCTGTCCCGCGTCTCAGCTGAGCACGTTGGCGACCAGACGAATGAAGCCAGACGTTTCTTCCTCGTTGATGGCGGCCATGTCCACCTCCTCAACAGTCATCTGTGGCCAGACACACACTCCACCCACCATCCTCCACCACCAGTTGAGTCCAGCCTGTGAAAATAGCACAGTTCACACATGGCATGGAACTGCCTTGGTAGCCATGGGCCAGTTCTGACCACCAGCTGACTGAACAACAGTCAGAGGAGCCCAGATTCTAAGAACTAGAATCTTTTTTTAGGCTGTTTTAAAACATGGCTGAATTCTCTGTTTTCAAGGAAAATATTTTAGTTTTGTAATGGTTTCCAAATCAATGGATATTTTTAATTTCTCCTTCAAACATGCAAACAAAAAACAAAGCAGGATTCTGCGCAGGCCTGTGAGGAAGCATGGAAGCCTATGTGTCTATGTGTCTTCAAGGGAGAAAGGCACTGGAGAAAGCCTTGTTATTGAGAACTGACATAAAAAGTGTAAATGGAATTGGTGCGTTGAATAGCCGCCATCTTGTCATGTCTTTATTTTTAAAATGCAACTTCTTTATTTTAAGCGAATTCTTTAAGCACCATTTTTGTTTCTTCTTCCTACTGACTCTTGATGTATGATGGTCTAGCTCCTCCACATCCTCCTCTAGAGGAAATCTTGGCTTTAGACTCTTGGTCCTTTAGTCACTTCTAAATACATGGGAAGCCTCATGTTAGTTATTAAAATCGTCAGCCCAGTGGAACACAACTGAATATCTGCCAAAGGGAAAGCTTCTCTCCTCCCATAGCTTGGAGCTGCTTTGGGCTGGACCCCTGCAGTGGCGAGGGGGTGGGGGCTGCACTGGTGGCTTCTCTGCTGCCCCCTGGTCTCCTCCACAGCCTGCTCCTCCCAGCTGCCTGGCCCTGTTTTAACATTTTGCCGTAGTTACCAAAACACTGGTGTTCCTAGCATTGGCCGGCTAGAGTACCCGTCCTTGATGGAGGCTGTTTTCTCCTCTTTTCCCCACTTACTTATTTTTTCCTTAGAGGAACTTTGGTTTTCTCCCTCACTTCTGGCACTCGGCCCTCCATGTGGGCTGACATATGCTTCAGGTCTTGATCTCAGCAGCATGAACTTGTGAGTTCAGCTTTTCTCTCCCTTGGTTGTAAACAAAAAGCTGGAGATAGGACTTGATTAATGAAGGGGGAAGAGGAGCAGAACTCTGGCTTCTTTTACTTTTTGCTGTAATGGGAGCCGTCCCTGGGTCACGCTGGGCTAGACGGACTGCCCATTGACTGTGGGCCAGGCGCTGTGATAGGCCCTGGAAGGGACACGAAGGTGGATGTGGTGGGACTGTTCCTGTCCAGGTGCTTAGAAGTGAGTGGAGAGAAAATCATTGCTCCATAGAAGTACAGGCCAGGAGCTGTGTGAGTTCAGAGGATGCAGTGATGGGTGCCCACCAGGATCCCTGCAGGGGGCTTACAGAAGGGAAGCACTGGGCCAGGTACTGAAGAAGAAGACATGCCTGCAGGTGGAGGTGGGGAGGCAGACATAAGCATTTCAAACAGTATATGTTTCATAGAGTTAAAGCTTTTCATTAATAAACACACAAGAGTGCTTCAACTTTCTCTGACTTAACTTTACTCAGTATGGGAATCTCCAAATGAGTCCATGTTTCTGCAAATGGACTGAACTATAAAAAGTGTAAATGGAATTGGTGCTTTATCTTTCAAAACCCGAATTCTTTAAGCACCATTTTTGTTTCTTCTTCCTACTGACTCTTGATGTATGATGGTCTAGCTCCTCCACATCCTCCTCTAGAGGAAATCTTGGCTTTAGACTCTTGGTCCTTTAGTCACTTCTAAATACATGGGAAGCCTCATGTTAGTTATTAAAATCGTCAGCCCAGTGGAACACAACTGAATATCTGCCAAAGGGAAAGCTTCTCTCCTCCCATAGCTTGGAGCTGCTTTGGGCTGGACCCCTGCAGTGGCGAGGGGGTGGGGGCTGCACTGGTGGCTTCTCTGCTGCCCCCTGGTCTCCTCCACAGCCTGCTCCTCCCAGCTGCCTGGCCCTGTTTTAACATTTTGCCGTAGTTACCAAAACACTGGTGTTCCTAGCATTGGCCGGCTAGAGTACCCGTCCTTGATGGAGGCTGTTTTCTCCTCTTTTCCCCACTTACTTATTTTTTCCTTAGAGGAACTTTGGTTTTCTCCCTCACTTCTGGCACTCGGCCCTCCATGTGGGCTGACATATGCTTCAGGTCTTGATCTCAGCAGCATGAACTTGTGAGTTCAGCTTTTCTCTCCCTTGGTTGTAAACAAAAAGCTGGAGATAGGACTTGATTAATGAAGGGGGAAGAGGAGCAGAACTCTGGCTTCTTTTACTTTTTGCTGTAATGGGAGCCGTCCCTGGGTCACGCTGGGCTAGACGGACTGCCCATTGACTGTGGGCCAGGCGCTGTGATAGGCCCTGGAAGGGACACGAAGGTGGATGTGGTGGGACTGTTCCTGTCCAGGTGCTTAGAAGTGAGTGGAGAGAAAATCATTGCTCCATAGAAGTACAGGCCAGGAGCTGTGTGAGTTCAGAGGATGCAGTGATGGGTGCCCACCAGGATCCCTGCAGGGGGCTTACAGAAGGGAAGCACTGGGCCAGGTACTGAAGAAGAAGACATGCCTGCAGGTGGAGGTGGGGAGGCAGACATAAGCATTTCAAACAGTATATGTTTCATAGAGTTAAAGCTTTTCATTAATAAACACACAAGAGTGCTTCAACTTTCTCTGACTTAACTTTACTCAGTATGGGAATCTCCAAATGAGTCCATGTTTCTGCAAATGGCACTATTTTGTTATTTTATTTGGCTGAATAGTATTCCATTGTATATATGTACTACATTTTCTTTATCCATTCCTCTGTGTATGGACATTGAGGCTGCTTCCTAATATCATATGGTTAATTATTAAATACCAAACAGAAATAGAGTCACAGATGTAGAAAGAAAGCATGGTTACCCGAGGGTTTGGGATTGACATAAACACATTGCTATATCTGGAATAGATAGCTAATAAGGACCTACTGTGTAGGACAGGGACATTGACTCAGTACTCTGTAATGGCCCATATGGGAAAAGAATCTTTAAAAAAAAGAGTGAATCTAGGTCTGTGCAAACAGATTCACCTTGCTGTACACCTGAAACTAACACAACATGGTAAATCAACTGTACTTCAATAAATTTATTTTGAAAAGAAAGAAAAAAAATACCATTCAAAAGATTGCTTTGAAATTCTCAATTATAAAAATTCATTTGCTTCCTGTGGCATTAATGCCTTTGTTTCTCCCTCATTTCAGTTATATGGTCAAGATGGACCTGCTGTTTTGATTTGTGCTTCCGAGCTCCCCCTATTCTTGGTATGCATTGTTTTTGTCCCATACCGTTTCCATGTTCATTGTGATAGAGATTTGTCTTAGTCTGTTCCTATTCTGAAACATTCCATGGTCTGAGTGTCATTGGAACTGTGGTGTCTCCTTCACTGGCCTTCAGTAGCAGTGATTCCTAACGCATGACTGGTGGGCCAGGGGGGGCCTGTGATAGGCCCTGGAAGGGACACGAAGGTGGATGTGGTGGGACTGTTCCTGTCCAGGTGCTTAGAAGTGAGTGGAGAGAAAATCATTGCTCCATAGAAGTACAGGCCAGGAGCTGTGTGAGTTCAGAGGATGCAGTGATGGGTGCCCACCAGGATCCCTGCAGGGGGCTTACAGAAGGGAAGCACTGGGCCAGGTACTGAAGAAGAAGACATGCCTGCAGGTGGAGGTGGGGAGGCAGACATAAGCATTTCAAACAGTATATGTTTCATAGAGTTAAAGCTTTTCATTAATAAACACACAAGAGTGCTTCAACTTTCTCTGACTTAACTTTACTCAGTATGGGAATCTCCAAATGAGTCCATGTTTCTGCAAATGGCACTATTTTGTTATTTTATTTGGCTGAATAGTATTCCATTGTATATATGTACTACATTTTCTTTATCCATTCCTCTGTGTATGGACATTGAGGCTGCTTCCTAATATCATATGGTTAATTATTAAATACCAAACAGAAATAGAGTCACAGATGTAGAAAGAAAGCATGGTTACCCGAGGGTTTGGGATTGACATAAACACATTGCTATATCTGGAATAGATAGCTAATAAGGACCTACTGTGTAGGACAGGGACATTGACTCAGTACTCTGTAATGGCCCATATGGGAAAAGAATCTTTAAAAAAAAGAGTGAATCTAGGTCTGTGCAAACAGATTCACCTTGCTGTACACCTGAAACTAACACAACATGGTAAATCAACTGTACTTCAATAAATTTATTTTGAAAAGAAAGAAAAAAAATACCATTCAAAAGATTGCTTTGAAATTCTCAATTATAAAAATTCATTTGCTTCCTGTGGCATTAATGCCTTTGTTTCTCCCTCATTTCAGTTATATGGTCAAGATGGACCTGCTGTTTTGATTTGTGCTTCCGAGCTCCCCCTATTCTTGGTATGCATTGTTTTTGTCCCATACCGTTTCCATGTTCATTGTGATAGAGATTTGTCTTAGTCTGTTCCTATTCTGAAACATTCCATGGTCTGAGTGTCATTGGAACTGTGGTGTCTCCTTCACTGGCCTTCAGTAGCAGTGATTCCTAAATAGGGGCCAGGATGGGTAGGTGAGGGAGTGAAGGGACAGAAACGCTTGAAATCGTCAGACGTGGCCAAGGCAATTGGGACTTGGAGTGACTCACCTCCCTCAACAATGACCTCGTTTTTTCCTTTGTGTAGATTCAGCATAATTATGGCATAGCTTTGTTTAAGTAGCGTATAAGGTTTATTATAACTTCACGTCCCTCAGATTATCAATAGTCAGTGTTCCCTGAGTACTATGGAACTTGTCTGCTTTCTGATGAAGGTGACTTGTGACTTCCTGTCTTATTTATTGTAACAAACATGGGCTAGTGTACACCTGGAAGTCCCCAGACTTCTCTCACAGTTCAGGTACTCCTGTGCACAGCCGCTGGAGACAAGATGGCAATTCGGCCTATCTTCCTAAAAGAATCCACCTCCTTTCTGTTTTGTGTTGAAAGATCCTTTTGTTTGCAAATATCTTGAAGTGCAGCTCGGTGGCCTCAGTCCTTTTTCATTGTTTTAACCATCATTTCTTCCTTGGTCACCAAGTCTTCTTAGAGACTGGGAAACATTTGTTTAACTCTTGAGAAACAACAACAACAGCAACAACAAAGATCTTATAACCTGTCTCAGGGAAAATGGGACTGCTTGATATTTGTTCTTTTTTTTTTTTTTTGGTATCTTTGATGCTTTCTAGGCTCAGTGTTATATTATGAAATGGAAAGTACTTTTTTATTTTACTAAAGGGGGAACCACAAGTGTGACCTTTAGAAGGTCATATTTATGCAAAATACATGTATAAAGTACCTGGTCTCATATATCCACGTACTGGGTTGTTAGATATTTGTATTACCAAAATGAACAGAACACAACTCGGTCTCCCAGGAATTTACATTCTAGATTGGAAGTTACTTTGAGTGGTGGACAAATTTGCTATTGAGGATTTGGGTGGGCAGGTATGACGACATTTTATTTTGCTCTGATCTCAGAAAAACACTTTCGCAAAAGGCTGATTTTGATCTGATCTGGGGAGAAAGGGGACTGGCATTTGAGGGAGAGGGTACCAGGATGTGTAAAGGTTTAGAACCAAGAAAAGTTATGGCAATTTTGTTAATAAGAGAGTGCAACTAGTTTTGTAAGGGGTGGCTGCAGGGAGTGTGGGGGGTTTTTTGGAGGGTGACAGGACATGAGACTGGAAAATAAAAGAGGACAGGATTGTAAAGGATCTTTTCACCAAACTAAGGAGGTGGGGTTATTGCAGGGTTTAAAATAGGGCAGCAGCATGACCAGATTTGTGTTTGAGAAAGATCCCTCTGACAGTAGGTTGAAAAATGGATGGGGAGACTCAATCCATCTGTAGGCAGCAAGATGAGTTAGTAGGTTATTGCAATAGTCCAGGCAACAAGTGACAAGGTCTTAAATAAAGCCGTGGTAGTGAGGATGGGAGAGGAGGTGATGAATAGGAGCCCTGTTACACCTGGCCCCGCTTCTCTAGTGTACTCCTGTGCACAGCCGCTGGAGACAAGATGGCAATTGGCCTATCTTCCTAAAAGAATCCACCTCCTTTCTGTTTTGTGTTGAAAGATCCTTTTGTTTGCAAATATCTTGAAGTGCAGCTCGGTGGCCTCAGTCCTTTTTCATTGTTTTAACCATCATTTCTTCCTTGGTCACCAAGTCTTCTTAGAGACTGGGAAACATTTGTTTAACTCTTGAGAAACAACAACAACAACAACAACAAAGATCTTATAACCTGTCTCAGGGAAAATGGGACTGCTTGATATTTGTTCTTTTTTTTTTTTTTTGGTATCTTTGATGCTTTCTAGGCTCAGTGTTATATTATGAAATGGAAAGTACTTTTTTATTTTACTAAAGGGGGAACCACAAGTGTGACCTTTAGAAGGTCATATTTATGCAAAATACATGTATAAAGTACCTGGTCTCATATATCCACGTACTGGGTTGTTAGATATTTGTATTACCAAAATGAACAGAACACAACTCGGTCTCCCAGGAATTTACATTCTAGATTGGAAGTTACTTTGAGTGGTGGACAAATTTGCTATTGAGGATTTGGGTGGGCAGGTATGACGACATTTTATTTTGCTCTGATCTCAGAAAAACACTTTCGCAAAAGGCTGATTTTGATCTGATCTGGGGAGAAAGGGGACTGGCATTTGAGGGAGAGGGTACCAGGATGTGTAAAGGTTTAGAACCAAGAAAAGTTATGGCAATTTTGTTAATAAGAGAGTGCAACTAGTTTTGTAAGGGGTGGCTGCAGGGAGTGTGGGGGTTTATTGGAGGGGGGTGACAGGACATGAGACTGGAAAATAAAAGAGGACAGGATTGTAAAGGATCTTTTCACCAAACTAAGGAGGTGGGGTTATTGCAGGGTTTAAAATAGGGCAGCAGCATGACCAGATTTGTGTTTGAGAAAGATCCCTCTGACAGTAGGTTGAAAAATGGATGGGGAGACTCAATCCATCTGTAGGCAGCAAGATGAGTTAGTAGGTTATTGCAATAGTCCAGGCAACAAGTGACAAGGTCTTAAATAAAGCCGTGGTAGTGAGGATGGGAGAGGAGGTGATGAATAGGAGCCCTGTTGGGAAGCAGATTCAATAGGTATTTGCAAGCAATTGGAAGTACAGAGTGAGGAAGAGGGAAGAGTCAGGGATAACTCCCAGCCTCCTGGTTCTGACACCTAGGTAGAGAATTCTGTTGTTAACCAAAATTAGAAAAATGAAAGGAAATGTTTTGTAGTGAACTAATAAAAATAAGATGTTAGAAAAGATGTTACTGAGTACCCCATTGTGTTAAGTACACAGATATGCTGGTCAATTTCATGTCACTTTGGCTGGGCTGTGGTGCCCAAATATTTGGTCAGACATTATTATGGATGATTCTGTGAGTTTTTTCTTTCTTTCTTTTTTAAGTGATGGACATTTTAATCAGTGGAGTTTGAGTAAAGCAGATTGCTCGCCCTAATGTGGGTGGGCCTCACTCAATCAGGTGAAGGCCTGGGTTGAGCAAAAGATTGACTTTCCCAAGCAAGGGGATTCTGCAAGGAGACAGTCTTCAGACTTGAACTTCTCTATGGGGGAGGGGCTTTTTCATGGCTCTCCAGCCTGATGACTGGCTCTGTAGAGTTTAGATTTGCCAGCTTCCATTACTGCATGAGCCAACTTGTTAAAATGAATCTCTTTCTATGTGTCTATACATCCTACTGATTCTGTTTCTTTGGGGGAGCCCTGACTGTAAAACTGACTCTGGGGTCATGCTGTATGACTTAGCATCCTGTTCTGGCCGTTGCCCAGTGATCTCACTGTGGGACAACATTAGTGACTTCTTAGAGGCCAATTTGCTTCATTTGTAAACTGAGAATAGCAGTAGTCGTCACTTCTATTGTTCTTGTGATGGTTAAAACAGAAAATCCATGTAAAGTTTTCATCTTAAGATCTAGCAGACAGTAAGCTCTTAAGAAATGTTTGCCATTATTATAACCAAAGAAACATTTACACTTTAGTGTTAATGACTAATAACAGCTCAGACTGTTACCTTTCCCAGGAGGGATTTATGTGATAATAGGGATCAGAGTTTTCCATCAGAAGAATTATCTTCTTAGCTTAATGCTTTGCTCAGTGACAAGGTCTTAAATAAAGCCGTGGTAGTGAGGATGGGAGAGGAGGTGATGAATAGGAGCCCTGTTGGGAAGCAGATTCAATAGGTATTTGCAAGCAATTGGAAGTACAGAGTGAGGAAGAGGGAAGAGTCAGGGATAACTCCCAGCCTCCTGGTTCTGACACCTAGGTAGAGAATTCTGTTGTTAACCAAAATTAGAAAAATGAAAGGAAATGTTTTGTAGTGAACTAATAAAAATAAGATGTTAGAAAAGATGTTACTGAGTACCCCATTGTGTTAAGTACACAGATATGCTGGTCAATTTCATGTCACTTTGGCTGGGCTGTGGTGCCCAAATATTTGGTCAGACATTATTATGGATGATTCTGTGAGTTTTTTCTTTCTTTCTTTTTTAAGTGATGGACATTTTAATCAGTGGAGTTTGAGTAAAGCAGATTGCTCGCCCTAATGTGGGTGGGCCTCACTCAATCAGGTGAAGGCCTGGGTTGAGCAAAAGATTGACTTTCCCAAGCAAGGGGGGATTCTGCAAGGAGACAGTCTTCAGACTTGAACTTCTCTATGGGGGAGGGGCTTTTTCATGGCTCTCCAGCCTGATGACTGGCTCTGTAGAGTTTAGATTTGCCAGCTTCCATTACTGCATGAGCCAACTTGTTAAAATGAATCTCTTTCTATGTGTCTATACATCCTACTGATTCTGTTTCTTTGGGGGAGCCCTGACTGTAAAACTGACTCTGGGGTCATGCTGTATGACTTAGCATCCTGTTCTGGCCGTTGCCCAGTGATCTCACTGTGGGACAACATTAGTGACTTCTTAGAGGCCAATTTGCTTCATTTGTAAACTGAGAATAGCAGTAGTCGTCACTTCTATTGTTCTTGTGATGGTTAAAACAGAAAATCCATGTAAAGTTTTCATCTTAAGATCTAGCAGACAGTAAGCTCTTAAGAAATGTTTGCCATTATTATAACCAAAGAAACATTTACACTTTAGTGTTAATGACTAATAACAGCTCAGACTGTTACCTTTCCCAGGAGGGATTTATGTGATAATAGGGATCAGAGTTTTCCATCAGAAGAATTATCTTCTTAGCTTAATGCTTTGCTCAGTGAACTCATAGGTAAATATTCGTTGAATGGTTGAATTACTTCCCAGTATCAATGAGTGAAATCAGAGAAACATAGCAGTTTAGAAAAGGAGAAGCTGAGGCCGAGGGAGATGAATGATTTAGTAAAGGTCATAGTGTGAGTTAGTGGAAAATCTAGTACCAGGGCTCAGGTGTCCTAGCTCTTGTCTTGTGCCCTTTCTCTTGGTGTAAAGGATATCCCATCACTGAAACCACTCCTGTGGCCCATCTCCAGGCTGCCATGTTAGCCCTTGCAGAGAGAACTGTATTTTATACCCTTCTTTGTGTAGCATGATGGTCATCTGGTAGCTGGGTGGGTACAGTCCTTAAGGGACTTATTCCTTAATAGGCCAAAAGGCATTAAAATTTTGGAAAACAGTAATGTTTTCAGGGGCTTCTCAGATGGCTCAGTGGTAAAGAATTTGCCTGCCAATGTAAGAGACACGAGTTTGATCCCTGATCTGGGAACATCCCACATGCCGTGGAGCAACTAAGCCCATGTGTCACAACTATGGAGCCCACATGTTGCAGCTCCGGAAGCTCATGTGCCCTAGAGCCTATGTTCTGCAATGAGAAGCCTATGCACTGCACTGAAGAGTAGCCCCAGCTCACGGCTGCTAGAGAAAAGCTCTCAAAGAACAAAGACCCAACACAGCCCAAAATAAATTTAAAAATTAAAGTCTATCTCACTTTTTTGGGCCCTGACTGTAAAACTGACTCTGGGGTCATGCTGTATGACTTAGCATCCTGTTCTGGCCGTTGCCCAGTGATCTCACTGTGGGACAACATTAGTGACTTCTTAGAGGCCAATTTGCTTCATTTGTAAACTGAGAATAGCAGTAGTCGTCACTTCTATTGTTCTTGTGATGGTTAAAACAGAAAATCCATGTAAAGTTTTCATCTTAAGATCTAGCAGACAGTAAGCTCTTAAGAAATGTTTGCCATTATTATAACCAAAGAAACATTTACACTTTAGTGTTAATGACTAATAACAGCTCAGACTGTTACCTTTCCCAGGAGGGATTTATGTGATAATAGGGATCAGAGTTTTCCATCAGAAGAATTATCTTCTTAGCTTAATGCTTTGCTCAGTGAACTCATAGGTAAATATTCGTTGAATGGTTGAATTACTTCCCAGTATCAATGAGTGAAATCAGAGAAACATAGCAGTTTAGAAAAGGAGAAGCTGAGGCCGAGGGAGATGAATGATTTAGTAAAGGTCATAGTGTGAGTTAGTGGAAAATCTAGTACCAGGGCTCAGGTGTCCTAGCTCTTGTCTTGTGCCCTTTCTCTTGGTGTAAAGGATATCCCATCACTGAAACCACTCCTGTGGCCCATCTCCAGGCTGCCATGTTAGCCCTTGCAGAGAGAACTGTATTTTATACCCTTCTTTGTGTAGCATGATGGTCATCTGGTAGCTGGGTGGGTACAGTCCTTAAGGGACTTATTCCTTAATAGGCCAAAAGGCATTAAAATTTTGGAAAACAGTAATGTTTTCAGGGGCTTCTCAGATGGCTCAGTGGTAAAGAATTTGCCTGCCAATGTAAGAGACACGAGTTTGATCCCTGATCTGGGAACATCCCACATGCCGTGGAGCAACTAAGCCCATGTGTCACAACTATGGAGCCCACATGTTGCAGCTCCGGAAGCTCATGTGCCCTAGAGCCTATGTTCTGCAATGAGAAGCCTATGCACTGCACTGAAGAGTAGCCCCAGCTCACGGCTGCTAGAGAAAAGCTCTCAAAGAACAAAGACCCAACACAGCCCTAAATAAATTTAAAAAATTAAAGCAATGTTTTCAGGCTTATCAGCCTATATGAATATGGAATAAAAGGAGACAGAGTTGTATATTTTGTTCTGTTTTATGGTGCAGCCACTTGCACATGTAGGTGTGTTTAGTGTGGACACACCAACTCTTTGTTCTCCTCAAGTCCCCTGTCATTTGACCTCTTTCCTGCTCATTATGAAATCTCTTGGAGGCCAAGTCCAAGGCCTTCACCAGCTCTTCCTTTTTTGATTATTTTGCATCTTCCACTGTGATGGATACCTTCTTCTGGAAACTGTCTTCTTTAACAACAGCAGAGCTCCTTCTGCTGTTTCCTTCTCCCTCTTGCCACCTTTACCTCCTCCCACCCCAGTGGTACTGTTTCTGAAGCCTCTGTTCTTGGCAGTCTCATCGAAGCTTTCACTTTCAACCATCATCTGTATGTTGATGGCCCCCAAAATGAGGTCTTTGTCCCAGTGTCTCATCGAGGCTCCAGATTCAAGCTCTCTCATCCATATTTCCTCCTCCCTCCCATTTTGGGCCAGATGTAGGACTAAGTGCAGGGGTTACATGTGAAGACTACAGGTTTTGCCTTTAGAGTCCAGATTAATGGAGGGGAGAGACAGGTGTTGACTCACATACTGACAACAATCCTCACAATTGGAAAAGTGCAGATGGTGCTTTTGGAAACAGAGGTGAAGTAAGATTGCTAATACTTAATTCTCTCTGGGTAGGAGTGACGCCAGGCTTTAGTTCTATGGGTTGAATTGTGAAGGGTGAGAAGGCGTTAGCAGAAGAAAGCTCTAGGGACCATCTTGTGTAATCACTCAGGGGTGGAGAGGCATGTGTTTGCAGTGACAAGTCATTTACTATGAGGTAGAGCCGATGAGGAGGTAGGGCACAAAATATGGAAAGCCCACAAATGTGTCACAACTATGGAGCCCACATGTTGCAGCTCCGGAAGCTCATGTGCCCTAGAGCCTATGTTCTGCAATGAGAAGCCTATGCACTGCACTGAAGAGTAGCCCCAGCTCACGGCTGCTAGAGAAAAGCTCTCAAAGAACAAAGACCCAACACAGCCCTAAATAAATTTAAAAAATTAAAGCAATGTTTTCAGGCTTATCAGCCTATATGAATATGGAATAAAAGGAGACAGAGTTGTATATTTTGTTCTGTTTTATGGTGCAGCCACTTGCACATGTAGGTGTGTTTAGTGTGGACACACCAACTCTTTGTTCTCCTCAAGTCCCCTGTCATTTGACCTCTTTCCTGCTCATTATGAAATCTCTTGGAGGCCAAGTCCAAGGCCTTCACCAGCTCTTCCTTTTTTGATTATTTTGCATCTTCCACTGTGATGGATACCTTCTTCTGGAAACTGTCTTCTTTAACAACAGCAGAGCTCCTTCTGCTGTTTCCTTCTCCCTCTTGCCACCTTTACCTCCTCCCACCCCAGTGGTACTGTTTCTGAAGCCTCTGTTCTTGGCAGTCTCATCGAAGCTTTCACTTTCAACCATCATCTGTATGTTGATGGCCCCCAAAATGAGGTCTTTGTCCCAGTGTCTCATCGAGGCTCCAGATTCAAGCTCTCTCATCCATATTTCCTCCTCCCTCCCATTTTGGGCCAGATGTAGGACTAAGTGCAGGGGTTACATGTGAAGACTACAGGTTTTGCCTTTAGAGTCCAGATTAATGGAGGGGAGAGACAGGTGTTGACTCACATACTGACAACAATCCTCACAATTGGAAAAGTGCAGATGGTGCTTTTGGAAACAGAGGTGAAGTAAGATTGCTAATACTTAATTCTCTCTGGGTAGGAGTGACGCCAGGCTTTAGTTCTATGGGTTGAATTGTGAAGGGTGAGAAGGCGTTAGCAGAAGAAAGCTCTAGGGACCATCTTGTGTAATCACTCAGGGGTGGAGAGGCATGTGTTTGCAGTGACAAGTCATTTACTATGAGGTAGAGCCGATGAGGAGTGCTGAGTAGGGACTCAGTGATAGAGTAAGTAAGGGGGAATAGGCTGTGAATATGGGCAAAGGCTAGCTTAGAAAGGACCTTCTGTGGTATCCTAGGTTTTAAACTGTCTGCTCAACATCTCTAATTAACATCTCATTCTTATAATTTCTGTGACTGAAATGATCGCTTACTTCAGGTGTTTCTATTCACCACATTAAATCTCAGTTAATGAGGGGATACCTAGGGGTGGGTGTTTTGCTTACAGAATGAGTTCACTTCTGATAAAGGGAAGAGGGGCTGCTTTTGCTAGCAAGCCTTGGATCTGATCCAAAACTGACTTTATTATTTAATAAAGCACATTTCTTTTCTTCCTCCGTAACAAGAAGGTTGGAGGTATGTCAATTTCACGGTTTGGTATGTCAGTGCCTGACTAAGGCAGTGAAGGTTTTGCTTCTTTCTGCATTTCTACTTTGCTGTTCTTAGCAGGTGGGGTTTCTCATCATCATTCTGCCCTCATTGTCTCATTATAGGAGGTCCAAATATCCCATGTAGATGGCAACATTTATAGAGAAACAAAGGCAAATTTCTCTTGAAGAATATCCCTCTCCCCCTTTTTGGGAGCAAACAACCTTTCTGAGAAACCTCCAGACCATCACCCCCTGCTGCCACTACACATGATTTTAGGGGGCCAGAATTCTGTCATAAGCCTATTCCTGAATCTGTAGGAAAGTGAAAATACAATGATAGAGTTAGACTAAACCAACAAAAGTTGGTTTGGGGTGAGGGGAGAGTTGGTTTCTTATGCTCCTATAAGAAAGTGCCGCAATGGACTATCACTCAACTATAAGACAGATGAAACGTGGTTATTTGTAGAGATGTGGATGGACCTGGAGTCCGTCATATGGAGTAAAGTAAGTCAGAAAGAGAAAAACAAATATCATATATGTGGAATCTAGAAAAAGGGTATAAATGAACTTGTTTGCAGGGTAGTGATAGAGATGCAGATGTAGAGAATGGACATGTGGACTCAGGGGGAAATGGGAGGCTGGGGCCAACAGAGAGTAGCACTGACATATGTATACTCTCATGTGTCGAACACACAGCTAGTGCAAACTGCTAAACAACACAGGGCACTCAGCTTGGTGCTGGGTGCTGACCTAATGGAGGGTGGGACAGGAGAGGGTGGGAGGGGGGCCCCAAAACAAAGGGGTATGTGTGTACATATAGCTGACTTGTGTTTTTGTATAGCAGAAACTAATACAACACTGTAAAACAATTATATTTCAATAATAAAGTAAAAATTAAGTAGAAAAAAATTTTTTTTAAAGTCCCACAAACTTAGGTACTTAAAAACAGCACAGATTTATAGTCTTATAATTCTGGATGCCAGAAGCTTAAGATCTGTCTCTCTGGGCCATAATTGAGGTATCAGCAGGGTTGAGTTCCTCCTGAGGCTCCAGGAGAGAATCCTTGGCTGTTGCCCTTTTTGGCAGCTGTCTGCACTCTTTGGCTTACAGCCCCTTCCTCTGTCTTCACAGCCAGCAATGACCAATTGCATCAGTGCTCTCTCTCTCCTGATCTTCTGCCTCCTTTTCCCCATGTAAAGAACTTTATGATTACAATGGATGTAACAGAGTAATTCAGGTGGTCTCTCCATCTCATCAGCAGATTAGAGACCTGAATTTAATCTGCAACCATAATTTCCCTTTGCTGTGTCACCAAATATATCTACAGAATACAGAGATTAGGATGTGGAAAGGCCTGTTGTTGTTGTTCAGTTGCTAAGTCATGTCTAACTCTTTGTGACTCCATAGACTATAGCATGCTAGGCTCTCTGTCCTCTACTGTGTCCCAGAGTTTGCTCAGACTCATGTCTCTTGAGTTGGTGATGTTATCTAACCGTCTCATCCTCTGTTACCCCTTTCTTCCTTGGCCTTCAATCTTTCCCAGCATCAAGGTCTTTTCCATTAAGTCGTCTCTTCACATCAGGTGGTCAAAGTATTGGAGTTTCAGCATCAGTTCTTATAATGAATACTCAGGATGGATTTCCTTTGGGATTGACTGGTTTGGTCTCCTTGCAGTCCAAGGATCTCTCAAAAGTATTCTCCAGCATGACAGTTTGAAAGCATCAGTTCTTCACTGCTCAGCTTTCTTTATGGTCCAACTCTTACATCTGAACATGACCACTGGAAAAACCATAGCTTTGATGATATGAACCTTTGTGGAAAGGTCTAGTGGGCCATCATTCTGCTTGCCAGTGTCCGAAAATTTTAGATGTGGAAGTGATTCATTGTCCTTTAAATGGGCTACATAAACAGATGTACAACATATCTGTGATATTAAAATATCACCTGAGGGGTTTGGGGAGTATGTGAGTAAAAAAATGTGTACAAAGATGTCATGAGGGGGAAATGAATGAAAGAAAGTTGAGAAGTACTGAGTTAGACTGACTAAACCAAGATCTACCAGTGGGTCAGGAGAGGGGCCACTGTGCTACAAGGCAAGTGGCCTGTGCCACGTGAACTGGCGAGGAGGAAGGGGAGATGGCTGTTGGGTCTATAGATAAGCAGAGTAGAGTCTGCTCCAGGGAAGTTGTCTGAAGCTGAGACAAGAAAAAGGGAGATCAGGAATTGGATAACCAGGATAGAACCATTAACTTTGGCAGAGATGAAGCCACACAGAATCTAGATAGTTTCTGCCATTGTGTGTTCTGCTTCTCCATAGTCTGATATTTGTCTATTTGCTTTTATTTTATCTTTAAATAAACATAACACTGTGATACTCTTATCCTTTGAAAATATCAAAGTTTGCCACTGACTTTAATAATATATGTTAGTGGTGTTGCCTAATATTTCAGTTTTGCTTATGTGTGTCACAGTTGGATGGCTTGATGTAACAATATTTGGATGATGAGCTCACAGTGGTTGATTAAAAATGTGATAATGAAATTTCCTATTTATTTTATACGTGCTTGTCTTTATAGAGGCATCATTTTTTTTTTCTTTTTCACTCATCAATCATTTATCTAGAAGTTACCATTCAAAACTTCATTACTTCATGAACTATTCACAAAGTCTTGGAGAATTACTGCTAATTCTAAAATAATGGTACCATTTATCATTACTCGGCCAGGAAAATAGGCATTTATGTGTGCTTTCACAATATTTCGATAGGCTATAACGCCTCTTCCTTTAAAAAAGTCCTGATTGCAATGCAAATTGCAAGCTGTGATGCCATCACTGAAAATTGGAATGGCATCAGTTTTGTGTGATTGAGACTCTGTTGACTGTGGGTGCGTCTGAGAGCTGTGCTCAGTCATCTTGAATCTCTTCACTAAGAGGACCAGTGTGTGGTCTTTCCAACTAAGCCCGTATTCGCATCCTCAAATAGTCATTGCTGGGGCACATGAGCCTTCTCCATCTAATGGGAGCCATGGTTTCTCTCTGCTACTAGTGGTCTCCACCATTCTATCAGGCTTGATACTGAGATAGGGAAGCTGAACACTGAATTCAATTCCACAAGCATTATCAAGTGCCTGTTCTATGCCAAAGTATGTGCTAGAGGTACTAAAAGGGATTGATCTATGCTGCTGAGAAGATGTAATCTACCATAATGGGTAAATGATAGGCTAGAGGTGTGCAGAAGTGCCGTAAAGGCACAGATGGAGGACTGGAAAGAGGGTCAGGGAAGGCGGCAAGAGCAGATGATGTTTCATCTGCATCTTGTTAACACAACGGAAGTCAGAAGATGCTATTTTAAATGACAGCTACTTTCTAAGGTGGGTGGGAGGAATTTGGATATATCTGGAATTGCATCTGAGAATAGCACTTTCAACATACCCATTTCTCTAGATAGAGTTTCTCAACCCCATGAGATTTGGGGCTGGACAGCTGGTTGTTAGGGAAACCTGTCCTGTGCATTGTGGGATGTTTAGTAGCATCCCTGGTCTTGAGCCACTAGATCCAGTAGCACCCCCACTTGTGACCACCAAAATGTCTCCAGACATTGATGAATGTCCCTGCAGGGAAAAGCACTGCAGTTGAGAATTGTTGCTGTTGATAGGAGATTGAGAATAAACAGAATCCCAAGCACTCCTAAAAAGAGAAGGAAGGGAGGACAAGAGAAGGGGAAAAGAGGAGGAAAGGAAGGAGGAGTCTTTATAAGCACTTCATTACTTCATTCAAAACTTCATTACTTCATGAACTATTCACAAAGTCTTGGAGAATTACTGCTAATTCTAAAATAATGGTACCATTTATCATTACTCGCCAGGAAAATAGGCATTTATGTGTGCTTTCACAATATTTCGATAGGCTATAACGCCTCTTCCTTTAAAAAAGTCCTGATTGCAATGCAAATTGCAAGCTGTGATGCCATCACTGAAAATTGGAATGGCATCAGTTTTGTGTGATTGAGACTCTGTTGACTGTGGGTGCGTCTGAGAGCTGTGCTCAGTCATCTTGAATCTCTTCACTAAGAGGACCAGTGTGTGGTCTTTCCAACTAAGCCCGTATTCGCATCCTCAAATAGTCATTGCTGGGGCACATGAGCCTTCTCCATCTAATGGGAGCCATGGTTTCTCTCTGCTACTAGTGGTCTCCACCATTCTATCAGGCTTGATACTGAGATAGGGAAGCTGAACACTGAATTCAATTCCACAAGCATTATCAAGTGCCTGTTCTATGCCAAAGTATGTGCTAGAGGTACTAAAAGGGATTGATCTATGCTGCTGAGAAGATGTAATCTACCATAATGGGTAAATGATAGGCTAGAGGTGTGCAGAAGTGCCGTAAAGGCACAGATGGAGGACTGGAAAGAGGGTCAGGGAAGGCGGCAAGAGCAGATGATGTTTCATCTGCATCTTGTTAACACAACGGAAGTCAGAAGATGCTATTTTAAATGACAGCTACTTTCTAAGGTGGGTGGGAGGAATTTGGATATATCTGGAATTGCATCTGAGAATAGCACTTTCAACATACCCATTTCTCTAGATAGAGTTTCTCAACCCCATGAGATTTGGGGCTGGACAGCTGGTTGTTAGGAAACCTGTCCTGTGCATTGTGGGATGTTTAGTAGCATCCCTGGTCTTGAGCCACTAGATCCAGTAGCACCCCCACTTGTGACCACCAAAATGTCTCCAGACATTGATGAATGTCCCTGCAGGGAAAAGCACTGCAGTTGAGAATTGTTGCTGTTGATAGGAGATTGAGAATAAACAGAATCCCAAGCACTCCTAAAAAGAGAAGGAAGGAGGACAAGAGAAGGGGGAAAAAAGAGGAAAGAGTTAGGGATAGGGTAAAAGTTAGGTTACAAAGGGCTTACCTGGCCAGTAAAAAACTCACTGGAGGAGGGCACTTTTAAAATCCAGGCATATCTGCTGGCCAGTTTGAAGTGGTTCAAAGTGAACAACCTCACACAAAGCTTGTATACACAGTGGGTGGTTTTATTTTTGGTGGACTTTTTGAAATAGATTTGACTTGTGCATACAGTTTTAGAACAAGGAATGTCACATTTGACCCATTAGCTAGTCTATAACCAGAATTATTCATCAGAAAGGAAGTTAGGATTAAGGTGACTGCAAGGCTAGAATTTGCTCTGAAAGTCACATCAATTTGGAGACAGTCCATGAAGGTACATAGAGAAGAAAATGGAGGTTTAGGCTAATAAAGTTTAGATCTGAAAGCCAGAGGAGCACCTCTGGTTGAGATCCAGGTTAGATAGAGGATGGACCAGTTAATGGACTATTGCTTATGAAGAGCAATGTATGACTTTGCCTAAAAGAACACCAGAAGGCCAGAGTGAGCACAGGTACACTTCCAGACCTCTGCAGGTGCCCTGCTCAGCATAGACACACACTTATACATATACGGATGCTCCCCTAGAGACCTGCTCTGGGAAACTAGTATAGACCGAGAATAATGGAGAATAACAAGGTTGTCTAAACGGAGAGCAACAGGTGCAGACAATGTGTGCATAGTGGTTGGAGCACTTGACAAGGGGTCAGGAGACAGGGCTTATATCTTGGCTTACCCTCTATACATAATCTGGATATATCTGGAATTGCATCTGAGAATAGCACTTTCAACATACCCATTTCTCTAGATAGAGTTTCTCAACCCCATGAGATTTGGGGCTGGACAGCTGGTTGTTAGGGAAACCTGTCCTGTGCATTGTGGGATGTTTAGTAGCATCCCTGGTCTTGAGCCACTAGATCCAGTAGCACCCCCACTTGTGACCACCAAAATGTCTCCAGACATTGATGAATGTCCCTGCAGGGAAAAGCACTGCAGTTGAGAATTGTTGCTGTTGATAGGAGATTGAGAATAAACAGAATCCCAAGCACTCCTAAAAAGAGAAGGAAGGGAGGACAAGAGAAGGGGAAAAGAGAGGAAAGAGTTAGGGATAGGGTAAAAAGTTAGGTTACAAAGGGCTTACCTGGCCAGTAAAAAGCTCACTGGAGGAGGGCACTTTTAAAATCCAGGCATATCTGCTGGCCAGTTTGAAGTGGTTCAAAGTGAACAACCTCACACAAAGCTTGTATACACAGTGGGTGGTTTTATTTTTGGTGGACTTTTTGAAATAGATTTGACTTGTGCATACAGTTTTAGAACAAGGAATGTCACATTTGACCCATTAGCTAGTCTATAACCAGAATTATTCATCAGAAAGGAAGTTAGGATTAAGGTGACTGCAAGGCTAGAATTTGCTCTGAAAGTCACATCAATTTGGAGACAGTCCATGAAGGTACATAGAGAAGAAAATGGAGGTTTAGGCTAATAAAGTTTAGATCTGAAAGCCAGAGGAGCACCTCTGGTTGAGATCCAGGTTAGATAGAGGATGGACCAGTTAATGGACTATTGCTTATGAAGAGCAATGTATGACTTTGCCTAAAAGAACACCAGAAGGCCAGAGTGAGCACAGGTACACTTCCAGACCTCTGCAGGTGCCCTGCTCAGCATAGACACACACTTATACATATACGGATGCTCCCCTAGAGACCTGCTCTGGGAAACTAGTATAGACCGAGAATAATGGAGAATAACAAGGTTGTCTAAACGGAGAGCAACAGGTGCAGACAATGTGTGCATAGTGGTTGGAGCACTTGACAAGGGGTCAGGAGACAGGGCTTATATCTTGGCTTACCCTCTAATTCTCATTGTGACCCTAAGAAATCATTTCGCCTCTTTGGATTTTAGTGTCGTCCTCTTTAAAGACCTCATTGCACTATGTTGTCCAACCATTGAGACTTCCTGTGCTAATCACCTATGGATCCATGAAACACCTGAAGCATGACTGGCATAGCTCCTATTCTTCACTTGGACAGCATGTCTGCCATCGGTGTCTGAGTCAGACCAGCTTATTGAATGCCTAACCCAGATCTGTGATGGTTATGATGGCCAAACCTGAGGGAAAGGACCCTATGACAACCTGAGGTGCCTATCAGGCATTGGATCCCTGGGGGAGCCCTACCAGATTTTGCTCTTTATGGACTCTTTCAGTTCAGTCACTCAGTTGTGTCCGACTTGGCGACCCCATAGACTGCAGCACGCCAGGGTTCCCTGTCCTTCGCCATCTCCCAGAGCTTGCTCAAACCCATGTCCATTGACTCAGTGATGCCTTCCCAACCATCTCAGCCACTGTCATCCCCTTCTCCCTTTGCCTTCTATTTTTTCCAACATAAGAGCCTTTTCCAATGAGTCATCTCTTAGCATCAGTTGGCCAAAGTATTGGAGCTTCAGCTTCAGTGTCAGTCCTTCCAATGACTATTCAGGGTTGACCTCCTTTAGGATTAACTGGTTTGATCTCCTTGAAGTCTAAGGGACTCTCAAGAGCCTTCTCCAACATGATAGTTCAAAGGCATCTATTCTTCAGAGCTTCTTAAAGGGCATTAAAGTTCAGGCTGTTGTCCTGGGAGGAAATAGGAGGAACAGAAGAGAGGAATGCAGCAGCCTGTGTGTTTCAGAATCCTCCTGAAGCTGTAGTGCATCTTCTTTTGGGCAGTCTCTGTTTCCCTGGGCGGGTGAGTAGGTGATGACTCACAATTTTTTACTTCTCGGACTAGATGCACCACTTCCAAAGACCCTCTTCCCCCCAGGTGCCCTGCTCAGCATAGACACACACTTATACATATACGGATGCTCCCCTAGAGACCTGCTCTGGGAAACTAGTATAGACCGAGAATAATGGAGAATAACAAGGTTGTCTAAACGGAGAGCAACAGGTGCAGACAATGTGTGCATAGTGGTTGGAGCACTTGACAAGGGGTCAGGAGACAGGGCTTATATCTTGGCTTACCCTCTAATTCTCATTGTGACCCTAAGAAATCATTTCGCCTCTTTGGATTTTAGTGTCGTCCTCTTTAAAGACCTCATTGCACTATGTTGTCCAACCATTGAGACTTCCTGTGCTAATCACCTATGGATCCATGAAACACCTGAAGCATGACTGGCATAGCTCCTATTCTTCACTTGGACAGCATGTCTGCCATCGGTGTCTGAGTCAGACCAGCTTATTGAATGCCTAACCCAGATCTGTGATGGTTATGATGGCCAAACCTGAGGGAAAGGACCCTATGACAACCTGAGGTGCCTATCAGGCATTGGATCCCTGGGGGAGCCCTACCAGATTTTGCTCTTTATGGACTCTTTCAGTTCAGTCACTCAGTTGTGTCCGACTTGGCGACCCCATAGACTGCAGCACGCCAGGGTTCCCTGTCCTTCGCCATCTCCCAGAGCTTGCTCAAACCCATGTCCATTGACTCAGTGATGCCTTCCCAACCATCTCAGCCACTGTCATCCCCTTCTCCCTTTGCCTTCTATTTTTTCCAACATAAGAGCCTTTTCCAATGAGTCATCTCTTAGCATCAGTTGGCCAAAGTATTGGAGCTTCAGCTTCAGTGTCAGTCCTTCCAATGACTATTCAGGGTTGACCTCCTTTAGGATTAACTGGTTTGATCTCCTTGAAGTCTAAGGGACTCTCAAGAGCCTTCTCCAACATGATAGTTCAAAGGCATCTATTCTTCAGAGCTTCTTAAAGGGCATTAAAGTTCAGGCTGTTGTCCTGGGAGGAAATAGGAGGAACAGAAGAGAGGAATGCAGCAGCCTGTGTGTTTCAGAATCCTCCTGAAGCTGTAGTGCATCTTCTTTTGGGCAGTCTCTGTTTCCCTGGGCTGGAAGCCATACCCTTTCTACTATCTATTCACTGCGGGTGAGTAGGTGATGACTCACAACTGGCTTCTCCTCTTGATTTCTTCACTGTTGGTTGTGCTTTCAAAATGGATCTGAACATGGAACAGAAGTAGAGGATTTCTGTTCTGGTTGCACATTAAAGCACTGAAAGTCTACATGTGCACAGAACACAGAGGATTTTTAGGGCAGTGAAAATACTCTGTATGATATCCCTTTCTCTTTCTTTCTCTCTCTTTTAAAAAAATCTTATGTATTTGGCTGTGTCAGGTCTCGGATGGAGCATGCAGTATCTTTAATCTTCCTTGAGGCATGTGGGATCTTTTCTAGTTGTGGCATGTGGGATCTAGTTTCCCAATCAGGGATTGAATCCAGGTTCCCTGCATTGGGAGCATGGAGTCTTGGCTATTGGACCACCAGGGAAGTCACATCTGTATGGTATCTTTGTAAATATTTTTAATAACTTTTATTTTAGGAAATAGTTGATATTTATAATATTGTGCTTGTACAATATTGACAATATTTACAATATTATGTTAATTTCAGGTATATAGAACAATGATTCCGTGATACATACATCTGTTATTTTTCAGATTCTTTCCCCATATAGGTTATTACAAAATATTGAGTAGAGTTCACTGTGTGCTATCTCAATGGTGGGTACATGCCATTATAAATTTGTCCAAACCCAAAGAATATACGACACCACGAGTGTGCCCTAGTTAATGTAAACCATGCACTTGGGTGATGATGCATCAGTGTAGGTCAACAAGGGTCGCCAATGCAGCACTTGGTGGGAGGTGTTAATAATGGGAGAGGCTATGCATGTGAGACAGGGGAAGGGGTATGTGGGAAATCTCTGTAGTTTCTGCTCGGTTTTGCCATGTGCTAATACTGATCTAAAGAAATGAAGTTCGTTTCTCAAAAGTCACGTTGCCTTTATTTTTGGTTTCTTTCAATTTTTCCACCCCTCTTTGAGACTCAGAACTGCCTTAATGAATCTTTTACCACACTCTGGGAAGTTGCTTACCAATTTCTGCTTTTAGTGCAGCTGTTAGACACTCAAAGCTGTCTGTTAGCCAAACTGGCTCTCCACCAACCACCTTTTCCAAGCTCTGTCTCTTATATACAATGTTTTCAACTAGACTAAGCATATCAAACAGTCTTTTAACACTTGTAAAGCATGGTATTTGCCACCATACAATTCATTTCAATAAATATCTTAGCACTTGCCCTGAGGAAGGCTTTCTGCTGGGTGCTTTTTGGGTGCATCAAGATGAATTGGGAGCGATGTTGCCCTTTTCAATTTGAACTCCAGTGGGAGCTTCAGAGGTAGGTGTGTGAGGGTTGTTTAGGTATTTTTTGGCTATCCTTCTTTGGAATCATAATGCTGGCTCAACTGCTGTTTGCATGCCTGCCCCTCCCTCCCCCAATAATCAGAAGAGTCCCCTTGACAGCTCCCTCAAAAACAGGACAGGATTATGTTCATAAACTAGGTTTAACAAGTTCTTGGCAGACTGCAGGTCATTGCTACTCTCTTCTGCCTTATTCCATTCCCAAACCAAGAAGGCAGATTTGTCTCGTGGATGATGAGACAAAGAACCCTTTTTATTTTTAGTTTCTGTTGTTATCATACCCTTTTCCCCATTGCTTTCCAATGATAATAGTACAGGAATGCAATTATCCAGTAAATATCATTCCGTGATACATACATCTGTTATTTTTCAGATTCTTTCCCCATATAGGTTATTACAAAATATTGAGTAGAGTTCACTGTGTGCTATCTCAATGGTGGGTACATGCCATTATAAATTTGTCCAAACCCAAAGAATATACGACACCACGAGTGTGCCCTAGTTAATGTAAACCATGCACTTGGGTGATGATGCATCAGTGTAGGTCAACAAGGGTCGCCAATGCAGCACTTGGTGGGAGGTGTTAATAATGGGAGAGGCTATGCATGTGAGACGGGGGAAGTGGGATGTGGAAATCTCTGTAGTTTCTGCTCGGTTTTGCCATGTGCTAATACTGATCTAAAGAAATGAAGTTCGTTTCTCAAAAGTCACGTTGCCTTTATTTTTGGTTTCTTTCAATTTTTCCACCCCTCTTTGAGACTCAGAACTGCCTTAATGAATCTTTTACCACACTCTGGGAAGTTGCTTACCAATTTCTGCTTTTAGTGCAGCTGTTAGACACTCAAAGCTGTCTGTTAGCCAAACTGGCTCTCCACCAACCACCTTTTCCAAGCTCTGTCTCTTATATACAATGTTTTCAACTAGACTAAGCATATCAAACAGTCTTTTAACACTTGTAAAGCATGGTATTTGCCACCATACAATTCATTTCAATAAATATCTTAGCACTTGCCCTGAGGAAGGCTTTCTGCTGGGTGCTTTTTGGGTGCATCAAGATGAATTGGGAGCGATGTTGCCCTTTTCAATTTGAACTCCAGTGGGAGCTTCAGAGGTAGGTGTGTGAGGGTTGTTTAGGTATTTTTTGGCTATCCTTCTTTGGAATCATAATGCTGGCTCAACTGCTGTTTGCATGCCTGCCCCTCCCTCCCCCAATAATCAGAAGAGTCCCCTTGACAGCTCCCTCAAAAACAGGACAGGATTATGTTCATAAACTAGGTTTAACAAGTTCTTGGCAGACTGCAGGTCATTGCTACTCTCTTCTGCCTTATTCCATTCCCAAACCAAGAAGGCAGATTTGTCTCGTGGATGATGAGACAAAGAACCCTTTTTATTTTTAGTTTCTGTTGTTATCATACCCTTTTCCCCATTGCTTTCCAATGATAATAGTACAGGAATGCATTTATCCAGTAAATATATGGCTGTGTTTCCACTGATTTTATTGTAATCCATTTACTTAATTATTTAATCCATTCATTTCATTTTATAAAGCTACTGGTATGGCCACACTTTGTGCAGTGTGGTCCATGAGCTACCTCATCCTAGGGAATATCCAATCCTAATGGATTTAAGGCTTAACTCCAAGTCATGCTGCATTTTACTGTGGAAAACAATATTTGTTGTCCATGATTTCTCATATTAGGGATGCACAGTCTGCAGCTGGGCAGCCTATAGGTTGAGCTTAAACCTTACCTGGTGAAAATATAAGATGCTGGCTGCCATCACTCCATTTCCCACCTCTGCCATGTAGGTCTTTACCAGAAACCTAACTCTGGGCAGCATTTCCTCACCCCAGCAATCTTGGGAAAATAAAATAAGCCTCCCTACAAAATAAGTAGGGATCCTCACATTAGGTGTGCCTCTCTTGGGGTTGGAGATATGTGGGTAATGCTGAAAATACAATGAATTTTTAGAATACACAAAGGGGGAGGCTATCATTCTGTTGAAACACCCCATCAGAAGGAGTGTTTGTAAACAGAACACTAATGAGAAACCAAAGAGTATCCAGACTTCTAGGATTTTCAGTAGAGAGATCAGGGTATAGCCTTAGACAGAGCTTGCTTGTGTCCGTAGATTCAAAAGTATGGTGGATTGAAGGTACTAATGCTCAAGAGAAGGTGCCGGTAGGAGATGGAATTAGTGTAATGTTTGAAAGGAAGGAGGGTGGAGAAGGAAGAGACAACCCATTCCAATATTCTTGCCTAGAAAATTCCATGAAGAGAGGACTGTGCTGGACCACAGTCCATGAAGTCAGAAGGAGTTGGACACAACTGAGTAACTAACACATACTTGAGGGAGGAGAACACATAGGAGGCATTTAGAATATATCCAACACTGTTAGGAGAGAGGGCCAGCAACTGAATGGACCCTTCCGGCATTATGGTCAAGGCAACTTGTATAATGGGGAAGGATGCTTTATGTTATCTCAAGAGGCATATCTCAATATCATTCTTTTCACATCAAATGATACTGAAGTGTGTGTGCACTGGTTAGTACACATCAGTGTCCGGGTGTTTAGCAACGTTGCTGGACATACAAAGCTGAGGATCATCACTGAGAAGAGGGCAAGTGGGGACATCCCAGAAGCTGTGTCCCCAGAGAGGAGCGTGTGCAGTGTGGTCCATACACTCCTAGGGAATATCCAATCCTAATGGATTTAAGGCTTAACTCCAAGTCATGCTGCATTTTACTGTGGAAAACAATATTTGTTGTCCATGATTTCTCATATTAGGGATGCACAGTCTGCAGCTGGGCAGCCTATAGGTTGAGCTTAAACCTTACCTGGTGAAAATATAAGATGCTGGCTGCCATCACTCCATTTCCCACCTCTGCCATGTAGGTCTTTACCAGAAACCTAACTCTGGGCAGCATTTCCTCACCCCAGCAATCTTGGGAAAATAAAATAAGCCTCCCTACAAAATAAGTAGGGATCCTCACATTAGGTGTGCCTCTCTTGGGGTTGGAGATATGTGGGTAATGCTGAAAATACAATGAATTTTTAGAATACACAAAGGGGGAGGCTATCATTCTGTTGAAACACCCCATCAGAAGGAGTGTTTGTAAACAGAACACTAATGAGAAACCAAAGAGTATCCAGACTTCTAGGATTTTCAGTAGAGAGATCAGGGTATAGCCTTAGACAGAGCTTGCTTGTGTCCGTAGATTCAAAAGTATGGTGGATTGAAGGTACTAATGCTCAAGAGAAGGTGCCGGTAGGAGATGGAATTAGTGTAATGTTTGAAAGGAAGGAGGGTGGAGAAGGAAGAGACAACCCATTCCAATATTCTTGCCTAGAAAATTCCATGAAGAGAGGACTGTGCTGGACCACAGTCCATGAAGTCAGAAGGAGTTGGACACAACTGAGTAACTAACACATACTTGAGGGAGGAGAACACATAGGAGGCATTTAGAATATATCCAACACTGTTAGGAGAGAGGGCCAGCAACTGAATGGACCCTTCCGGCATTATGGTCAAGGCAACTTGTATAATGGGGAAGGATGCTTTATGTTATCTCAAGAGGCATATCTCAATATCATTCTTTTCACATCAAATGATACTGAAGTGTGTGTGCACTGGTTAGTACACATCAGTGTCCGGGTGTTTAGCAACGTTGCTGGACATACAAAGCTGAGGATCATCACTGAGAAGAGGGCAAGTGGGGACATCCCAGAAGCTGTGTCCCCAGAGAGGAGCGGCTCTTGGCCTCATTCCCTTTCCATGCACACATCTGTGACCCTCTGCTGTCCTTGTCCTTTGCCTATATTGCACAATTTCATGCTCAGATGTGATGCGCGAATGAGAATTGGAAATGTAAAAAATGGACAATATGGAATTAAATTTTCATAAATGGCAAAAAGCTGAGTTTTCCATTGAAGTCTCCAGACCTTTCCTCTACCCTACTAATGGTGCCTGTACTCTGGATCATAACTAATCAGCATACTATTTGATTTTTACCTTTTCTTATTAATAAACCCAATATTATTTGGAATATCAGATGGGTTCAGCATACTTTTGTATTGCCATCTGGGCTTATTGGTAGCAACTACTTCCATTTCCAAATCTTTATTAGACGAAACACATTACAACAATTCATATGTGAAACATTCCAGCGTTACTAAAACTTCGATAGTCCAGGAAGCACAAGTTAAATCAAACCATACTCCTTTGCTTACCTAAGATTTTATTAATGTCACAGTCCTATCTGCAGAAACTTGTTATTTAAGAGCTAGTGATTCACATAACAGACTCTTACCGTGTGCATAAAAATGTGTGGGGGAGTTGGTGCTCAAGAATCTGCATTGGGTCTTTCACTGGGTCCCTGATCTGGTGGGTTGTCCCTTCCCAGTGACTGCTAAGATCCTGGGTGGCTCATAAGGCTTGAACTTGGGTTGCCTGCATGCTGCTTCTACTAAAACCAATCCTTAATGGATCAGATTCAGGAAAACCAAGCCAGCCTGCATTTTTCTGCTTCTACTAAAACCAATCCTTGAAGTTAAAAAAAAAGAGGGGGGCCCAGCAACTTGGACACAACTGAGTAACTAACACATACTTGAGGGAGGAGAACACATAGGAGGCATTTAGAATATATCCAACACTGTTAGGAGAGAGGGCCAGCAACTGAATGGACCCTTCCGGCATTATGGTCAAGGCAACTTGTATAATGGGGAAGGATGCTTTATGTTATCTCAAGAGGCATATCTCAATATCATTCTTTTCACATCAAATGATACTGAAGTGTGTGTGCACTGGTTAGTACACATCAGTGTCCGGGTGTTTAGCAACGTTGCTGGACATACAAAGCTGAGGATCATCACTGAGAAGAGGGCAAGTGGGGACATCCCAGAAGCTGTGTCCCCAGAGAGGAGCGGCTCTTGGCCTCATTCCCTTTCCATGCACACATCTGTGACCCTCTGCTGTCCTTGTCCTTTGCCTATATTGCACAATTTCATGCTCAGATGTGATGCGCGAATGAGAATTGGAAATGTAAAAAATGGACAATATGGAATTAAATTTTCATAAATGGCAAAAAGCTGAGTTTTCCATTGAAGTCTCCAGACCTTTCCTCTACCCTACTAATGGTGCCTGTACTCTGGATCATAACTAATCAGCATACTATTTGATTTTTACCTTTTCTTATTAAAAAACCCAATATTATTTGGAATATCAGATGGGTTCAGCATACTTTTGTATTGCCATCTGGGCTTATTGGTAGCAACTACTTCCATTTCCAAATCTTTATTAGACGAAACACATTACAACAATTCATATGTGAAACATTCCAGCGTTACTAAAACTTCGATAGTCCAGGAAGCACAAGTTAAATCAAACCATACTCCTTTGCTTACCTAAGATTTTATTAATGTCACAGTCCTATCTGCAGAAACTTGTTATTTAAGAGCTAGTGATTCACATAACAGACTCTTACCGTGTGCATAAAAATGTGTGGGGGAGTTGGTGCTCAAGAATCTGCATTGGGTCTTTCACTGGGTCCCTGATCTGGTGGGTTGTCCCTTCCCAGTGACTGCTAAGATCCTGGGTGGCTCATAAGGCTTGAACTTGGGTTGCCTGCATGCTGCTTCTACTAAAACCAATCCTTAATGGATCAGATTTCAGGAAAACCAAGCCAGCCAGCCTAGGCAATCAGACAAAACAAGTTTCCTTGGTCTGTACTTCTGCCTCTACTGAAAGAGTAAGTGAAAACTTTCTAAGCTAACAGCAACCTCAGAAGCCTTTTGAAAACCGTTGATATGCTCCAAACTTATTCCCATCATAAAGCATCCTGAAAAGCCACCCTCGGGGCTTCACTGATGGGACGCAGACCATCTTTCTTTCAGCTAACTCATCCGCCCTCTTTGGAGTCATGGTCCATTACTCTGTTCTTCCTGTTCATGTGGTCAGACTGACCCAGAGGCAGGATTCTACCCTGAATGCCTTTTGTGCGGTTGACCCTCTTCAGCAGTTAAGTGATTTCTCTCCTAATAGGTCCCTCCAGTCCCTAGAAGTGTTATCGTCCACAAAGGTCTGCTCAGTGGCCTGGAAGGCAGTGATATTTGTTCCTGCCTCCTGGGCAGAGGAAGGCTGCCTTCCTCCAGCTGTGGCAGTGATGAATGACCTGCTTCTCTCTCCCTATTCCCCCTTCACCTTCTCTCCCCTCCTCTCAGAGCTGTCTCTATAGAATACTACTTTTGAAGCAAGAAGAAAGAAAAAAGAAAGGATGACTTATTTGCAAGCGATCGGTGGGCTAGCTTTGCCTCTCTTGGTCCCCTGCCAAAATAAAAAAGAAGCTAGAAGAGCCTCTGACCTTACTCACCCTTCTTCAACACCTGCTTAAAAATAATGTTTCCCATTTTTTTGATTGGGTTGTTCATTTTTCCGGTGCTGAGTTGTCTGAGTTGCTTGTAGATTTTGGAAATTAATTCTTTGTCTGTTATTTCCTTTGCTATTATTTTCTCCCATTGTGTGGGCTGTCTGTTCACTTTTTCTGTAATTTCCTTTGCTGTACAAAAGTTTTTAAGTTTCATTAGGTCCCACATGTTAATTTTTATTTTTAGTTCCGCTATTCTAGTAGGTGGGTCATGGAAGATGTTGTTTTGATTTATGTCCTTGAGTGTTTTACCTATATTCTCCTGTAAGAATTTTATGGGAAAATGACCTAAAGAGACATCTCACCAAAGAGGACATACAGATGACCAAAAAGCACATGAAACGATGCTCACCCTCGCTTATTATTAGAGAAATGCAAATCAAAACTACAATGAGATAGCACCTCACGCCAATCAGAATGGCGGTCATCTACAAATCAACAGACAATAAATGATGGAGAGGGTGCAGAGAAAAGGGAACACTCTTGCATTGCTGGTGGTAATGTAAATTGATACAGCCATTATGGAAAACAGTATGGAGATTCCTACAAGGGCTTGGTGAGACAGTCTGGAGGGGTAGGATTGGGGGGATTGGGAGTTGGAAGGGGACCAGGGATATGCATATGACTGACCTGGGAACATTCATGTCTGTGAACAACAAAACACTAATAATTTTTTAAAAATTAAAAAAAAATAAAATTAAAGGGAAAAATTAAAAAAAATAATGTTTAAGGTTTAACATGTGAGCTGGATAGGCATCTAGAGATTTCTACCTTCGATTATACTTTTTACCTCTCTATGAAACATTCTTTGTGTTTCTTTATGTTTCAGGGGAGCTGTATATTTTATTCATCCATCCATTCAGTCCTGCTGAATTAATAGTCATTTGTTGGATGTCTATGATATGTGTGGTATTGAGCCCAAAGCTAAAAAGAAATATAAGCAGATTCAGCATTTAGTAGATAGTAGATGTGAAAGCCACACTCAATACTTAGGAAACAGTGCGTGTGTGTGTGTGTTAAGTCACTTTCAGCTGTGTCTGACTCTTTGAAACCCTGTAAACCATAGTCTACCAGGCTCCTCCTGTGCATGGGATTCTCCAGGCAAGAATACTGGAGTGGGTTGCCTGCTCCACAGGGTCTTTCCAATCCAGGGACTGAACCCTTGTCTCTTAGGTCCCCTGCATTGACAAGCAGGTCTTTACTACTTCCCACCTGGGAAGGCTGGGAAGCAGTACAAGGAAGCATAATAATTCAGTTCAAGAACAAATGCTACAGGGACTTCCTGGCAATCCATTGGTTAAGACTTCATCTTCCAGTGCAGGGGATGCTTTTTAGGTCCCACATGTTAATTTTTATTTTTAGTTCCGCTATTCTAGTTTCATGGAAGATGTTGTTTTGATTTATGTCCTTGAGTGTTTTACCTATATTCTCCTGTAAGAATTTTATGGGAAAATGACCTAAAGAGACATCTCACCAAAGAGGACATACAGATGACCAAAAAGCACATGAAACGATGCTCACCCTCGCTTATTATTAGAGAAATGCAAATCAAAACTACAATGAGATAGCACCTCACGCCAATCAGAATGGCGGTCATCTACAAATCAACAGACAATAAATGATGGAGAGGGTGCAGAGAAAAGGGAACACTCTTGCATTGCTGGTGGTAATGTAAATTGATACAGCCATTATGGAAAACAGTATGGAGATTCCTACAAGGGCTTGGTGAGACAGTCTGGAGGGGTAGGATTGGGGGGATTGGGAGTTGGAAGGGGACCAGGGATATGCATATGACTGACCTGGGAACATTCATGTCTGTGAACAACAAAACACTAATAATTTTTTAAAAATTAAAAAAAAATAAAATTAAAGGGAAAAATTAAAAAAAATAATGTTTAAGGTTTAACATGTGAGCTGGATAGGCATCTAGAGATTTCTACCTTCGATTATACTTTTTACCTCTCTATGAAACATTCTTTGTGTTTCTTTATGTTTCAGGGGAGCTGTATATTTTATTCATCCATCCATTCAGTCCTGCTGAATTAATAGTCATTTGTTGGATGTCTATGATATGTGTGGTATTGAGCCCAAAGCTAAAAAGAAATATAAGCAGATTCAGCATTTAGTAGATAGTAGATGTGAAAGCCACACTCAATACTTAGGAAACAGTGCGTGTGTGTGTGTGTTAAGTCACTTTCAGCTGTGTCTGACTCTTTGAAACCCTGTAAACCATAGTCTACCAGGCTCCTCCTGTGCATGGGATTCTCCAGGCAAGAATACTGGAGTGGGTTGCCTGCTCCACAGGGTCTTTCCAATCCAGGGACTGAACCCTTGTCTCTTAGGTCCCCTGCATTGACAAGCAGGTCTTTACTACTTCCCACCTGGGAAGGCTGGGAAGCAGTACAAGGAAGCATAATAATTCAGTTCAAGAACAAATGCTACAGGGACTTCCCTGGCAATCCATTGGTTAAGACTTCATCTTCCAGTGCAGGGGATGCAGTTCAGTCCCTGGTCAGGGAACTAGGATCCCACATGCCTAGGGGCCAAAAAACCAAAACAGGAAACAATATTGTAACAAATTCAATAAAGACTTCAAAAATGGTCCATGTCAAAAAAAAAAAAAACAACTTAGGAAAAAAACAACAAATGCGACAAATATAAATGCTAACCAGTTTCCAAGTAAAGGAGATCATTCTAATCAGAATTGAATGGGGGAAAAATCCACAAATGCTGGGAGACCTTGGAGAACCGGGTTCAGGAGATGTACTTTATTCTATAGATAGTGAGAAACTTTTTTGCAAACATGTTGGCATCCTCAGAGCATCTCATTGGAAGAGATTAGCAGACAAGAACTCTGTGGTTGTGAAGGAGGTGGCCCAGTACAACATGATTAACAGCCTGTTCATGGCAGGGAAAAGCTTTGGAGATGTTTTGACTAAGTGTGATGACAACAAAGAAAAGAAGCTGCTTGTCGAAACCCAGTGATTTGGTTGGGTAGACGTAGATCATACAGGGTGATGATTGAGGGGACCAGATATCCATTCAGCAGGTGAGTATGGGCGAAGAGGCAGGAGGGCTGTAGAGAGGTTGGGAAAAGCCAGGCAAAAGCTGTGGAAACAGAGCATAAGACTCTTTGCATCTTAGTGGGCAGCATGGCAGCCCTGAGGACTCAGCCATCTTAAGAATCAAGCCATCAAAGGGAATGAAGAGAAATTCATCAGTTCAGGAGATATTAATCAGCAGTATCTGTGGCATTCCACTCATGGCACTGCTGGGAATGGGGGAACAGAGAGGGAAAACCCTGGATAGAAAGACAAATATTTCTATTTTCACCTCACCTAGTAAACCATAGTCAAGTCCTCCTGTGCATGGGATTCTCCAGGCAAGAATACTGGAGTGGGTTGCCTGCTCCACAGGGTCTTTCCAATCCAGGGACTGAACCCTTGTCTCTTAGGTCCCCTGCATTGACAAGCAGGTCTTTACTACTTCCCACCTGGGAAGGCTGGGAAGCAGTACAAGGAAGCATAATAATTCAGTTCAAGAACAAATGCTACAGGGACTTCCCTGGCAATCCATTGGTTAAGACTTCATCTTCCAGTGCAGGGGATGCAGTTCAGTCCCTGGTCAGGGAACTAGGATCCCACATGCCTAGGGGCCAAAAAACCAAAACAGGAAACAATATTGTAACAAATTCAATAAAGACTTCAAAAATGGTCCATGTCAAAAAAAAAAAAAACAACTTAGGAAAAAAACAACAAATGCGACAAATATAAATGCTAACCAGTTTCCAAGTAAAGGAGATCATTCTAATCAGAATTGAATGGGGGAAAAATCCACAAATGCTGGGAGACCTTGGAGAACCGGGTTCAGGAGATGTACTTTATTCTATAGATAGTGAGAAACTTTTTTGCAAACATGTTGGCATCCTCAGAGCATCTCATTGGAAGAGATTAGCAGACAAGAACTCTGTGGTTGTGAAGGAGGTGGCCCAGTACAACATGATTAACAGCCTGTTCATGGCAGGGAAAAGCTTTGGAGATGTTTTGACTAAGTGTGATGACAACAAAGAAAAGAAGCTGCTTGTCGAAACCCAGTGATTTGGTTGGGTAGACGTAGATCATACAGGGTGATGATTGAGGGGACCAGATATCCATTCAGCAGGTGAGTATGGGCGAAGAGGCAGGAGGGCTGTAGAGAGGTTGGGAAAAGCCAGGCAAAAGCTGTGGAAACAGAGCATAAGACTCTTTGCATCTTAGTGGGCAGCATGGCAGCCCTGAGGACTCAGCCATCTTAAGAATCAAGCCATCAAAGGGAATGAAGAGAAATTCATCAGTTCAGGAGATATTAATCAGCAGTATCTGTGGCATTCCACTCATGGCACTGCTGGGAATGGGGGAACAGAGAGGGAAAACCCTGGATAGAAAGACAAATATTTCTATTTTCACCTCACCTAGTTTCTGTTGTAGGGTCTGATAGTCAATTTGAAATATCTTAAACAGAGAGAAGATCAATCTGATTTATATTTGCCCCAAAAAGATACAGAAAAAAGTCAAACTTGAATCTCAACTGTCGCCATATTTTTCATCTAGTAATCTGAATTACATTCAGAGACATCATTTTGTTTTGAGTTACGATGTTGCCCATTATCTCTGAACTGACCTCTACAAATATGAAGAGGACCGGGAAAGATGTCTGAGCTGCCAGACGGAGTTGTATCCACCTAGGTTTTGATCTGTTTCAACTAATGAAGGCCCCGTTAGGGGCTAATAAAGGAGGCATGTTGTGGGTGATGCAGAGACTGTAGCTTTAAACGGTCTTAAATGAGTATCTGTTCACCTTCATGCTTGACTTTGACTGAGCCTAATGACATCAATGCACAAAAAAGACAGGATGAGGTGGTCTTAGATCATTATCTGAAAACCAAGTCTGTAAGAAAAAAGTCCAGTTTTAAGCTCATTAAGGGATACTGCTGAATACTCTAGGATATCAAATCAACCATTAAAAACCTTTGAAAGTTGAGTTGAAAACGAGAACATTTTTTCACATCCTTTGAGACTCAGTTTTTGAAGTGGGTAAAACTCAGAACTTTAATTTTTTTCCTCCAGCCATGATGAAGAGAACGTTAAAGCCCATTTTCTTAAACTACTTAAGTCAAGTCTAAGAAGTTAGTTTGGAGAAAAAACTTCTTTAGCAATAATGGTATTTTCTGTAGGATAGGAAGCATGATCTAGAGCCTGAAACTCATAGAAAACACAGCCTGAAGATAAATCCTAGTATATGGACAGTGTGGGAGGTAAAACCAAGGTAACTATTATGATACATCATTGAGTGCTATTAGAGTTTTAAGATGAAATTAAGTTGTCTAGCATCTTTCTTAGTTAGGATTATAATGTTACCAAAAAGGAGGGAAAAAAATTCCATTCTTACACAGTTTAATGGCTAAGAAGTATGGGCTTAGAGAAAAACACAGGTTCAAGCCTTGCCTCTGCTGTTACCAACTCTGGAACCTTGGCTATTTTCCAAGTTTCAGTTTCTTCATTTGTGACATGGGGATAATCATTATCTTTACAGCCCAGGATTGTTGTAAGCGTTGAACTTACCTATCACCTATCCATGTGTCTACCCAGTGGCTCAGTGATAAAGAATCCACTTGCCAAGCAGGAGATGTGGGTTTGATTGGTGGGTATCCCTGGTCTAGTAATCTGAATTACATTCAGAGACATCATTTTGTTTTGAGTTACGATGTTGCCCATTATCTCTGAACTGACCTCTACAAATATGAAGAGGACCGGGAAAGATGTCTGAGCTGCCAGACGGAGTTGTATCCACCTAGGTTTTGATCTGTTTCAACTAATGAAGGCCCCGTTAGGGGCTAATAAAGGAGGCATGTTGTGGGTGATGCAGAGACTGTAGCTTTAAACGGTCTTAAATGAGTATCTGTTCACCTTCATGCTTGACTTTGACTGAGCCTAATGACATCAATGCACAAAAAAGACAGGATGAGGTGGTCTTAGATCATTATCTGAAAACCAAGTCTGTAAGAAAAAAGTCCAGTTTTAAGCTCATTAAGGGATACTGCTGAATACTCTAGGATATCAAATCAACCATTAAAAACCTTTGAAAGTTGAGTTGAAAACGAGAACATTTTTTCACATCCTTTGAGACTCAGTTTTTGAAGTGGGTAAAACTCAGAACTTTAATTTTTTTTTTCCTCCAGCCATGATGAAGAGAACGTTAAAGCCCATTTTCTTAAACTACTTAAGTCAAGTCTAAGAAGTTAGTTTGGAGAAAAAACTTCTTTAGCAATAATGGTATTTTCTGTAGGATAGGAAGCATGATCTAGAGCCTGAAACTCATAGAAAACACAGCCTGAAGATAAATCCTAGTATATGGACAGTGTGGGAGGTAAAACCAAGGTAACTATTATGATACATCATTGAGTGCTATTAGAGTTTTAAGATGAAATTAAGTTGTCTAGCATCTTTCTTAGTTAGGATTATAATGTTACCAAAAAGGAGGGAAAAAAATTCCATTCTTACACAGTTTAATGGCTAAGAAGTATGGGCTTAGAGAAAAACACAGGTTCAAGCCTTGCCTCTGCTGTTACCAACTCTGGAACCTTGGCTATTTTCCAAGTTTCAGTTTCTTCATTTGTGACATGGGGATAATCATTATCTTTACAGCCCAGGATTGTTGTAAGCGTTGAACTTACCTATCACCTATCCATGTGTCTACCCAGTGGCTCAGTGATAAAGAATCCACTTGCCAAGCAGGAGATGTGGGTTTGATCCCTGGTTCAGGAAGACACCCTGGAAAAGGAAATCACAACTCACTCCAGTATTCTTGCCTGTGAAATCCCTGGCGGGCTTTGGTCCATTGGCTCTCAAAGAGTCAGATCTGACTTAGCAACTAAATAGCAGCATCTATCTATCGATCGATCAATTGATCTATCTATTTATATATCTGTCTATCTTGCTTGGGTCACTCTCTGGCATATGGTAACAATTCTTAATTTTCAGCTACAATAAACAGCACTTTGCCAACAAAGGTCCATGTAGTCAAAGCTGTGGCTTTCCAAAGAGTCATGTATGGATGTGAGAGTTGGGCATAAAGAAGACTGAGTGCCCAAGAATTGATGGCTTCTAACTGTGGCACTGGAGAAGACTCTTGAGAGTCCCTTAGCAAGGAGGTTAAACCAGTCAATCCTAAAGGAAATAAACCCTAAATATTAATTGGAAGGACTGATGCTGAGGCTGAAACTTCAATACTTTGGCCACCTAATGTGAAGAACCAACTTATCAGAAAAGACCCTGATACTGGGACAGTTGAGGACAGGAGAAGAAGGGGACAACAGAGGATGAGATATTTTGATGATATCCTTGACTCGATGGACATGAGTTTGAGAAAGCTCCAGGAGACGGTGGAGGACAGAGGTGCCTGGTACATCTTAGTCCATGGGGTTGCAGAGAGTCTGACATGACTTAGTAACTGAACAACAATAACAGACATCAAAATTAAGGAAAATAATCCCTGTGCAAGCTCCATTTTTACAAGCATCTATGATGCATCCTAGTTTCCAGTGACTTGGACAGTCTTTACATGGATAAGGTATGAGAAGAATTATAGACTGTATTGACTTTTACGCATTACTATAGAAAGGACTCTTGATTTCTGTCATTTTGATGATTGTTCAAAAATGGTGGTGAACTCTGTCTTTGTTCACTCAATGCTTGGAGATATAAGTAAAAATCAACTTCAGAGGCTTTTAAGTGTAGTATTCATCTTTCTACCTGAAAGTCATAATTTTTACTTAGAGGACAATCAAATTTGGTGAGGTGTTCAGAATGGAGATTATTGTCTAGAATGATCCTTGTGTAGAAACTAGCTTGCTTATAGAAAGACACATGCATAAATGAGATGAATTGGTTCTCCAAGTGCATTTTAGAATTTTTCAAGTACAAATATCAGGCTGTCTCCACCAGATATCCATTTATTCTGATAAATGGTATTTTAAAAAGAGTCAGATCTGACTTAGCAACTAAATAGCAGCATCTATCTATCGATCGATCAATTGATCTATCTATTTATATATCTGTCTATCTTGCTTGGGTCACTCTCTGGCATATGGTAACAATTCTTAATTTTCAGCTACAATAAACAGCACTTTGCCAACAAAGGTCCATGTAGTCAAAGCTGTGGCTTTCCAAAGAGTCATGTATGGATGTGAGAGTTGGGCATAAAGAAGACTGAGTGCCCAAGAATTGATGGCTTCTAACTGTGGCACTGGAGAAGACTCTTGAGAGTCCCTTAGCAAGGAGGTTAAACCAGTCAATCCTAAAGGAAATAAACCCTAAATATTAATTGGAAGGACTGATGCTGAGGCTGAAACTTCAATACTTTGGCCACCTAATGTGAAGAACCAACTTATCAGAAAAGACCCTGATACTGGGACAGTTGAGGACAGGAGAAGAAGGGGACAACAGAGGATGAGATATTTTGATGATATCCTTGACTCGATGGACATGAGTTTGAGAAAGCTCCAGGAGACGGTGGAGGACAGAGGTGCCTGGTACATCTTAGTCCATGGGGTTGCAGAGAGTCTGACATGACTTAGTAACTGAACAACAATAACAGACATCAAAATTAAGGAAAATAATCCCTGTGCAAGCTCCATTTTTACAAGCATCTATGATGCATCCTAGTTTCCAGTGACTTGGACAGTCTTTACATGGATAAGGTATGAGAAGAATTATAGACTGTATTGACTTTTACGCATTACTATAGAAAGGACTCTTGATTTCTGTCATTTTGATGATTGTTCAAAAATGGTGGTGAACTCTGTCTTTGTTCACTCAATGCTTGGAGATATAAGTAAAAATCAACTTCAGAGGCTTTTAAGTGTAGTATTCATCTTTCTACCTGAAAGTCATAATTTTTACTTAGAGGACAATCAAATTTGGTGAGGTGTTCAGAATGGAGATTATTGTCTAGAATGATCCTTGTGTAGAAACTAGCTTGCTTATAGAAAGACACATGCATAAATGAGATGAATTGGTTCTCCAAGTGCATTTTAGAATTTTTCAAGTACAAATATCAGGCTGTCTCCACCAGATATCCATTTATTCTGATAAATGGTATTTTAAAAAGACATTTTGATTTTGAAGGTTACAATAAATGGAAAAGACAAAGAAAAATGAACTAAATTACTTCCTATCATGCGGCTACTGAGATTGATAATGAATGGTGATAATGAACATTTTTTCCCAAATTTCAGTGACCTATGTGTTCATCTGCATCGTGGATATTGGCAGGGAAAAAAGAAAGGAAAATTAGTAACATTTGTTGAGTATCTACCAATTTCAGACATAGCAGTCCACATTTGTTTCTTATGTAGTTCTCACAAAGCCCTGCTGATTGTGAGCTATGCTGTCCATTTTTCAGATGAGGAAAGTTTGCTTCATAATGATTATGAAACAAGTCAAGATCCTGTATTCACAAGTAGATTAGTGAGTGTTGTAGCCACAACACCACATTGTTGCTCATTTGTGAAGAAATACTGTCTTCTGTATGTGCCCATCTTTGCATGAAATGTTTTCTTGGTATCTGTAATTTTTTTTTAACAAAATTTCTAATCTTTTCCTTTCTATTGTTTTCCTCTATTTCTTTGCAATGCTCACTTAAGACGGCGTTCTTACCTCTCCTTGCTGTTCTTTGGAACTCCACATTTAGATGGATATATCTTTTTTTTTTTTCTCCATTGCTTTTTGCTTCTCTCCTTTTCTCAGCTATTTGTAAGGCCTCCTCAACCAACCCCTTTGCCTTCTTGCATTTCTTTTTCTTGGGATGGTTTTGGTAACTGCCTCCTGTACAGTATTATGAACCTCCATCTCAAGTTCTTCAGGTACTCTGTCAGATCTACTCCATTGAATTTATTTTTATTTTTTAAGTTAAAAATTTTATTGGAGTAAAGTGGCTTTACAATATTGTGTTTGTTTCTACTGTACAGTAAAATGAGTCAGCTCCTTTAGTGTAAATAAATCAGAGTTTTGAGTATCACTGATGTTTACTTATAAGAGAGGAAACTTGGTGGAAGGAGCTGATCCCTACATTTCCTCTTGTGGTTCTCTTATCTGCATCCCTGACTATAGAACCACCACCCAGATCCCAAGTTGACAAATTCCTGTCTTTGCAGAAAATAGGATTTTCTAAGCACAAGGGGGAGATTTCTTAATATTGGTTATAATGGATGCAGCCGTGTACTCTGGCTGCCTAGGGAGAGAGTGGAAAAGAACTATGGTTGCCTTCCAGTGAAAAGCACTTCAGTACAATAGAAACTCCAACTGAGTGGTACGTTTTTGGGGTTTTAGAGACAGGTAGAGAGTCTTCCCTCACAAAAGCAGGGATTCTGTGTAACTCTGGTGTGGTCCTTATCACCTTATGGCAGTGTTGATGTGGAAGGGTAGCTCTACCCATAGACATCCCAGTCTAAGGTGGTGCAGTGGGTTTAAACAAAGGCATGAAAACAGCCGGCCAATCAGGCTAACAGAGGAGCCCCAAGGCGAGCCAGGTACAGGGACAGGACTTCTGGATGCCTTCTTCTTCTGTTGCTCCAAGCTCTGCATGTGGCCATCAGTGCCCCAACTGTAGGCTCAGCCAGTCTCCAGCTCTTGGGTGGATACTATTCTCAGCAGAGGGTAGTAAATGCACACACACGTGTGTGTGCTTCATTGCTCCAGTCATGTCTGACTCCTTGTGGCCCCGTGGACTATAAGGATCCTCTGTCCATAAGATTCTCCAGGCAAGAATACTGGAGTGTATTGCCATGCCCTTCTCCAGGGGATCTTCCCAACCCAGGGATTGAACCCATGTCTCCTGCATTGGCAGGTGGGTTCTTTACCACTGAGCCCCCAGGGAAGCCCTGAAGCTTTACATATTAAACCAAGCATGGCCTCAAGGCGTCCAGTCTAGCTCCTGCCTGTGTACTGGCTCCAGAAATGGCGCTTTGGCCCCATTCTCGGGAGCAAGTTCTCCTACGTAGATGCTCCATTTTTACCTGAAGGCTCTCCCTCCACCTAAATCTAGGGAAATCCACCTGGTTTGTCCAGGACTGTCTCAGTTTTAATGCCCAAAGTCCCATATCCTGGGGATGATCAGTCACCCTACAAGCCCCGCTGTGGATAATGTGTCCAAAATCCTTGTATCATGAAGCCTGGCACGTTTCTTGTTTCTTGTTAAGTTTGATGCTTCAGACTAAATTGCTTCAGTGCTTGTTAGTTATTGCTCAGTGCATTGATAAACTGAACTTGGGATTCTGGCTGCAAATTCCCCTGGAGAATGTGATTTGGATTATCAAACCACCCACATCTTTTGAGCACGAATTTTAAGTGATTAAAATTTCAATTCATTAGACAGTACTGTTAATGTCAGGGATTTGGGAGAAGTTATCCTTGACTAATACGAGGGATGGAAGAGGTGGGGAAACCTTGTGTTTGACCATCTGAGGGTAAATGTTGTATTTAGTGTTTTATTTGCTCTGTTGTTTGCTTTCATTGCTCTAAAGGGATCAGCCATGTATAGTTACCTAACTACATGCAATTATAAATCATATCTCCCCTTGTTCTCCCAAAATCACAAATCATTTTTTACAGGAGCTTTGTCTAAAAGCATATTTTACATGATCCTTAGAGTGTTGTTTTTCTGAGTAAAAAATTAAATAATATGGATTGGGATGAAAATAAAGATTATTATGACAAAATGATTTACTATGGAGCTGGTTAAGAAGGGACATGACAGACTGTTCTAAATTAGATGGAGTTTACTTTTGCTATAAAAGAAATGTCAGTTTTCTCTGATGATGCTTGTAATTGCTTGCATTTAATGCAGGATAATGTCCTTTAAAACAAAGGGGAGACATTGACGCATAATGAAGAACTCTTAAGAGCAGGTTATACAGCTAAAGCATTGTTTCTATCCATTATAGGCGGTCTTGGTGAGTGAGACAAGGGGAGGGGTGGGTAGAAAGCTAAAGAGAATATTCCAGATAGTTTCTCAAATCAAGCTAAATCTTGAATGGGCAAAACGAACTCACAAAATTAGCTTCCAGTGAGGCGAGTCTCCTTTAAGAATCTGAAAAGTAATTCTTGATTGGGTAGAAATCTGTTTGCTGTTTCTGTGAACCATCACATGGCAGGCATCATTTACGTAGATGCTCCACCTAAATCTAGGGAAATCCACCTGGTTTGTCCAGGACTGTCTCAGTTTTAATGCCCAAAGTCCCATATCCTGGGGATGATCAGTCACCCTACAAGCCCCGCTGTGGATAATGTGTCCAAAATCCTTGTATCATGAAGCCTGGCACGTTTCTTGTTTCTTGTTAAGTTTGATGCTTCAGACTAAATTGCTTCAGTGCTTGTTAGTTATTGCTCAGTGCATTGATAAACTGAACTTGGGATTCTGGCTGCAAATTCCCCTGGAGAATGTGATTTGGATTATCAAACCACCCACATCTTTTGAGCACGAATTTTAAGTGATTAAAATTTCAATTCATTAGACAGTACTGTTAATGTCAGGGATTTGGGAGAAGTTATCCTTGACTAATACGAGGGGATGGAAGAGGTGGGGAAACCTTGTGTTTGACCATCTGAGGGTAAATGTTGTATTTAGTGTTTTATTTGCTCTGTTGTTTGCTTTCATTGCTCTAAAGGGATCAGCCATGTATAGTTACCTAACTACATGCAATTATAAATCATATCTCCCCTTGTTCTCCCAAAATCACAAATCATTTTTTACAGGAGCTTTGTCTAAAAGCATATTTTACATGATCCTTAGAGTGTTGTTTTTCTGAGTAAAAAATTAAATAATATGGATTGGGATGAAAATAAAGATTATTATGACAAAATGATTTACTATGGAGCTGGTTAAGAAGGGACATGACAGACTGTTCTAAATTAGATGGAGTTTACTTTTGCTATAAAAGAAATGTCAGTTTTCTCTGATGATGCTTGTAATTGCTTGCATTTAATGCAGGATAATGTCCTTTAAAACAAAGGGGAGACATTGACGCATAATGAAGAACTCTTAAGAGCAGGTTATACAGCTAAAGCATTGTTTCTATCCATTATAGGCGGTCTTGGTGAGTGAGACAAGGGGAGGGGTGGGTAGAAAGCTAAAGAGAATATTCCAGATAGTTTCTCAAATCAAGCTAAATCTTGAATGGGCAAAACGAACTCACAAAATTAGCTTCCAGTGAGGCGAGTCTCCTTTAAGAATCTGAAAAAGTAATTCTTGATTGGGTAGAAATCTGTTTGCTGTTTCTGTGAACCATCACATGGCAGGCATCATTTACGCAGAGTAAATACAGCACCTGTTATTACCAGATGTGCAGCTTCTTTGGTTTACAGAGAGGATGAGTATGCATTGCAGAAATGCTTACGAGTGATTCAGTTCCTCAGGCAAGAAGCATTTTCTCTCTAGAAATGGGAGGTTGTGAAGTTCCTCTAGCAGGGGCTCCTGTGAAAGCCACAGCCACCAGTGGGAGGCAGCGAAGAAAGATGGGGAGAAGAGCTAAACAGGGCGCGGATAGGTGTGAGAGCTGCGTGTGGAACACAGAGCCTGTTTAAAAAAACTATTGGCATCAATGTTGATCATGCTGCTAGAGAACTCTCAGTGCTGAGGACAGAGCAGAGATTTCTGGGGGAGAATCTCAGCGCCATCACTTAATAGTTAGGGTTGTGTGAGTGCAAAGTCGCCCCAGTGGTGTCCAACTCTGTGTGACCCTGTGAACTGTAGCCCACCAGACTGCTCTATCCACAGGATTCTCCATCAAGTATACTAGAGTGGGTCGCCATGCCCTCCTCCAGGGGGTCTTACCAACCCAGGGATGGAAGCTACGTCTTTTATGTCTCCTGCATTGGCAGGTGGATTCTTGCTTTAGGCAGATGACTTTTCTCTGTGCCTGGTGGTCCTCACCTGTAAACTAGTTTGGGCTAATGACACCTCTCTCCTAGGGTTGTTTAGAGCATCTGATGAGATAATGTCTGAGAAAGTACTTTGTAAACTCTTAAATGCTACACAAAGGTTAACTACTTTCTCATAATGTGGTTTATAATTGCATGTGTTGGGTATTCCATGAGTCACAATGTTACCTCCAAATCTAAGGTCTGATATAAGTTACTCTGTGACACAGATATTAGTTCTCTCCCTGGGTAGAAGCATTATAAAAGGTTAGCACTATATTAAGTAATAGATCTATTGCTCTACTAAATTATTCATGCATATGTGTTCAGTGAATGATCAGTTTGATTGAAATAATCATCAGGTGTTCTCAGGGCTCCAGAGAAGAAGCTGATAAATGACATAAGGTCTCCTCAATGTGATGACTCTGCTACTATTAAACATCAAGAGAAACCAATTAATAGAATCTCTGTGGGGAAAAAAAAACATCAAGTTGGGGAAATATTCTTTTAACCATCACATGGCAGGCATCATTTACGCAGAGTAAATACAGCACCTGTTATTACCAGATGTGCAGCTTCTTTGGTTTACAGAGAGGATGAGTATGCATTGCAGAAATGCTTACGAGTGATTCAGTTCCTCAGGCAAGAAGCATTTTCTCTAGAAATGGGAGGTTGTGAAGTTCCTCTAGCAGGGGCTCCTGTGAAAGCCACAGCCACCAGTGGGAGGCAGCGAAGAAAGATGGGGAGAAGAGCTAAACAGGGCGCGGATAGGTGTGAGAGCTGCGTGTGGAACACAGAGCCTGTTTAAAAAAACTATTGGCATCAATGTTGATCATGCTGCTAGAGAACTCTCAGTGCTGAGGACAGAGCAGAGATTTCTGGGGGAGAATCTCAGCGCCATCACTTAATAGTTAGGGTTGTGTGAGTGCAAAGTCGCCCCAGTGGTGTCCAACTCTGTGTGACCCTGTGAACTGTAGCCCACCAGACTGCTCTATCCACAGGATTCTCCATCAAGTATACTAGAGTGGGTCGCCATGCCCTCCTCTAGGGGATCTTACCAACCCAGGGATGGAAGCTACGTCTTTTATGTCTCCTGCATTGGCAGGTGGATTCTTGCTTTAGGCAGATGACTTTTCTCTGTGCCTGGTGGTCCTCACCTGTAAACTAGTTTGGGCTAATGACACCTCTCTCCTAGGGTTGTTTAGAGCATCTGATGAGATAATGTCTGAGAAAGTACTTTGTAAACTCTTAAATGCTACACAAAGGTTAACTACTTTCTCATAATGTGGTTTATAATTGCATGTGTTGGGTATTCCATGAGTCACAATGTTACCTCCAAATCTAAGGTCTGATATAAGTTACTCTGTGACACAGATATTAGTTCTCTCCCTGGGTAGAAGCATTATAAAAGGTTAGCACTATATTAAGTAATAGATCTATTGCTCTACTAAATTATTCATGCATATGTGTTCAGTGAATGATCAGTTTGATTGAAATAATCATCAGGTGTTCTCAGGGCTCCAGAGAAGAAGCTGATAAATGACATAAGGTCTCCTCAATGTGATGACTCTGCTACTATTAAACATCAAGAGAAACCAATTAATAGAATCTCTGTGGGGAAAAAAAAGACATCAAGTTACAGTCTGGAATGTTAAATTATTCCTTTTTGAAAGGTTTCTTTTTTTTTTCCCCAACAAATCAAGGCTTTTCAGTAAAAGTTTCAGAGTGGTGAATGATTTCAACCATTTGTCTGAAGATTAGTTTTTTGAGTCAAAAGAGAAAAACCTATTTAATTTTCATAAAGACATGTTAATTTTTTGTTGTTGTGACATGAATGAATGAGAGGGTTCGGTTAATTTTGGTTAGGAATTTTAAAAACTGTTGGAAAGGTTTGTGTTGAGTCTTCTCTCGGGAATGTTAATGTTGTGTTTGATGTTTGGTTCCTAAGTTCTGTCTGACTCTTTTGGGACACCATGGACTGGAGCCCGCCAGGCTCCTCTGTCCATGGGATTTTCCAGGTGAAAATACTGGAGTGGGTTGCCATCTCCTCTTCCATATTTCTGACCCAGAGATTGAATCCACAGCTCCTGTCATGGTTCCAGAGCCACAGGAGAAGTCAGAGATAGAGATCTACTTTCCGAGAAGGGGCTTGCCTGGTGGCTCAGCAGGAGACACAGCACTGCTGACATGACATGCAGGTGGCAATGAACGTGTGACTCCTCCTTGAGTAGCCTCTTGGCATCTAACCTGTTTACATCTACACTGAAGCGGATTTCCTGGTCCAGCATCTCCATCACCACAGTCACCTGACATTCCCATTTCTGTCAACAGTCCAACCTTCTTCCTATTTCTCTTGCTAAAGTTTTTCAAGTTGCATTCGTCTTCAAGTACAATATTTCCTGTAACCAATGCATTCATGAGTCCTGACTTTTGGCCTGCTGAGAATGTCTCTGGAAAGACCTCCACATTCCCTGCCACCAGCCCAATGCCAGGTTTCACGCTGGCAAGCATCATGGCAGCTCTGACTCCAGCAGTTGACTTCCTCCAGTTCCTCCTAAATCTTTCCATAAGACCTCTTTCATTAGATGACGACTTCTTATGTAAGCAGCACTACTTCTCTGTTGTGTGCTACTTCAAGCCCAACTCTTTTCCTGGTAGAGCTTCTTCTTTGGTCATGTGATGTCTCACCAGATTGGCTAGGGTTCTGCCCCTGCACACCTGGGCTTAGCCAGTTTGGACACCTGCCTATTGCTTGCAACTCTTATTATCTGAATTCCTTGGGATTGGCCTTTCCCCTGTAGGGAATTTGGGAAAGGCCAGAAAAAGGGAGCCAAGAAGATGTTTCAAAAATAGAAGTTCACCAGCCCCCAACTTCAACTTGTGCTTCTTTCTTCAGTTTGTTACAGTCAGGGACCTGCCTTCCCTCTGTATTTTGTCTGGACAAGCAGGAAACCATTTACTTGTTGGTAGGGCTGGCATCTGAAGTCCTGGACCTCTGGGAGTGACCAGGTGGCAGTCAGGATAGCACGGATAAAGTCCACGTCATCAGTAAAGGTCATAGAGAAATGGCATCAAACACCTAGTTGGTAGAGTAGGGTCTGCGGAACACAGCAGAACCTGAATGTCCATAGTACTAACAGGAGGAAGGAGAGTGTGGGGAGAGAAAGATGGTACTGAGGCTGAGTACTCCACTGGAGGGGCCCCAAAGCCAGATATTATTAATCAAATTGGTAACTCGATCTGTGCCTCCTCACCTACAAGCTGCAGTAAAATGATAGTAAGTTGGGGTAATTTTAATATAACAACTTCTAGCAGTTAGAGGTCCTTAATAAATGGGAGTGTTTACCTTCCCTTTCCTTGAATTCAGTAATTTAAAGAAAATTATTCATGTAGGTTAAAATTAATATCTTTCTGTGAGCTCTTCTGTTCCAGTTGATGGAAATCTGAAAAGACCTCAAGAAGTTGAAAGAAGGATTCAGGAGTAGGAAGGAGTCCAGGTGTTTGTTACACATGTCTCAGATATAGAGTAACCAATGCATTCATGAGTCCTGACTTTTGGCCTGCTGAGAATGTCTCTGGAAAGACCTCCACATTCCCTGCCACCAGCCCAATGCCAGGTTTCACGCTGGCAAGCATCATGGCAGCTCTGACTCCAGCAGTTGACTTCCTCCAGTTCCTCCTAAATCTTTCCATAAGACCTCTTTCATTAGATGACGACTTCTTATGTAAGCAGCACTACTTCTCTGTTGTGTGCTACTTCAAGCCCAACTCTTTTCCTGGTAGAGCTTCTTCTTTGGTCATGTGATGTCTCACCAGATTGGCTAGGGTTCTCCCCCTGCACACCTGGGCTTAGCCAGTTTGGACACCTGGCTATTGCTTGCACCTCTTATTATCTGAATTCCTTGGGATTGGCCTTTCCGCTGTAGGGAATTTGGGAAAGGCCAGAAAAAGGGAGCCAAGAAGATGTTTCAAAAATAGAAGTTCACCAGCCCCCAACTTCAACTTGTGCTTCTTTCTTCAGTTTGTTACAGTCAGGGACCTGCCTTCCCTCTGTATTTTGTCTGGACAAGCAGGAAACCATTTACTTGTTGGTAGGGCTGGCATCTGAAGTCCTGGACCTCTGGGAGTGACCAGGTGGCAGTCAGGATAGCACGGATAAAGTCCACGTCATCAGTAAAGGTCATAGAGAAATGGCATCAAACACCTAGTTGGTAGAGTAGGGTCTGCGGAACACAGCAGAACCTGAATGTCCATAGTACTAACAGGAGGAAGGAGAGTGTGGGGAGAGAAAGATGGTACTGAGGCTGAGTACTCCACTGGAGGGGCCCCAAAGCCAGATATTATTAATCAAATTGGTAACTCGATCTGTGCCTCCTCACCTACAAGCTGCAGTAAAATGATAGTAAGTTGGGGTAATTTTAATATAACAACTTCTAGCAGTTAGAGGTCCTTAATAAATGGGAGTGCGTTTACCTTCCCTTTCCTTGAATTCAGTAATTTAAAGAAAATTATTCATGTAGGTTAAAAAAAATTAATATCTTTCTGTGAGCTCTTCTGTTCCAGTTGATGGAAATCTGAAAAGACCTCAAGAAGTTGAAAGAAGGATTCAGGAGTAGGAAGGAGTCCAGGTGTTTGTTACACATGTCTCAGATATAGAGATAGAATTACATTTCCATAGAATATGGAGCCAGACAGGCTCATGTAAATACTTCTAAGCCCCTACTCCTAGGCCCACTGTATCACTATGTAAAACTGAGACATATTTGTACAAATGAATCCCCATTTGAGAAAGGGAGTATTGAACTTGTCAAACAGGCAAGTTTGGGTGATGATTTTACTGCAGAAATTCTTTGATCTGAAAGGTACAAATCAGATAAAAAATTTCCATATGTGTCTGTTACATAAAATAAATTCTATCTGGATGAAAGGTGCATTAATATTTACCTGAATAAATCTGAAACAACAAGGAATTTTCCTTCTGGAGTTGAAATTTTAAAAAAGATATGCTTAAAATTCTCAAGGAAACAAATCTTAAGAAGTTCATTAACTCCATAGCCTACCTTTGTATACATTTGAGTTCCTGTCTTCTGCAACTCTTTCCCCTCATATCCTATATATTTTATTTCCTAAATTGCGCCACTTACTCAAGTTAAATTTCTTACTAGATTTACTTTCTTTAGTATCCTATTCATGATAAAATTTTTATGTTCTATATGTAAGAAAGAACTGGCATTTAGAGATGTTCTCTCTTAACATTTACTACTCTTCTGGAGTCTAGGTACTAATTCTCTTCTTTTTACTGTATTACTTACTTTATTAAAGTCAATATAATGAATACATGCATAAGTATGTATATATGCATATATTTGGCATAGTTGAAAAAGATTAAAAATTTTAAAATTAATGATTTAATTAATTAAATAATTGCTGACTTGCAAGAGGATATGTGTACATCTAGCTTTGAAATGACATTTTAGAAACTTGTTGATAACTTGCCTCTCAACATCATGTAATTCTCAGAGAGATGAAGGCAAGTCTTTGGGGGCTGAAATCCCCTAGAGTTTTTACTCCCTTTCCTTGAATTCAGTAATTTAAAGAAAATTATTCATGTAGGTTAAAAAAAATTAATATCTTTCTGTGAGCTCTTCTGTTCCAGTTGATGGAAATCTGAAAAGACCTCAAGAAGTTGAAAGAAGGATTCAGGAGTAGGAAGGAGTCCAGGTGTTTGTTACACATGTCTCAGATATAGAGATAGAATTACATTTCCATAGAATATGGAGCCAGACAGGCTCATGTAAATACTTCTAAGCCCCTACTCCTAGGCCCACTGTATCACTATGTAAAACTGAGACATATTTGTACAAATGAATCCCCATTTGAGAAAGGGAGTATTGAACTTGTCAAACAGGCAAGTTTGGGTGATGATTTTACTGCAGAAATTCTTTGATCTGAAAGGTACAAATCAGATAAAAAATTTCCATATGTGTCTGTTACATAAAATAAATTCTATCTGGATGAAAGGTGCATTAATATTTACCTGAATAAATCTGAAACAACAAGGAATTTTCCTTCTGGAGTTGAAATTTTAAAAAAGATATGCTTAAAATTCTCAAGGAAACAAATCTTAAGAAGTTCATTAACTCCATAGCCTACCTTTGTATACATTTGAGTTCCTGTCTTCTGCAACTCTTTCCCCTCATATCCTATATATTTTATTTCCTAAATTGCGCCACTTACTCAAGTTAAATTTCTTACTAGATTTACTTTCTTTAGTATCCTATTCATGATAAAATTTTTATGTTCTATATGTAAGAAAGAACTGGCATTTAGAGATGTTCTCTCTTAACATTTACTACTCTTCTGGAGTCTAGGTACTAATTCTCTTCTTTTTACTGTATTACTTACTTTATTAAAGTCAATATAATGAATACATGCATAAGTATGTATATATGCATATATTTGGCATAGTTGAAAAAGTTTAAAAAATTTTAAAATTAATGATTTAATTAATTAAATAATTGCTGACTTGCAAGAGGATATGTGTACATCTAGCTTTGAAATGACATTTTAGAAACTTGTTGATAACTTGCCTCTCAACATCATGTAATTCTCAGAGAGATGAAGGCAAGTCTTTGGGGGCTGAAATCCCCTAGAGTTTTTACTCTCTTGTCATGTCTAGTTTTAAAAAATCTCTTGAGAATTATGGTCGCAGTAGGAAATACCTAACAGTGGCTTTCACATGGGACTGAATGTCAGAATATATAACCAGTTACCATTGACTGAGCTGAGTTATTTTTCCCATAGTATATAAAAAAACAAATATTCTTCAATATTTTATTAATAAAAAGGTGAATCATCAGGTTTGTTTCTAATCCATCTTTATATTGCATCCCAGAAAAAGAAGTTACTGAGATCTTTGTGGCCAAATGCTTTCAAGAAGGCACAAGTGACTTTGATTTCCAATTTTTATTTAGTTTTAAAGAGAACAACATATTTAACCTTATGGAGGAAAGCTCCCCTTAACAGTAAGACTACTGAATTCATATAGTATATTTCAGAGTCATCTAGAAGCTGCTTTTAATTATGATGAAGGATTATGATGATGTTAGTGTGTGACTTAGTGCCCCCTAAAAATAGCATTTACATGAATGGAGCATGTTGAGAAAATATTACAAAAGCATTCATTAGTCTAGTGTTTTAGGGTCTCCCATATGCCCATTAAAAAAAAAAATGGAGTCTGGAATTTTTCTCACCTCTGCCTGCTCATTTTCAAGATTCAAAATTACATTCCTTTCTCTGTGGGATCCTCTTGGCAAATCCAGATATTATCCCTTTCTTTTTCTGAGTCTCCAGAACACTCTGCATTATCATCATTAGATCCCTTAGCAGACTGTCTTGAAATCTGTGGTCCACCTGTCAGCTTTACTGCTCTGTAAGCTCCTCAAGGTGACACTGCTGCTGCTTCTCAGCTTGAACCCTTGTGCCTAGAACAGTACCAGGCATATAGCAGCTGAGTTCATGAAAGAGAGGTACTGTGTGTCCTATTTAATGAACTGGTGACCACATCTTTTTTGGAAGAGTTGTATTGGGATGATCTGCTGGAGAAAGAAATGACAACCCACTCCAGTCTTCTTGCCTTGAAAATCCCATGGAAAGAAGAGACTGGCAGGCTGCAGCCCTTGCGGCCACAAGAGTCTGACAACTGAATGACTAAACCACAACCACACCACTTCAGTAAATTAAAATAACATTTTGATATTGTTTGGATACCATCTGGATAAGATATGTCTCATCCAAATGTCCACGTTTATAATGAACGCTCACACAGAGACTGCTCATCATCAAGACTGCGATAGCCAAAGGTCTCCTGTCATAGCTTTCAGCACTCCCTCCAACCTTTAAATGTTTCTCATGAAAACTATTGACTGTATCTGTCTCTAGATCTCATTTATTTCCCATAGTATATAAAAAACAAATATTCTTCAATATTTTATTAATAAAAGGTGAATCATCAGGTTTGTTTCTAATCCATCTTTATATTGCATCCCAAAAAGTTTAGACGGCTTTCAAGAAGGCACAAGTGACTTTGATTTCCAATTTTTATTTAGTTTTAAAGAGAACAACATATTTAACCTTATGGAGGAAAGCTCCCCTTAACAGTAAGACTACTGAATTCATATAGTATATTTCAGAGTCATCTAGAAGCTGCTTTTAATTATGATGAAGGATTATGATGATGTTAGTGTGTGACTTAGTGCCCCCTAAAAATAGCATTTACATGAATGGAGCATGTTGAGAAAATATTACAAAAGCATTCATTAGTCTAGTGTTTTAGGGTCTCCCATATGCCCATTAAAAAAAAAAATGGAGTCTGGAATTTTTCTCACCTCTGCCTGCTCATTTTCAAGATTCAAAATTACATTCCTTTCTCTGTGGGATCCTCTTGGCAAATCCAGATATTATCCCTTTCTTTTTCTGAGTCTCCAGAACACTCTGCATTATCATCATTAGATCCCTTAGCAGACTGTCTTGAAATCTGTGGTCCACCTGTCAGCTTTACTGCTCTGTAAGCTCCTCAAGGTGACACTGCTGCTGCTTCTCAGCTTGAACCCTTGTGCCTAGAACAGTACCAGGCATATAGCAGCTGAGTTCATGAAAGAGAGGTACTGTGTGTCCTATTTAATGAACTGGTGACCACATCTTTTTTGGAAGAGTTGTATTGGGATGATCTGCTGGAGAAAGAAATGACAACCCACTCCAGTCTTCTTGCCTTGAAAATCCCATGGAAAGAAGAGACTGGCAGGCTGCAGCCCTTGCGGCCACAAGAGTCTGACAACTGAATGACTAAACCACAACCACACCACTTCAGTAAATTAAAATAACATTTTGATATTGTTTGGATACCATCTGGATAAGATATGTCTCATCCAAATGTCCACGTTTATAATGAACGCTCACACAGAGACTGCTCATCATCAAGACTGCGATAGCCAAAGGTCTCCTGTCATAGCTTTCAGCACTCCCTCCAACCTTTAAATGTTTCTCATGAAAACTATTGACTGTATCTGTCTCTAGATCTCACATTACTTGCCATGTCAGAATATTATAGAGGAATGTGGGGAAAGAGGCAAAAGAATTGCAAGAATGTGTACGATGAAGGCAAGAAATGAGGAACCAAAGAATTAAGTGTTTTGTTTATTTATTAAATTTTTTTGCCACCAGCCCCCAAACTAACCAATCTTATGAGTTGAAAAAAAAAGGGAGATTGATATATCTAAAAATTTCTCTCTCAAATGGGATTTGGATATTAGTTATGGGGCAAAGCAAGGAGCAACCCATGAAAACCATCACCATAATTTCAAAAAATTTCCCAAATTTGAGATCCAGAAAATAACTTATGAAGACTGATGTTCTCTCCTACAGACCAGGAGTATTGACAAGAGCAAAGATATCTTTTAATCCCTCTTGCCCCTCCTGGGGCCAGGCTGATGAATTTAATTTGATGATATTATGCCATGACATTGTGTCAATATGCGATGATGTGTGTGATGGCACAGCGTCATCACGTGGTGACGCAACATCATGACGTAAGACGTCACAACGACCTGTTAAAGACATGATTCCAGGAAGGTTTTTAAATTGAGCAACAAATCTACAATTGTTTGACTTCAGGGCTTGAGTTATAAGGTAGTGAGGCAACCGAACTGACAATTACAGATTAGAAAATGCTTCTTTGCATGAATTATGGCTGTTTTGTAATTTGTACATGGCTCCTTCTAGAAATTGTAGCCCTTGTTCTTTGCAAGACAGGTTTAAAATAAAAATATAATTTTGTTTAATAGACTGCTCTTATCAGAGTTGTTCCTATATTAGTTTTCTTTTGTATGTGGATATGAGCTGGTGCTAAAATTAAATTTCAGAATGAGATTAAGAAAATATAATCTACTCTTAATTTACGTATTTGTTAAAAGTCACTTAGTACCCTTATAGAACTCTCAATAAAATTATTTATAATTGAATTGTAATTTATAATTGAAATTGTAACTAATATCTTTTGTAGGCATATATTTCATAGAAATAATCTTGCACTGAGAGTCTAATATCGTGAAAATATTAAAAAGGGGAAATTAATTGGAAATTGTAGTGCGTGTGCATGAGTGTGTGATCTTAGGCAAGTTTTTATCTACTTTGTGCCTCAGTTCTACCATTTTAAAAATGGGATCATGGTTTTTTCCTGATTGTTACAGGGATATTGTATGAACAAATTATATGCTGCATGTGAATATTATGCTCTTTGGAACAGATGTTGCTATATAAATCTACTATTGAATACTTTCTCTAGGGCTATATAGACTATATAGAGTTATGAACTTGAAATCAATAGGGAAAATTTGGGTAAGTTAAAACTAAGACAGGTTTCACATTTGATGCTTCAGTTTTACTTATTCTCTGGGTCCTTCACTTATAGATTTACATGTCTGGAAATGAATTAAGAGTCTGAAGTAGAGAAGATAGTGATATGCATGAGATTTTGTTTCTGATCTTTAATGTTTTGATATCTCTTTCTGTAAATGTGGATTTGGGGTGTATGTTTTTCACTGGTGAAAGGTGCTTTACAACCCACATCAAGGAAACTATGATTTGAGCAAAGTTCAGAATTCCTCATTCTCATATAGCATTGGCAGAAAATCCTGAAAAGGCTGAAGCACTACAGGATTCTTTGCTACTTCTAATTTCAGTGGTGAGGTGAAGAGATGGTTTATTCTGAACTAAAAAATTCAATTGTTTGACTTCAGGGCTTGAGTTATAAGGTAGTGAGGCAACCGAACTGACAATTACAGATTAGAAAATGCTTCTTTGCATGAATTATGGCTGTTTTGTAATTTGTACATGGCTCCTTCTAGAAATTGTAGCCCTTGTTCTTTGCAAGACAGGTTTAAAATAAAAATATAATTTTGTTTAATAGACTGCTCTTATCAGAGTTGTTCCTATATTAGTTTTCTTTTGTATGTGGATATGAGCTGGTGCTAAAATTAAATTTCAGAATGAGATTAAGAAAATATAATCTACTCTTAATTTACGTATTTGTTAAAAGTCACTTAGTACCCTTATAGAACTCTCAATAAAATTATTTATAATTGAATTGTAATTTATAATTGAAATTGTAACTAATATCTTTTGTAGGCATATATTTCATAGAAATAATCTTGCACTGAGAGTCTAATATCGTGAAAATATTAAAAAGGGGAAATTAATTGGAAATTGTAGTGCGTGTGCATGAGTGTGTGATCTTAGGCAAGTTTTTATCTACTTTGTGCCTCAGTTCTACCATTTTAAAAATGGGATCATGGTTTTTTCCTGATTGTTACAGGGATATTGTATGAACAAATTATATGCTGCATGTGAATATTATGCTCTTTGGAACAGATGTTGCTATATAAATCTACTATTGAATACTTTCTCTAGGGCTATATAGACTATATAGAGTTATGAACTTGAAATCAATAGGGAAAATTTGGGTAAGTTAAAACTAAGACAGGTTTCACATTTGATGCTTCAGTTTTACTTATTCTCTGGGTCCTTCACTTATAGATTTACATGTCTGGAAATGAATTAAGAGTCTGAAGTAGAGAAGATAGTGATATGCATGAGATTTTGTTTCTGATCTTTAATGTTTTGATATCTCTTTCTGTAAATGTGGATTTGGGGTGTATGTTTTTCACTGGTGAAAGGTGCTTTACAACCCACATCAAGGAAACTATGATTTGAGCAAAAGTTCAGAATTCCCTCATTCTCATATAGCATTGGCAGAAAATCCTGAAAAAGGCTGAAGCACTACAGGATTCTTTGCTACTTCTAATTTCAGTGGTGAGGTGAAGAGATGGTTTATTTTCTTCAAATTCACACTTGCTTCATCACTCCTTCTGGAACTCCAGCACACATGGATCCACATTCCGCACCTTCTGAAAGTGATGCATGACTTCTTGATGGATTTGAAATGGTGGCTGATTACTTTAAATATTCAGGCTCTACTGCTTGGCCGCTCACATCTGCAGCAGAGGAAAACAATTAGCAAATTTGTGAATTCGCTTTGGTTTACACATTAAACAAGGGAAGTAATTCTTTGTAACTTTCACCAACAGGCTGTATCTTGATTACAGGATATTGGTACTCATTAATAAATGGAACTATTTTTAGACCTCACCAGTGCATATGCATTTCCTTTGCTTGCCTTTCATATTTGCTGTGATGTACCAATCTTGAGGACCGTGTATGTAGTCTGTAGGGCCCAGTGTTAAAAAAATTTTTAAGACTTTACTGTATAGCACAAGGACTATGTTTGATATAATAGCCTCTACTGGAAAAGAATCTGGAAGAAGGTATTAGCTGAATCACTTTGCTGTATACCTGAAACTTGCACAGTATCGGAAATCAACTTAAAATTATTATGGCTTTCAAGACATTGACAGTAGAGTATTCAGGCAATCGTGCAGACATTTTGAGTTCAAGGCCACCCTAAGTACAGGGCCTTCTGCAAGTGCCCGTTTCACTACCATGTGACCCAGCCAGTCCTACTTTTGAACAGGTTGGATCCTGTGTGTAGACTCAGAGTTTCTCTAATTTATGGCCTGTTTGTGTGTGATCTCTAACTTTGGTTGGATCCTTTAATTGGAAGTTTCAGACTGCTTATAATACTCATTTTTATCTCTCTCTAGATTATAATTGTTTTGTTTTTTGTTAATAAGGATCTATCCTCATTTCTTGCTTATCTGTAATTAAAAAGAACTCAAAGCAACATATCATCAAAAAAAGTCCCATTATACATTGAAATAATGGAGCTTAATTTAAACTTTTAAATGTCTAGTTCATGTGAAAAATTAGAATTCAAAATTACTATCATTAAAAATTTATTATTTTCAAGTTTGTACTGTATTCAGCATAAGTGCTGATAATAAGTATTAGTACTTACAACTGGTAAATCCAGCCTGACTTGTGGTAAAGAATGGTTCACTAAGAAACTGGAAAGATTTATTTGTACAGAAATCATGTACTAATTATTTTTAATGGTGTGTTTTCTTGACTTTAGATGTAAGACCATGCTTTCCTACCAGAATCTTGTTTACACCAATAATTTTCTTCACAAGCATGTTTTTGCCTAGAGATAACAAACTTTGATCCTATTCATCTATGAATTATTACAAATTCCAAATAATAGAACCTGGACTTAGGAGACTTTGGTGCTTAATCTACTTTGACAAGAATCATGTTTTCTTTATATATTAATCTGTGTGTATACATATTAGGGAAGTGGGTGGGTAGCAGATTTAACTTCAAACCATATCTTGCCGAGACGATTATTAACAAGAGCAAGTCTTTAACAATCACTTCTTTCTAGGCAACTTGTAGATTGTTAATTCATTTTCCTTCAGGTTTTCATGGGGATCTCAAAATTCATTGAGATGAAACTCCCACTGATAGGTTTCCCTGTACAATATCCCAGAAACAGACTATTGAGTCTATCTAACATGAGGAAACTCACAATCTCACCATCCTGTGTGTAAATTTCCTTGGTATGTCAAGTTGCAGTCTGTTTTCTTTGAGTATACTAATTCTCAGTTAACCTCTTCAGGTCCTTCTCAGTTTTAAAGATAGCTGTCATATCCTTCTTTCCTCCAGACTTCTTTCCTCCAGTCTACACAGAACTTGAAAAAAATTATTATTACTTTTAAAAATGTCTGTTTATCTCATATGGGACACTTTCAGTGTGAGAAACCGAACGTCCATGTTGTCCATATTTGTAAATTTCATTACCACTTTGTTGATATCTTTACGATTCAGCATCAAAATCTGTATGCAATATGGAAATTAAGTATCAGAGCTGAGAAGAGCAAGCCTAGGACTTGACTCCTATGAGACACGTTTCTTATTGCTATTATTGCCAAAGGTGGCCCCAGTTTTTGGTTGGTCATACTGTTGATTCATATTGAACTTATTGTCAAGCAGAGTTCCTATGTCTCTTTTAAGGTAGCTGCCAAGCCATTTTTTGTTTTAGACCTTCTGTATGTATGAAGTTTATTTTTTAGATCTTAAACTTACCTCTGTTAAATTTCAATTTGTTTGACTTGACTCATCGCTTCGCCTTGCCAAATCTATTTCGGTTGATATAACTCATTTATTATTCCACTCAATTTTTTGTCATTTTCACATTTTAGGACCTAGCTGTCTGTTCATCTAAGCCGCTGATAATATTGGATAATAGAAAAAGGTCAAGGACAGAACCCTGAAGCACGATTCTTTGTCTAGGTTGAGATTCTTTTTTTAATCTGAGTAGAACTGTTGATCTAATTACTAGTTGTCCTAACATCCAGTTCACATTTCTCTGTCTATTCTCTTTGGGCACAAAAGGCTCTGCCAGATGTTTTGCTGTAATCCAGTAAGCATTTTGTAATCCAATGAGAATTTTCTGACCAGAGTACTAGTCCCAGCAAACAAAGTTATGAAGTTAATGTACATAACATAATAAGAAATTTGGGGAAGATAAAATAGGTAATTCACAAGGTCAGTCACCCATAACGTAGTAGGAGCCCATTGTATTTATCAAAGTGAGAATAGGGTGTGGGTGGGTCCCAAAGACTAATTCTTGTTCTAGGCTCTATTATTATGGTTTTGTTTTTCATCACTAGAGAAGCATATCCTCATAACAATGAATAATAGAAAATGTTAGAGAAGTACTTGAGGAAGGAGTATTAAGTTGTGGGTAAATGTTGAATGGAGACTAGAAGTTAGAGTGAAATACAAGGTGAAGTTCTTAGAAAGCGTATTTACCAAGCATGTGTCTTTCTTTAGGGGTATTAGTGTTATCACTGAAATGGGCTAAGATGACTTAGAATCCTGACTGATATTTGATAGTACTGTAATCCATTTTAGGCAAGAAGTATATGCCTCTGAGAGTTGCCGTAAGGATTAATGAGAAATTGTCATAAGTACCTAACAGTCCCTGGCCTTGTACAAGCTTAATAATTTATCCTATTAATTAATTCAGTAAGCATTAATTATATACTATTATGTAATAGAGACTGGGCAAGATTACTTTTGTATAATAACTGAGCAGTGTATATTTTCCCCATCTGAAATATATACATTATATATAAGTAAATATGTATATACACAAGCTGCATTGGATCTAGTTGGAGTCTACATGTTTCATGATTAACTTTTCATTGTTCAGTCAAAAGGTTGAACACTTAGACTGAGACTATATATTCAGGGCCAGAACGAGTGGTTTGTGTGGACATTCCACGAAACCATAGGGCTTCAGAGATTGGGAGGAACTTATACATAACAAAGTCCAGCTTGTATATATCATAGATTAGGAAACTGCAGTCAAGAGATGATTTCCTAGGACTGTTACGTCTCAGAGCTAAAATCAGGTTTGCTTGTTTGCCTCATATTCCTAGTAGACATTCCTACCGTATCAAAGTTACCCAGTCAATTTGTATTTTTTAAAGTCCCAGATGTTTTGCTGTAATCCAGTAAGCATTTTGTAATCCAATGAGAATTTTCTGACCAGAGTACTAGTCCCAGCAAACAAAGTTATGAAGTTAATGTACATAACATAATAAGAAATTTGGGGAAGATAAAATAGGTAATTCACAAGGTCAGTCACCCATAACGTAGTAGGAGCCCATTGTATTTATCAAAGTGAGAATAGGGTGTGGGTGGGTCCCAAAGACTAATTCTTGTTCTAGGCTCTATTATTATGGTTTTGTTTTTCATCACTAGAGAAGCATATCCTCATAACAATGAATAATAGAAAATGTTAGAGAAGTACTTGAGGAAGGAGTATTAAGTTGTGGGTAAATGTTGAATGGAGACTAGAAGTTAGAGTGAAATACAAGGTGAAGTTCTTAGAAAGCGTATTTACCAAGCATGTGTCTTTCTTTAGGGGTATTAGTGTTATCACTGAAATGGGCTAAGATGACTTAGAATCCTGACTGATATTTGATAGTACTGTAATCCATTTTAGGCAAGAAGTATATGCCTCTGAGAGTTGCCGTAAGGATTAATGAGAAATTGTCATAAGTACCTAACAGTCCCTGGCCTTGTACAAGCTTAATAATTTATCCTATTAATTAATTCAGTAAGCATTAATTATATACTATTATGTAATAGAGACTGGGCAAGATTACTTTTGTATAATAACTGAGCAGTGTATATTTTCCCCATCTGAAATATATACATTATATATAAGTAAATATGTATATACACAAGCTGCATTGGATCTAGTTGGAGTCTACATGTTTCATGATTAACTTTTTCATTGTTCAGTCAAAAAGGTTGAAAACTTAGACTGAGACTATATATTCGAGGCCAGAACAATTGGTTTGTTTGGACATTCCACGGAACCAAAGGGCTTCAGAGATTGGAAGGAACTTATAAATAACAAAGTCCAGCTTGTATATATCATAGATTAGGAAACTGCAGTCAAGAGATGATTTCCTAGGACTGTTACGTCTCAGAGCTAAAATCAGGTTTGCTTGTTTTTGCCTCATATTCCTAGTAGACATTCCTACCGTATCACATGGAACAAATGCTTCAAAAGGGTCTGAAACCCTCATACTTGTAATTTGGGGTCACATGCCTCCAAAGAGGAAAGTGCCATCTCCATCTAGCCTACTGATTTTGCAAATATGCAAATTAGCAAAACTTAAAAAGATATAACAAACATTGGTGGTGGGTATACAGTTTGTGTATTTGAAATCTTTTATAGTAAATAATTAATTAAAATTGGCTACTCTTTGTAGGCCGAGTTCATCAATATTATGATGTCCATGTTACTGTAATGTTGATCACATTTAAAGGATCAGTAAATAAACCTGTTTGAAAAGGATATTGCTCTTTGAAGGCATTACGTGAGGGAAATTCAAAAGACTCCATAGAAACTGAGAAGCTAAGTTTTCCTTTTGTGGAAAAAGTCAGCTAATTCATTGTGGTGGATCATAACTGATGGCTAAGTGAGGGATGTGGAGGTGATGCCCAAAGAACAGGGATGAGACATAGAGAAAGGACAGGGGGAAAGGAGGGTGGGGTGAGCTGAGAGATTGAGATTGATATATATACACTACTATGTTTAAAATAGATAGTGAAAACCTACTATATAGAACAGGGGCTCTACACAATGTTCCATGGTGACCTCAATGGGAAGGCAATCCAAAGAAGAAAGGATAGGTGTGTTAATATATGTGTAGATGATTCACTTTGCTGTACAGCAGAAACTAGCACAGCATTGTAAAACAACAATACTCCAATAAACATTAATTAAAAATTAAAACACATTATTCCCCACCCCCCTCCAACCAAGACTACGGAAAAGCAGTGAATGTCATGTCACTCTAATGCTGATTCAAAATTCTCTTCCACTTGGTAAAATGCATGCTTAGGGATAAGATTATTCTTCAAGGAAAGGTTGCTTACACATTCAAGGTCATTTTTTGAATCCCACACAGTTTGTGTGTGTGCCAAAGGTTTTAGGTTTTATTTTTATTCTTTAAGGCCTTCAAAATATATCTCAGGACACAGGTTCTGTGCTTTCTGCCTTGTGATATGTTATTAGTGTCCATCCCAGTTGCTGGGGGCCTTGTAAACAGAGGGCCATTAGGGCGGACAGCTGGACAGTCACCAAGACCTGAGGAGGCTGCAGCCTGTGTGTGGGGATTAAAATGGCAAGGCGCTGGCGATTTTTCTCTTTGAGAACAAAAATAGATCATAGAGAATGAATTCACCTGTCTCTGTTTTGCAAACTGAGGAAACGGAGGGCCTGAGAGAGAGAAATAATCTTCCCAGTACTAGATCTTTTATCAGAATTGGCTTTAAAATTTCCTAGCAGATCCCAACTGATGATTTTTCATTATTAATTTTTTTTTCTGGTTACATCATGAGGCATGTAGGATCTCAGTTCCTGAACCAGGGATTAAACCCATTCCTCCATAGTGTCCCAACCACTGAACCACCAGGGAAGTCCCATTATTAAATTGTGAATGAATAGCTTCATGTATGCAGAAAAGTATAAAAATTAATACAAGAAACATCAGTGTTCCCATTACCCCTCATGTCAAATTTAACTTACTGTTATATATTCTTTAGATTATTTTTTTAAGAATTAAAATTGATGAGGCCTTGTTAGTACAAATCTCTGGTCCCTATTCTTCTCCAGAGCTAAGTCCTGCCCTGAATACGCTACTTGTCATCCTTCTGTGTCTTTATCATTTTGCCACGTGCAGACATGCTACACATAATACGCAGTGTTATTCAACATGTTAAAAACTTTGACTATAAATAATAATAAACATTACCAAATTCTGTGCATTTTTCTACAACCTGTTTTTTTTTGGCCCAACATAATGTTTTTGAGATTTCTCCATGTTAAAACTTGCAGCTCAAAAATCCTGAGGGAGATGACATACACACAAAAAAGAAGCCTGTAGCTCCAGTTAATTCACCGTAACTGTGAGTGGCATTCTATTGCACAAGCATACTACAATTTCTCTATTCTTATCTGTTGATAGGTATCCACGGGAGTCCTGATTTTCATTATGATAGACAAAGCCACAGTGAATACTCATTTATACCTCCTTTTGCATTGATGGGGATTTCTCTAGGTCAGAGTTTCTCTGCTGGCAGGCAGGCCTATGGAGGAGTTATAGAGAGCTTCTCAGACCACACCACTGAACAGGTCTGGGACTGGTAGCTTCCGGTCTCTAGCAGCTTTATCTTCTTACCACAGGGTTACTGTAGGATACCCTTCTACAGATTACTGTACTGATACTATTCTATGTTTGCTTGAGATGTGAAAAGGTTGGGATAACTGTATTAAAGGAACCTCGTTTCTCTTTGAGAACAAAAATAGATCATAGAGAATGAATTCACCTGTCTCTGTTTTGCAAACTGAGGAAACGGAGGGCCTGAGAGAGAGAAATAATCTTCCCAGTACTAGATCTTTTATCAGAATTGGCTTTAAAATTTCCTAGCAGATCCCAACTGATGATTTTTCATTATTAATTTTTTTCTGGTTACATCATGAGGCATGTAGGATCTCAGTTCCTGAACCAGGGATTAAACCCATTCCTCCATAGTGTCCCAACCACTGAACCACCAGGGAAGTCCCATTATTAAATTGTGAATGAATAGCTTCATGTATGCAGAAAAGTATAAAAATTAATACAAGAAACATCAGTGTTCCCATTACCCCTCATGTCAAATTTAACTTACTGTTATATATTCTTTAGATTATTTTTTTAAGAATTAAAATTGATGAGGCCTTGTTAGTACAAATCTCTGGTCCCTATTCTTCTCCAGAGCTAAGTCCTGCCCTGAATACGCTACTTGTCATCCTTCTGTGTCTTTATCATTTTGCCACGTGCAGACATGCTACACATAATACGCAGTGTTATTCAACATGTTAAAAACTTTGACTATAAATAATAATAAACATTACCAAATTCTGTGCATTTTTCTACAACCTGTTTTTTTTTGGCCCAACATAATGTTTTTGAGATTTCTCCATGTTAAAACTTGCAGCTCAAAAATCCTGAGGGAGATGACATACACACAAAAAAGAAGCCTGTAGCTCCAGTTAATTCACCGTAACTGTGAGTGGCATTCTATTGCACAAGCATACTACAATTTCTCTATTCTTATCTGTTGATAGGTATCCACGGGAGTCCTGATTTTCATTATGATAGACAAAGCCACAGTGAATACTCATTTATACCTCCTTTTGCATTGATGGGGATTTCTCTAGGTCAGAGTTTCTCTGCTGGCAGGCAGGCCTATGGAGGAGTTATAGAGAGCTTCTCAGACCACACCACTGAACAGGTCTGGGACTGGTAGCTTCCGGTCTCTAGCAGCTTTATCTTCTTACCACAGGGTTACTGTAGGATACCCTTCTACAGATTACTGTACTGATACTATTCTATGTTTGCTTGAGATGTGAAAAGGTTGGGATAACTGTATTAAAGCAGTGGTTCTCAAACATTAATACGTATCAGAATCATCTGGAGACATAATTAAAATGACTGCTGTCCCCTCCCACTCCTGAATTTCTGATTCAGTAGGTTTAGAGTGGACCCCATGAATTTGCAGTCTAACAAAATTCCAAGGGACATTAATGCTCCTGGTCTGGGGACCACATCTCAGAGCCAGTGAGGTGTATATTTAGGAATTGAATGCATGCGTGCTCAGTCGCTTCAGTCATGTCCAGCTCTTTGAGACCCCATGGCCTGTAGCCTGCCTGGCCTCTCTATCCATGAAAGAATAGCACTTCTCTATCTAGAAAGAATACTGGAGTGGATTGCCAGTTCCTCCTCCAGGAAATTTTCCCAATCCAGGGATTGAACCTGCATTTGCTGCAGCTCCTGCATTGGCAGGTGGGTTCTTTTACCACTGAGCCACCTGGGAAGCCCCAGAGGCGTTGCATAGCAAGTTCCAGCTGATTATTCAGATGCCTTTGCATTATTGAAAAATGTCTGATCATAATTAATATATTGTATAACCTAGGATATAATTTAAAAATAGAGGTGATACAATTCTGTAATCAAATAGCTCAGTATTTGCAAGCTTTTATGTGAAAGGATGATGAAGAGCATTTCATCATGCTCAGAAACAATTTCCCTTTGATTGTAAATTCTGTATTCCCTTTTGAGTGTTTGGAACCAGGAAGAAGGCTTTAAAAAAACAATTGGATGAGAAAAGCAGTCCTTCCTTCCTTCCTCTGTTATCTTTATGGAATAATCAATAGGTGCATCACCAATCACCAAGGAAGGGAAGCAAAAAGGGAAATGTTACGATTAGAACATTGTCAGCCCTCAGCAAGTTGTAATCAGAATGTTCTTCCCTGTGTACCACTTCTGGCTCAGCTGCCTCCCTCTGGAAGTCCACTCCAGTTTCTATGTCTTTTGGTATTCTGAGCATCCAATTTCAACATGGGTGTTTCCTACACAGCACCAAGCATGTCTCAGCACACCAGCCTGGTGTCCTACAGTTCAGTTCACCTCTGACACTATCGATCTGGAGATGAATTCACATTTTACAGGTTAAGGGCTCAGCTTCATTAAGAGTAAACCACTTCACCAGCCTGCAGTTTCAGACATCAGTTGCAAGCCCAGGCTGTTACCTGTACTCTGACCAACTGGCTGTTGATGAAAGATTCCCATGACCCCTTCCTCCTTGAGCTTGATTTGCTAGAGTTGCTTGTAAAATTCAGAGAAACAAACTTATTTACTAGACCACCGGTTTATTATAAAAGAATACAACTCATGAACAGCCAGATGCACAGGGCAAGGCATGGAAAAAGGGCACAGAGCATCTTTGAGACCCCATGGCCTGTAGCCTGCCTGGCCTCTCTATCCATGAAAGAATAGCACTTCTCTATCTAGAAAGAATACTGGAGTGGATTGCCAGTTCCTCCTCCAGGAAATTTTCCCAATCCAGGGATTGAACCTGCATTTGCTGCAGCTCCTGCATTGGCAGGTGGGTTCTTTTACCACTGAGCCACCTGGGAAGCCCCAGAGGCGTTGCATAGCAAGTTCCAGCTGATTATTCAGATGCCTTTGCATTATTGAAAAATGTCTGATCATAATTAATATATTGTATAACCTAGGATATAATTTAAAAATAGAGGTGATACAATTCTGTAATCAAATAGCTCAGTATTTGCAAGCTTTTATGTGAAAGGATGATGAAGAGCATTTCATCATGCTCAGAAACAATTTCCCTTTGATTGTAAATTCTGTATTCCCTTTTGAGTGTTTGGAACCAGGAAGAAGGCTTTAAAAAGACAATTGGATGAGAAAAGCAGTCCTTCCTTCCTTCCTCTGTTATCTTTATGGAATAATCAATAGGTGCATCACCAATCACCAAGGAAGGGAAGCAAAAAGGGAAATGTTACGATTAGAACATTGTCAGCCCTCAGCAAGTTGTAATCAGAATGTTCTTCCCTGTGTACCACTTCTGGCTCAGCTGCCTCCCTCTGGAAGTCCACTCCAGTTTCTATGTCTTTTGGTATTCTGAGCATCCAATTTCAACATGGGTGTTTCCTACACAGCACCAAGCATGTCTCAGCACACCAGCCTGGTGTCCTACAGTTCAGTTCACCTCTGACACTATCGATCTGGAGATGAATTCACATTTTACAGGTTAAGGGCTCAGCTTCATTAAGAGTAAACCACTTCACCAGCCTGCAGTTTCAGACATCAGTTGCAAGCCCAGGCTGTTACCTGTACTCTGACCAACTGGCTGTTGATGAAAGATTCCCATGACCCCTTCCTCCTTGAGCTTGATTTGCTAGAGTTGCTTGTAAAATTCAGAGAAACAAACTTATTTACTAGACCACCGGTTTATTATAAAAGAATACAACTCATGAACAGCCAGATGCACAGGGCAAGGCATGGAAAAAGGGCACAGAGCATCCATGCTCTGTCCACCACCATGGCAGGTCTCCAAGCTCCATCCTTTTTGGGTTTTTGTGGTGGCTTCATTCCATAGTCAAGATTGACAAATTCATTGGCCATTGGTGATTGAACTCAATCTCTAGGCCCTCTTTCTTCCACTGGTCAGGAGATGAGACTGAAGTTCCAACCCTTTCATCACTGGGTTGGCCATGTCTCCAACATACCTTTAGGTGTGTCCCAAAAGTCAGCTTGTTTACATAACGAAAGACACCTTGATCGCTCTTATCACTCAGGACATTGCCAGGGTTTTTGGAGATCTGTGCCAGAAATGAGGACAAAGACCAAATACATATTTCTGATTGTAAATTACAGTTTCACATTGTTTCTCCACCTGCAGGGCATCCGGTGTTCAGGCTGCTTTGGAAAGTTCTGCCTTTAGAACTCATCTCTTCTCAGAACTCTCCCCGTGCTCTTCTCAAAAGACGTCTGTCTCTCTCCCTCTGCAAGGAAGACACTTTTCTTATACCTTCAGTGAGAAGACTTCAGTGAAAAAAATCTTTCACAAGCAATAATTCAGGATAGGAGGGAGACGTGGTGCTGAAATAGATGTTCAGCCTGACCTCCCTTCACCCCTACAGAATACTGAACATGGACTCACCCCTATGTGTCCCCCATCTTGGTGAATGGCCCTGGCATCCACCTAGCTGAAAAATGAGGGCTCATTGTTGCCTCTGCTTGCTCATCTGTCTACACAGTCTCTACGGATTTGTATCTGTCACCTTTGCTCACTGTCCTGGCCCCGGCCCTGTCCATGTCCTGCAGCCTCTCCTCTGGATGATTAGACAGGCTCCTAAGTGGTCTCCATTCTTGTTCTCTTCTGATTTATTCTTCACAGAGGAGCTGGACTGACCTTTAAAAAAAGGAGAATTAGACATGTCGCTCCATGGCTTAAAATCCCCTAGTGGCTTCTCTTTGACATCAGTTGCAAGCCCAGGCTGTTACCTGTACTCTGACCAACTGGCTGTTGATGAAAGATTCCCATGACCCCTTCCTCCTTGAGCTTGATTTGCTAGAGTTGCTTGTAAAATTCAGAGAAACAAACTTATTTACTAGACCACCGGTTTATTATAAAAGAATACAACTCATGAACAGCCAGATGCACAGGGCAAGGCATGGAAAAAGGGCACAGAGCATCCATGCTCTGTCCACCACCATGGCAGGTCTCCAAGCTCCATCCTTTTTGGGTTTTTGTGGTGGCTTCATTCCATAGTCAAGATTGACAAATTCATTGGCCATTGGTGATTGAACTCAATCTCTAGGCCCTCTTTCTTCCACTGGTCAGGAGATGAGACTGAAGTTCCAACCCTTTCATCACTGGGTTGGCCATGTCTCCAACATACCTTTAGGTGTGTCCCAAAAGTCAGCTTGTTTACATAACGAAAGACACCTTGATCGCTCTTATCACTCAGGACATTGCCAGGGTTTTTGGAGATCTGTGCCAGAAATGAGGACAAAGACCAAATACATATTTCTGATTGTAAATTACAGTTTCACATTGTTTCTCCACCTGCAGGGCATCCGGTGTTCAGGCTGCTTTGGAAAGTTCTGCCTTTAGAACTCATCTCTTCTCAGAACTCTCCCCGTGCTCTTCTCAAAAGACGTCTGTCTCTCTCCCTCTGCAAGGAAGACACTTTTCTTATACCTTCAGTGAGAAGACTTCAGTGAAAAAAATCTTTCACAAGCAATAATTCAGGATAGGAGGGAGACGTGGTGCTGAAATAGATGTTCAGCCTGACCTCCCTTCACCCCTACAGAATACTGAACATGGACTCACCCCTATGTGTCCCCCATCTTGGTGAATGGCCCTGGCATCCACCTAGCTGAAAAATGAGGGCTCATTGTTGCCTCTGCTTGCTCATCTGTCTACACAGTCTCTACGGATTTGTATCTGTCACCTTTGCTCACTGTCCTGGCCCCGGCCCTGTCCATGTCCTGCAGCCTCTCCTCTGGATGATTAGACAGGCTCCTAAGTGGTCTCCATTCTTGTTCTCTTCTGATTTATTCTTCACAGAGGAGCTGGACTGACCTTTAAAAAAAGGAGAATTAGACATGTCGCTCCATGGCTTAAAATCCCCCCTAGTGGCTTCTCTTTGCTCTTAGAGTTAAATCAAAACTCTTTAGCTTGACCTGACCTGGCTCCTGACTGTCTTGAGCTCCACCTCCTGCAGTCCTTGCCCTGTCCTGGTCTCCAGCAGGCACACCAGGCTTCTTGATCTCCCTCCCCACCCCCATGAAGACATTGGATTCACTCCTGTATAAAGCCCTTCACAGAGACTCTTCTCTTTACTTGAAAAGTTCTCTCCTCCTCTACCCCTCTGTGCCACTTCTTGCTCAGTTGTCTTCAGTGGAGTTGAAGCATTACTTCTGCAGGCAGGCTTCCCTGACCATCCTTCTCCTATCATGCTGGGTTTGGTCCACCTTAAGAGTATAACCCTTAGAGTAGGAAATGGTAACCCTTTCTAGTATTCTTGCCTGGAAAACCCCATTGACAGAGGAGTCTGCTGAGCTATAGTCCATGGAGTTGCAGAGTAGGATATGACTGAGCATGCACACATACACAAAAGAAGCCCTGTCCCCTCCCTCCTACTTCATGGTGCACCTGATACTTCAAGTTATATATTGGATTGACCGAAAAGTTTGTTTGGGGTTTCCCATAAAATATTATAGAAAACCTGAATGAACTTTTTAGTCAGCTCAGTATTTATTGTTTGGTTATCCTTCAGGACTGTAGGCTTAATGAGGGCAAGGGTCCTGGCTTTTTGTTCTGAACACTGAATCCCCAGGGCCTAAATAATACTTCGGATATATCAGCTCCAGATTAAATCATTTTTTCCAATCCCATGGGTTCTTGTTTCAGGGACCTTCAGTGAAGCTTAAAAACCCCTTGGATAGGAGGAGACGTGGTGCTGAAATAGATGTTCAGCCTGACCTCCCTTCACCCCTACAGAATACTGAACATGGACTCACCCCTATGTGTCCCCCATCTTGGTGAATGGCCCTGGCATCCACCTAGCTGAAAAATGAGGGCTCATTGTTGCCTCTGCTTGCTCATCTGTCTACACAGTCTCTACGGATTTGTATCTGTCACCTTTGCTCACTGTCCTGGCCCCGGCCCTGTCCATGTCCTGCAGCCTCTCCTCTGGATGATTAGACAGGCTCCTAAGTGGTCTCCATTCTTGTTCTCTTCTGATTTATTCTTCACAGAGGAGCTGGACTGACCTTTAAAAAAAGGAGAATTAGACATGTCGCTCCATGGCTTAAAATCCCCCCTAGTGGCTTCTCTTTGCTCTTAGAGTTAAATCAAAACTCTTTAGCTTGACCTGACCTGGCTCCTGACTGTCTTGAGCTCCACCTCCTGCAGTCCTTGCCCTGTCCTGGTCTCCAGCAGGCACACCAGGCTTCTTGATCTCCCTCCCCACCCCCATGAAGACATTGGATTCACTCCTGTATAAAGCCCTTCACAGAGACTCTTCTCTTTACTTGAAAAGTTCTCTCCTCCTCTACCCCTCTGTGCCACTTCTTGCTCAGTTGTCTTCAGTGGAGTTGAAGCATTACTTCTGCAGGCAGGCTTCCCTGACCATCCTTCTCCTATCATGCTGGGTTTGGTCCACCTTAAGAGTATAACCCTTAGAGTAGGAAATGGTAACCCTTTCTAGTATTCTTGCCTGGAAAACCCCATTGACAGAGGAGTCTGCTGAGCTATAGTCCATGGAGTTGCAGAGTAGGATATGACTGAGCATGCACACATACACAAAAGAAGCCCTGTCCCCTCCCTCCTACTTCATGGTGCACCTGATACTTCAAGTTATATATTGGATTGACCGAAAAGTTTGTTTGGGGTTTCCCATAAAATATTATAGAAAACCTGAATGAACTTTTTAGTCAGCTCAGTATTTATTGTTTGGTTATCCTTCAGGACTGTAGGCTTAATGAGGGCAAGGGTCCTGGCTTTTTGTTCTGAACACTGAATCCCCAGGGCCTAAATAATACTTCGGGAATACTCCATACATGCCAAAATGTCTGTGGCTGATTGATTTAAATTCTTGGGAGTTCCCTGGTTGTCCAGTGGCTAGGACTCTGTACTCCCAATGCAGGGGCCCCCGCATTCAATCCCTTGTTAGGGGAACTGGATCTCATATGCCTCAGCTAAGACCTAATGCAACCCATGTGTTTATAACACACACACACACAGAGACACACACACACACACAGACACACACACACACACACACACACACACACACACACCCCACCCCCAGACACAATTTGAATTTCTCAACATCATTTACCTGTAAATTTACCTGTAAACTTGAGCCAACGTGACTGGTTTAAAAACTCAGCACCAAGTGACGAGAAATTGGATTTGCATGGACTATGTTTCTGTTATTTTTGTTTTGTGTTGAATAGCTGGATCCACTCATTTTGTCACTGAAGAGGAAGTAGAAACATTTCATTAGCAAATCCTTTTGTCTGACTATCTTTCTTACCAATGATATTACAGAAGACAGCATTTCCAGAGTGCCAGATGGGATTTGAACTTGGAAAGGTACCTGTCAGTCAGCAGATTTTAAAAAGAAGATTCAGCACTCAAGTGGTGAAATGAATTTTAAAGTATACAATCTGAGACTCTGTAGGGGCCTAGGAACATAATCTTGTGCTTCTCATTTCTAGGGCTAGAGTAAATAAAGCTCCAGATCTTGAAGTTTGTTTGAATTAAGCTAATACTTGAAAATCTAGGATTCTTTTTTCTGACCTTTTATCATGCTGGGTTTGGTCCACCTTAAGAGTATAACCCTTAGAGTAGGAAATGGTAACCCTTTCTAGTATTCTTGCCTGGAAAACCCCATTGACAGAGGAGTCTGCTGAGCTATAGTCCATGGAGTTGCAGAGTAGGATATGACTGAGCATGCACACATACACAAAAGAAGCCCTGTCCCCTCCCTCCTACTTCATGGTGCACCTGATACTTCAAGTTATATATTGGATTGACCGAAAAGTTTGTTTGGGGTTTCCCATAAAATATTATAGAAAACCTGAATGAACTTTTTAGTCAGCTCAGTATTTATTGTTTGGTTATCCTTCAGGACTGTAGGCTTAATGAGGGCAAGGGTCCTGGCTTTTTGTTCTGAACACTGAATCCCCAGGGCCTAAATAATACTTCGGGAATACTCCATACATGCCAAAATGTCTGTGGCTGATTGATTTAAATTCTTGGGAGTTCCCTGGTTGTCCAGTGGCTAGGACTCTGTACTCCCAATGCAGGGGCCCCAGCATTCAATCCCTTGTTAGGGAACTGGATCTCATATGCCTCAGCTAAGACCTAATGCAACCCATGTGTTTATAACACACACACACACACAGACACACACACACAGAGACACACACACACACACAGACACACACACACACACACACACACACACACACACCCCACCCCCAGACACAATTTGAATTTCTCAACATCATTTACCTGTAAATTTACCTGTAAACTTGAGCCAACGTGACTGGTTTAAAAACTCAGCACCAAGTGACGAGAAATTGGATTTGCATGGACTATGTTTCTGTTATTTTTGTTTTGTGTTGAATAGCTGGATCCACTCATTTTGTCACTGAAGAGGAAGTAGAAACATTTCATTAGCAAATCCTTTTGTCTGACTATCTTTCTTACCAATGATATTACAGAAGACAGCATTTCCAGAGTGCCAGATGGGATTTGAACTTGGAAAGGTACCTGTCAGTCAGCAGATTTTAAAAAGAAGATTCAGCACTCAAGTGGTGAAATGAATTTTAAAGTATACAATCTGAGACTCTGTAGGGGCCTAGGAACATAATCTTGTGCTTCTCATTTCTAGGGCTAGAGTAAATAAAGCTCCAGATCTTGAAGTTTGTTTGAATTAAACTAATACTTGAAAATCTAGGTTTTTTTTTTTTTGAAAAGTGATTTGAGAATAAAACCTAGGAATTTAGATCTGTAGCACCCAAGCAGTTTTTAAAAGAAATATGATTTATTTAAGATTATGAGTCAAAATAATGTATGATTAATCTAAAATTATGAAGCTCTGGAAATAATTCTAATGGCCTATATTATATACAGATTATTCATGAAGTACTTTCATATAGTGAAGTCCAGGTTGGTCTGATTCCAGATACCGCTCTTTGACATTGGACAGACTCCAGGTTTGAATCAGGTCTGCTTTCAAGTAGCTTTGTGACCAGGCAGATTATCCTTTGACAGTCTTGGTTTCCTCATCCACAGAAAGACAGGAGTCATCATATAAAAACACAGTAAGAGCCATCCTCTCATCCATTTAAACCTGGGGATGGAATGACATAAGCTCTGGGGATTCAATGGCATACCCTCTCCCTCAATATTGTAATGGCCTCTGGGATAGCCTTGTAACTTCTACTGTGGTCCTCATCATAATCACCAGAGTGATGCATTTTAAAATTGACCAGGTCATTTAACTTTGCTTAAAACCCTGCATGATGCCTCATTTCCATCAGAATAAGGCTTGCTGTAGCCACAGGATTGGAAAAGGTCAGTTTTCATTCCAATCCTGAAGAAGGGCAATGCCAAAGAATGTTCAAACTACTGTACAATTGCACTCACTTCACATGCTAGCAAGGCTTTGCACAAAATCCTTCAAGCTAGGCTTAGGCAGTATGTGAACTGAGCACTACCAGATGTACTAGCTAAGCTTAGAAAAGGCAGAGGAACTAGAGATCAAATTGCCAACATGCAAATCATAGAAAAAGAAAGGTAATTCCAGAAAAACATCTACTTCTTCTTTCATTGACTACTAAAAAGCTTTTAAATGTGTGGATCACAGCAAAGTATTGAAAATTCTTAGAGATATGAATACCAGACCACTTTGCTTGTTACCTGAGAAACCTGTATGCAGGTCAAGAAGCAATAGTTAGAACAAGGCATGGAACAACAGACTGGTTCAAAATTGAGAAAGGAGTTTGTCATGGCTGTATATTTTCACCCTGCTTATTTAACTTAAATGCAGAGTACATCATGCAAAATGTTGGACTAGATGACTCACAAGCTGGAATGAAGATTGCTGGGAGAAATATCAATAACCTGAGATCAAATGATATGACTCTAATGGCAAAAGTGAAGAGGAATTAAAGAGCCATTTGATGAGAATGAAAAAAATGGTTTAAATTTAACATTTGAAAAATTAAGCTCATGGCAGCTGGTCTGATCACTTCATGGCAAATTGACGAGGAAAAGGTGGAAAAAGTGACAAATTTTATTTTCTTGGACTCCAAAATCACTGTGGATAGTGACTGCAGCCATGAAATTAGAAGATACTTGTTTCTTGGAAGGAAAACTATGACAAATTTAGGCAGCATATTGAAAAGTAGATACACGACTTTGCTGCTACTATGGATTTTCTAGTAGTCATGTGTGGATGACTGAGAGTTGGACCATAAGAAGGGTGAGTGCTGAAAAGTTGATGCTTTCAAGCTATGGTGCTGGAGAAGACTCTTGTGAGTCCCTTGGACAAAAAGGAGAACAACTAGTCAATCCTAAGGGAGATGGATCTAGCATATTCATTGGAAGGGCTGAAGCTGAAGCTCCAATACTTTTGCCACCTGATGTGAAGAGACGACTCATTGGAAAAGACCCTAATGTGAGAAAGATTGAAGGCAAGAGGAGAAGGGGATGACAGAGGATGAGATAGTTGGATGGCATCACTAACTAAATGGGCATGAGTCTGAGCAAACTCAAGGAGATAGTGAAGGACAGGGAAACCTGGTGTACTGTAGTCCATGGGGTTGCAAAGAGTTGAGACACCTTAATGACAGAACAACAAGACCTATGAGTTTGAAGACACAAAATCCTTCAAGCTAGGCTTAGGCAGTATGTGAACGGAGCACTACCAGATGTACTAGCAAAGCTAAGAAAAGGCAGAGGAACTAGAGATCAACTTGCCAACATGTAAATCAAAGAAAAAGAAAGGTAATTCGAGATAAACATCTACTTCTTCTTTCATTGACTACTATAGAGCTATTAAATGTGTGGATCACAGCAAAGTATTGAAAATTCTTAGAGATATGAATACCAGACCACTTTGCTTGTTACCTGAGAAACCTGTATGCAGGTCAAGAAGCAATAGTTAGAACAAGGCATGGAACAACAGACTGGTTCAAAATTGAGAAAGGAGTTTGTCATGGCTGTATATTTTCACCCTGCTTATTTAACTTAAATGCAGAGTACATCATGCAAAATGTTGGACTAGATGACTCACAAGCTGGAATGAAGATTGCTGGGAGAAATATCAATAACCTGAGATCAAATGATATGACTCTAATGGCAAAAGTGAAGAGGAATTAAAGAGCCATTTGATGAGAATGAAAAAAATGGTTTAAATTTAACATTTGAAAAATTAAGCTCATGGCAGCTGGTCTGATCACTTCATGGCAAATTGACGAGGAAAAGGTGGAAAAAGTGACAAATTTTATTTTCTTGGACTCCAAAATCACTGTGGATAGTGACTGCAGCCATGAAATTAGAAGATACTTGTTTCTTGGAAGGAAAACTATGACAAATTTAGGCAGCATATTGAAAAGTAGATACACGACTTTGCTGCTACTATGGATTTTCTAGTAGTCATGTGTGGATGACTGAGAGTTGGACCATAAGAAGGGTGAGTGCTGAAAAGTTGATGCTTTCAAGCTATGGTGCTGGAGAAGACTCTTGTGAGTCCCTTGGACAAAAAGGAGAACAACTAGTCAATCCTAAGGGAGATGGATCTAGCATATTCATTGGAAGGGCTGAAGCTGAAGCTCCAATACTTTTGCCACCTGATGTGAAGAGACGACTCATTGGAAAAGACCCTAATGTGAGAAAGATTGAAGGCAAGAGGAGAAGGGGATGACAGAGGATGAGATAGTTGGATGGCATCACTAACTAAATGGGCATGAGTCTGAGCAAACTCAAGGAGATAGTGAAGGACAGGGAAACCTGGTGTACTGTAGTCCATGGGGTTGCAAAGAGTTGAGACACCTTAATGACAGAACAACAAGACCTATGAGGGCCTCCAACATTTGGCCCCTATAAGCTCTCTGATCTCATCTTCTATTTTTTCTGCTTCATCTCTCCTGTCAACACTGGCCTCCTTGGTGTTCCCTGAGCACACCAGGAATGCTCTGACCATGGACCTTTTGGCTCCCTCTGCCTCCTTCAGGAGTCTGTTCAGATGGCATCTTTTCCAGGGCTTCTGATCACCTTGTGCAGCCCTGTATTCTTGCTCCTTCTCTGACCCCCATTCCATCCTCTATCTGCTCTTCTTCTGTTGTATATTATTTGCTATATTTTTATTGTTTACTTCCTTCTGTTAAATGATAAACTATGTGAGAGGAGAAATCAGTGTTTGGTTCTCTGACGTATTTCAAGGACCTAGAACAGTACCTGATGTGCATTCTTCAGTATGCATTGGGTGAGTAATTGGATTTTGAATAAAGAAATTTAGTTCGGCACCTGGCATGTTCTAGATATTGAAGAAATGTTGATTAGTTTTCTTTTTTTTTTATTTAATGAGAGGAAGAGATTTTGTATGGCTTTTTAAAAAATATAGAACAGCAATTTTTTAAAAAAAGAAAACAAGAGAAGAAGAAAGGAAAATGGAAAGAGGAAAGGAGAAGAATAAAGAGAGCCACAGTGGGCTTCCCTGGTGGTCCAGTGGGTAAGGACACCGCCTTGCAGTGCAAGGTGTGCCGGTTCGATTCCTGGCCTGGGAAGATCCCACGTGCCGTGGAGCAGCTGGACCGATGTGTCCAATTACCGAGCCAAAGCTCTGGAGAGCATGCGCCCAGAGCCAGTGCTTTGCGACAACAGAGGCCACCGTGATGGGAGGCCCATACGGGCCAAAGAACAGAGATGGATGAAGTTGGACAAATGAAAGACCAATAGAAGTAGCCTGCCTGCTCCCCTCCCTCCCCACCCCACCCCCACCAAATAAATAAATAAATAAATAAATCTTTAAAAAAAAGAAAGAGAGAGCCACAGATGTGAGAGGCAGTAGAGGGAACAGAAATTAGGGAGCTAGAAGAGAGATTTATTTTTAATTGGAGGGTGGTTGCTTTACAATGTTATGTGGTTCCTGCTGTACAACAATGTGAATTGCCCATATGTATACATACATCCCCTCCTTCTTGAGCCTCCTACCCCACCCTCCAGGTCATCATGCAGCACTGAACTGAGCTTCCTGTGCTCTACAGCAGCTTCCCACCACCAGCTATTTCACACGTGGTAGTGTAGCTCTGTCAATGCTACTCTCTCAATTTGCCCCACCCTCTCCTTTCCCCACCATGTCTCTAAGTCCATGCTATATGTTTGCATTTCTATTCCTGCCCTGCACATTGGTTCATCTCTACCCCTTTCCTAGATTCAGTATATATTCATTAATATATGATATTTATTTTAAAAATCCACTTTGACCTGCTTTCCTGCTTGTTTTCTAGACCCTCAAAATAGAGTGACAATTGTCAGATTTAATCTGGTATATATCGGGATGGGCAGACATCTTCTGTAGAGGGCAAGATGGTAAATATTTCAAGTTTCATGGGCCATTTGGTCTCAACTACTCAACTCTTCAGTTATAGCTTGAAAGCAACCACAAATAATATGTAAGCAAATGGGTGTGACTATGTTCTGATAAACTTTTAATTTTTCTGCAAAACAGGTTGTCTCAGCTATAATTTGCTTCTGGTCTAACATATATTGTTGCTAAATGTTCCTTGTAAACTGCAGTGTAGGAGTTAATTGAAGGAAAGTCTAAGTATCCATATCAAGACCCATTTATGATAAGAACACAGATCAAACTAGAATGCGGGCTCCCTGGTGTCAGGGGGCAAGGTGTGCGGTTCGATTCCTGGCCTGGGCAGATCCCCCGTGCCGTGGAGCAGCAGGACCCCTGCGTCCAATTACCGAGCCAAAGCTCTGGAGAGCATGCGCCCAGAGCCAGTGCTGACAACAGAGGCCACCGTGATGGGAGGCCCATACGGGCCAAAGAACAGAGATGGATGAAGTTGGACAAATGAAAGACCAATAGAAGTGGCCCGCCCGCTTCCCACCCTCCCCAACCTGACCCCCACCAAATAAATAAATAAATAAATAAATCTTTAAAAAAAAGAAAGAGAGAGCCACAGATGTGAGAGGCAGTAGAGGGAACAGAAATTAGGGAGCTAGAAGAGAGATTTATTTTTAATTGGAGGGTGGTTGCTTTACAATGTTATGTGGTTCCTGCTGTACAACAATGTGAATTGCCCATATGTATACATACATCCCCTCCTTCTTGAGCCTCCTACCCCACCCTCCAGGTCATCATGCAGCACTGAACTGAGCTTCCTGTGCTCTACAGCAGCTTCCCACCACCAGCTATTTCACACGTGGTAGTGTAGCTCTGTCAATGCTACTCTCTCAATTTGCCCCACCCTCTCCTTTCCCCACCATGTCTCTAAGTCCATGCTATATGTTTGCATTTCTATTCCTGCCCTGCACATTGGTTCATCTCTACCCCTTTCCTAGATTCAGTATATATTCATTAATATATGATATTTATTTTAAAAATCCACTTTGACCTGCTTTCCTGCTTGTTTTCTAGACCCTCAAAATAGAGTGACAATTGTCAGATTTAATCTGGTATATATCGGGATGGGCAGACATCTTCTGTAGAGGGCAAGATGGTAAATATTTCAAGTTTCATGGGCCATTTGGTCTCAACTACTCAACTCTTCAGTTATAGCTTGAAAGCAACCACAAATAATATGTAAGCAAATGGGTGTGACTATGTTCTGATAAACTTTTAATTTTTCTGCAAAACAGGTTGTCTCAGCTATAATTTGCTTCTGGTCTAACATATATTGTTGCTAAATGTTCCTTGTAAACTGCAGTGTAGGAGTTAATTGAAGGAAAGTCTAAGTATCCATATCAAGACCCATTTATGATAAGAACACAGATCAAACTAGAATGCAATGGGCCTTCCTTACCCTGATAAAGAGTATCTAACAAAAAGTTATGGCGACATAAATTTTAAAAGGGAAGCTTTAGAATATACCTTTTGAAGAGGATACGACAGGTATGTTCCTATTTCCTACTCCACTTATCATGAAACTGTTAGTCTTGGATAATACAGTAAGACAAGAAAGAGACATATTTATAGGTATAAAGAAGAAGGAAGAAACTAAGTTTACTCTTACTTTCAGGCTATCTCATTATTATTGAAATGAAATTGAAGATAGTCTGCAAACTCTTTGAATTCACAAGAGAGTTACAGAACTATCAGATATAAAATCAATTTATGCAAATTAATATTCTTATACTATTAATAACAAAAGCTGACATTTACATTGGATTTTTATGCACCAGGTGCTTTGTATATATGAACTTATTTACTTCTCACAACCACCTATGAGGTGGTTATTAGCACTGTTATTATTCCCATTTGAAATTTGAAAATAATTGAGTCTCCGAGAGCTTAAGGAATTTGTCCATGGCAACAGTATGTGATGAAATCCAGGGAAATTGGCTCTAGAATTTATGATAATGCCTCTCTCCATCTTATATACCAAAAGTAGAGAAATAGCACATTAAAAATGTTATAGAATAAGTATTTTTCATGATATCAACTAAAATGATATGGTCTTTTGGAATAAATGTAAGAAAAATCTGTAAAATATTTATGGAGAAAACATTATTCCATCCATATGGGAACAACTGATTATGAAGTAAACATTATTGAGAGATAAAGAAGACCTGAATAACTAGTGAGGTAATGCTTTATTTAAATACACATATGAGATGTTTCAGTACTGTAGAATTATGCTAATGATGTGTGTGTATGTATGTGTGTGTGTTGTGTGTGACATTTAATGCATTCTAAAACTCAGATGCAAACGTAACATTGCAAGAATAGCCAGATAATTCTGAAATAAACAAGTAAAATGCAAAAATCAAGGATTTGCTTGTATATTGATTTATAAAAAGGTTTTAGCACATTGCACCATTTGGAATTTGGAATTAGCACAGGGATAGGCAAACACATCAAATAGAACAGAACAGGTAGCTTGGCAAGCTCTCACACACATGAGACCTTGATATATGACGGAGGTGTGATGGTCATTCTTTTTTCCATTGATGGATTTGTCATTGATTTTTGTTAAAACTTAAACTAGTTTACTATCTTAAACCATTCATTTTAATTGAGATGTATTCAGAGGATGGGATGAACTGAGAGATTGGAATTGACATCTGTACTCTATTGGGATGGTAAACGATGAACCTTGAGAAATTTTTAAATTGGGGATATACAGTAAGACAAAGTATTTATAGGTATAAAGAAGAAGGAAGAAACTAAGTTTACTCTTACTTTCAGGCTATCTCATTATTATTGAAATGAAATTGAAGATAGTCTGCAAACTCTTTGAATTCACAAGAGAGTTACAGAACTATCAGATATAAAATCAATTTATGCAAATTAATATTCTTATACTATTAATAACAAAAGCTGACATTTACATTGGATTTTTATGCACCAGGTGCTTTGTATATATGAACTTATTTACTTCTCACAACCACCTATGAGGTGGTTATTAGCACTGTTATTATTCCCATTTGAAATTTGAAAATAATTGAGTCTCCGAGAGCTTAAGGAATTTGTCCATGGCAACAGTATGTGATGAAATCCAGGGAAATTGGCTCTAGAATTTATGATAATGCCTCTCTCCATCTTATATACCAAAAGTAGAGAAATAGCACTTTAAAAAATGTTATAGAATAAGTATTTTTCATGATATCAACTAAAATGATATGGTCTTTTGGAATAAATGTAAGAAAAATCTGTAAAATATTTATGGAGAAAACATTATTCCATCCATATGGGAACAACTGATTATGAAGTAAACATTATTGAGAGATAAAGAAGACCTGAATAACTAGTGAGGTAATGCTTTATTTAAATACACATATGAGATGTTTCAGTACTGTAGAATTATGCTAATGATGTGTGTGTATGTATGTGTGTGTGTTGTGTGTGACATTTAATGCATTCTAAAACTCAGATGCAAACGTAACATTGCAAGAATAGCCAGATAATTCTGAAATAAACAAGTAAAATGCAAAAATCAAGGATTTGCTTGTATATTGATTTATAAAAAGGTTTTAGCACATTGCACCATTTGGAATTTGGAATTAGCACAGGGATAGGCAAACACATCAAATAGAACAGAACAGGTAGCTTGGCAAGCTCTCACACACATGAGACCTTGATATATGACGGAGGTGTGATGGTCATTCTTTTTTCCATTGATGGATTTGTCATTGATTTTTGTTAAAAACTTAAACTAGTTTACTATCTTAAACCATTCATTTTTAATTGAGATGTATTCAGAGGGATGGGATGAACTGAGAGATTGGAATTGACATCTGTACTCTATTGATGCTATGTATAAAATAGGTAAACGATGAGAACCTGCTGTATAGCTCAGGAAACCCTACTCATTGCTCTGTGGTGACCTAATTGGGAAGGAAATCCAAAGAGAGGATACATGTATATGTGTAGCTGATTCACTTTGCTCTATAGTAGAAACTAGCACAACCTTATAAAGCAACGCTATGCCCATAAAAACTAATTGAAAAAAGATGTATTCAGGAACATATGTGAAAAAGGTAACCTTATAAGTATGTAGGAAATACCGTTGTGACATGAATGACAAAGACAGTGGAGGATATCTTTATGATATCAAGGTAAGGAAAGATTGGACTACTTGAGATTAGAGATCTAAATGACTACAGACTCCATGACAAGAGTAAAATTAGGCCACATCCTGGAAGAAGACACTTGCATACTTGTCAGATGAAAGACTTTTTCTAGAACTTATTTTTAAAAAGACAAATAATTGCCAAATAGAAAGGTGGGCAAAGAATATGAATAGGTCCCACAGAGAAGAAATCCAGAGAGCCTGGACCTGTACAAAGGTGAGCTCAAACTAGTGACTAATCAGGACTAACGTTAAATTAACAGATAACTGAGATGCCATTTTATTTTTGTTGTTGTGTTTTTATTTTCCTTACTATCATTTTTCTGATTTTGCTGCACCGCACGGCATGTGGGGCCTTAGTTCCCCCTCCAGGTATCGAACCTGTGCTCCCTGCAACAGTAGTGTAGTCTTAACTATTGGACCACTAGGAAAGTCCTGCCATTTTACTTTTATTTTTTAGGAAAAAGAAAGATCTGATAATGCCAAGGATTAATGAGCAAGTAGGAAAACAATGAGAATACAAGGTGTTTGACTTCTTTGGAGAGTAACTTGATAATATTTAGTAAGGTTTAAAGTACATAATCCTGTGATTTATGAATTGTGCTCTAGGTAAATGCCTTAGGGAGACTTTTGCATATGGATATGAGGACTTCATGCGATATTGTTTACAATATCAAAAACTAAGGAAAAATTCCAATAGATCTTAGTATAGAAATGGATGAATAAGTTCTGAAGCATCCATCAAATAATTATTCTAGAAGTTAAATAACTGAATTTCTATTACTCATTCAACAAATATTTGTTGAGCATCTACTACATGGCAGGCACTGGTTATGTGCTCAGGGTACATTACGGAATAAAACAACAGCAACAAAATCCCTCTATTTCTCTTACAGTCTAATGACGTGGAGTCAATAAAGTATAAGCAAAAAGAATGCATAAATTGAATAGCTTAATCAACAAGGTAATAGATTTGGTAATAGATTTGGAAGTCGTACATTTGAATTAATAAAAACAATTTCAGGAAATAAAATACAAATCTGAAACAATCCTCTATAGCATTTATAGGTGTATATAAATGGACGAAAATATGAAACTAGTACTGAATGTGAACTAGATTCCCGATCTAGTATCTGACTCTGAAGAGAGAGGGAGGTAGGGAAAGGGGATTCAAAAAATATAAATTACTTGATTTGTAACTTTTTAAAAATTTACCTGAAACAAATATGACCAAAGGCAATTTTTAAACTTCAGATGGTGGGTACATAAGTGTGACTGTATTTTCCTTTGTGTTTCTTGATGTATTAAAAGAAATGATCGAATGAGAAAATGCTTGAGTCACAAAGGCAGACAGTGTATGTGAGCTTTTGTTGCAATCACTGCAATATTGTTCCTACTTGATTCTCTGCCCATTGTGGCCTTAAATAACCCTCACTCTACCTGATTCTCTTCCTGGCTGGCCTTTGCCACTGAATTAGCTCTACTGCCCTACTTGACATAAAGGAATTTTGAGTTTGGAGCCAAACTCTGTTACTTAAATTCCATGGCAATTGCTTTTATTGTTAAAACTAAACTCCAGCTCTAAAGAGCGCCTACAGAGAGACACTATATGCATAATTCAAGTAAATAGTGAAAGGTTTGTTTTAAATACCTCTAATATCTAAACTGTACTAGGTAAGACTTTTAAAAAGACTCTATTTGCATGTCCATGAGGAAAGGTTAATGTGTCTTTTTTAAGCTTGGTTATTTCAGGGCCAGGTCTTCCCAGATGGCTCAATGGTAAAGAATGCGCCTGCCAGGCAGGAGACAAGAGTTTGATCCCTGGCCTGAAAAGATCCCCTGGAGAAGGACATGCCAACCCCACTCCAGTATTCTTGCTTGGGAAATCAAATGGACAGAGGAGCCTGGTGGGCTACAGTCTACAGGGTTGCAAAAGAATTGGACATGACTTAGAGACTAAACAGCAACAATTCCATGGTGAAGCATATTAGCCATCCAGATGGGTCTTCCTTCCCTACAGCAGGAAGGTAGAGTTGAGGGGAGGATCGGTTGCCCACCTTCCACTGGGGAATGGGGAATCTCCAGCTCATGAATTTGATTCAGCTTCAGAGGCGTGTGTGTGTGTGTGTGTCTAGAGAGAAACACACACATACAGGGTGTGCATGTGCATTCAGCTCGCCACTGCTTGCCTCTCTAAGCCTGGGCTTGGGAATGGCTCCAGAATGTTAAGTCTTAAGAGGAATTAAAAAAAAAATTAACACAGCATGATAAAGAACAGAAGTCAAACTTACCTTGCGTACTCTCCAGCTCCCTTTTCAGAACCCTGTGCCCTCAATCTCTTGCAGCTTCTTGGCCAGAGTTCTTCTAGAAACCCAGTGCTTTACCACCCCCTGGCCACCCAGCATTTTCTATGGGTGACTTCAGAGTCATCTATTTGCCATAGATTTTATCTTTCAAATTATAACCTTTTCTTTTCCTTCACACAACCTTATCACCCCTCATACCTTTCCACTTCATTTCAGTCAAAACTATTGGCCCTCTATGTCTTCACACCTGCCGTTCAGCTCTTCTTTCCACACAGATTTCACAACCTTGCTCTCTGGTGTTCCACTTGACCAGGCTCAGACGTCAACCTGTTGTTATCTCATTACTTACACTGTAGCCACTTAGTTCTTCTCTGTCTCTGCTCTGGGAGCTCTTTAGACAAAACTCTATTACAATATCTCACACTGTTGATGTATATAAGGTTCCTCTTTAATGGTAGAGAGTATGTTTTATTCATTTGTGTTTCTCTAGCACATAGCATAGTGCCTCATCATGGATACTGAATGAATGAATGGATCAATGAACAGAAGCTTCCATTTTATCTTTATCAAGAAGGCATGTGAACTGAGATGATACTGGTTTGCAATCCTGACCTAAAATCTGCTCGTTCCAGCCCACAGTGCCTCATTTTGTCTCCCTACTTTTGGGACTGACTCTTGCTTTTAGGAATTTCAACTGAGCCTCCTGGCAACTTTCTGCTCTGGGTAACTTATCTCCTCCTATACCCGACCAGATACATGCTAACAGGAACTACATACATTTATTATTGATCATGATAAAACTCCATAGTTCAATATGAGTGTCATTTATTTACTCCTCTAACATGAACTGAAAATCTACTCTCAACCCCTGTGCTAATTATTGGAGAGAAAAGGATAGAAGTTACATGTCAGATGAACCTGGTTGCAGTTCTGGATTTAATTGGAAGGTAACAAATTCTCTTTTTATGCAAATTTGTTTTTTATATTCTTTTCCTTGACTAATGTGTTAGCTTGTAAAAACGGGCATTTTTATACTCTATCCCCAGGAAAGAACCCCACTAGAGGTTTTGGTGAGTTCCAAAAGTCTTCGGATTTAACTTAGACGTTTAAACATTTCATTAATTTTCACCATATACAATATAATAAGTTTTCCTATGATTCTCATGATTAGATGAATTTACTAACAACTGTCCTTTTTGATTCTCATGATTAGATGAATCATTTCAATTTTATCTTTCAAATTATAACCTTTTCTTTTCCTTCACACAACCTTATCACCCCTCATACCTTTCCACTTCATTTCAGTCAAAACTATTGGCCCTCTATGTCTTCACACCTGCCGTTCAGCTCTTCTTTCCACACAGATTTCACAACCTTGCTCTCTGGTGTTCCACTTGACCAGGCTCAGACGTCAACCTGTTGTTATCTCATTACTTACACTGTAGCCACTTAGTTCTTCTCTGTCTCTGCTCTGGGAGCTCTTTAGACAAAACTCTATTACAATATCTCACACTGTTGATGTATATAAGGTTCCTCTTTAATGGTAGAGAGTATGTTTTATTCATTTGTGTTTCTCTAGCACATAGCATAGTGCCTCATCATGGATACTGAATGAATGAATGGATCAATGAACAGAAGCTTCCATTTTATCTTTATCAAGAAGGCATGTGAACTGAGATGATACTGGTTTGCAATCCTGACCTAAAATCTGCTCGTTCCAGCCCACAGTGCCTCATTTTGTCTCCCTACTTTTGGGACTGACTCTTGCTTTTAGGAATTTCAACTGAGCCTCCTGGCAACTTTCTGCTCTGGGTAACTTATCTCCTCCTATACCCGACCAGATACATGCTAACAGGAACTACATACATTTATTATTGATCATGATAAAACTCCATAGTTCAATATGAGTGTCATTTATTTACTCCTCTAACATGAACTGAAAATCTACTCTCAACCCCTGTGCTAATTATTGGAGAGAAAAGGATAGAAGTTACATGTCAGATGAACCTGGTTGCAGTTCTGGATTTAATTGGAAGGTAACAAATTCTCTTTTTATGCAAATTTGTTTTTTATATTCTTTTCCTTGACTAATGTGTTAGCTTGTAAAAACGGGCATTTTTATACTCTATCCCCAGGAAAGAACCCCACTAGAGGTTTTGGTGAGTTCCAAAAGTCTTCGGATTTAACTTAGACGTTTAAACATTTCATTAATTTTCACCATATACAATATAATAAGTTTTCCTATGATTCTCATGATTAGATGAATTTACTAACAACTGTCATTCATTTTAGTTGTTATCTGACTGAGCATAGTTATTAGTAGTCTCAAACCAAGATGAACGAAATACCAGTCCTCAATCTATCACTTTATTTAAGCAAGAAATAGGAAGTTTGGTTGTGTCATTCACCATTGGTGATGTTATTATTCCATTTTTATAGTAAATTATATTTTATTATTTGAGTTTTATAGCAGCCTTATGGCTTTTGAATTTTTCATTGACTTTTTAAAAATTAGCAGTCAAGATATGAAATCAAGAAAAATGATGTTTTAAAGTTTCTTTTTAAAATTCCTTCAAAGCCTATCTTTTTTCATTGTGATAGACTGGGTACATTAATATGAAATAAAGAGTTCTTTAAAATCTCGAATATGTTCTATATCACAGAAAACAAATATTTTCAGCCTAGACTAGATTACCCTCTACCATATTCCTAGCTGAGGTTCTCTTTTAAGACTAAAGTCAAAACCCATTTTCTTCATGTAGTCTTACTGTGGCCCATTGTTTCAAATCACCCCCATTTTTCTGTGAATCATGCATACTGTAACCTTCTCACATATTGTCTTGGATTTTTCTCCAGTGGTTTCAGATACAGATGCGTTCTCTGGTCCCCACAGCAATGTTATCACTTTCCAGGCATCTCTTGGTCGATTATTTAGATGATAAGGGAAAAACAAAGGAGTGTAAGAGACAGTTCCTGTGAACATCTCCCTTAATGTTGGAAATTGTGAGAAGCAAATCTTAAGGCCCGACTGGCAGGAAAAAACTTAGCATGCAAATCAAATTCCATTTTTAATAAAATTAATGATATACATTATTATTATAATGCCATCCTAGTTATTTTGCATATGGTAATTAGTCATAAATGGTAAATACATTTCATATATAACTGTAATTGCCATTTCTTTACACTGTCAAGCCATGTTTTTAGATTTTTTTCTCTTCATTAATTCTTAGGTATGTATTAAAAGCATCAGAGTTGGCAGGTTTTGCTGATGCTTTATATAGTGTAATTTTTAGTGCCAGTTTTAAACACACACACAGAAACACACATACACACATATAGCTGGAGTTCAGCATCTGTTCAGCCACAATTCCATGGGAGTCTTAGACTCTGTGGGGCTGAGATACTCTTCTCCAGTGTCTGTTTCTGGAAGCTCCTCACTCTCTTTCTCTTGTTGTTTCATTTACAAGGTCCTGAGAACCCCTGCTCCTTGCTTACTTCTGTCTGCTACTGAAGTTGTATGGCTGCAGAACTTTGGAACTTGAGGCCTGGGCTAATGGACTCAGCAGAAAGTCTTACTTGGATAAAAAGGAGACAAGTGGAGCTGCTAGCATGTCAGTAAATCGTGGCATGAAGTGAAGTGAGGACATAGCTCTGCTATCATTGTTTCACAGTCTTTGGGTAGAGAAGGAAGAAATGGGGAGACTCAGATGGGTGGGAGGCCTTGGTGACAGGGCTTGGAAAGCCTTCCTGCAGGGCTTGCAGCAACTCTTAGGAGGTGGCTTCTGAAGCCCTGTGATAGACTGGGTACATTAATATGAAATAAAGAGTTCTTTAAAATCTCGAATATGTTCTATATCACAGAAAACAAATATTTTCAGCCTAGACTAGATTACCCTCTACCATATTCCTAGCTGAGGTTCTCTTTTAAGACTAAAGTCAAAACCCATTTTCTTCATGTAGTCTTACTGTGGCCCATTGTTTCAAATCACCCCCATTTTTCTGTGAATCATGCATACTGTAACCTTCTCACATATTGTCTTGGATTTTTCTCCAGTGGTTTCAGATACAGATGCGTTCTCTGGTCCCCACAGCAATGTTATCACTTTCCAGGCATCTCTTGGTCGATTATTTAGATGATAAGGGAAAACAAAGGAGTGTAAGAGACAGTTCCTGTGAACATCTCCCTTAATGTTGGAAATTGTGAGAAGCAAATCTTAAGGCCCGACTGGCAGGAAAAAACTTAGCATGCAAATCAAATTCCATTTTTAATAAAATTAATGATATACATTATTATTATAATGCCATCCTAGTTATTTTGCATATGGTAATTAGTCATAAATGGTAAATACATTTCATATATAACTGTAATTGCCATTTCTTTACACTGTCAAGCCATGTTTTTAGATTTTTTTCTCTTCATTAATTCTTAGGTATGTATTAAAAGCATCAGAGTTGGCAGGTTTTGCTGATGCTTTATATAGTGAAATTTTTTAGTGCCAGTTTTAAACACACACACAGAAACACACATACACACATATAGCTGGAGTTCAGCATCTGTTCAGCCACAATTCCATGGGAGTCTTAGACTCTGTGGGGCTGAGATACTCTTCTCCAGTGTCTGTTTCTGGAAGCTCCTCACTCTCTTTCTCTTGTTGTTTCATTTACAAGGTCCTGAGAACCCCTGCTCCTTGCTTACTTCTGTCTGCTACTGAAGTTGTATGGCTGCAGAACTTTGGAACTTGAGGCCTGGGCTAATGGACTCAGCAGAAAGTCTTACTTGGATAAAAAGGAGACAAGTGGAGCTGCTAGCATGTCAGTAAATCGTGGCATGAAGTGAAGTGAGGACATAGCTCTGCTATCATTGTTTCACAGTCTTTGGGTAGAGAAGGAAGAAATGGGGAGACTCAGATGGGTGGGAGGCCTTGGTGACAGGGCTTGGAAAAAGCCTTCCTGCAGGGCTTGCAGCAACTCTTAGGAGGTGGCTTCTGAAGCCCTGTGGATTCACTCAAGTCAGGATTTATCCCCTGCAGTCTATGGACCAGGGTCCATATTCGGAAGCTCCTGGATATGTGTTCAAGCATTTTGGATGGGGGTGTATACTTTTCTGAAAAGATCTGTGCTCTTAGCAAATACGTCTATGACTGAAAAAATGGTTAAACATCATTTCATCGTCATGTGAAATAATTTTTAGAAATCTGTTTTTGCTGATGATTGAGACTGGGAAGGTTGAGAGGCAGAGGGATAAGCAGTATTCCATCTCCTCTCCGAAGGCTTATCGTTCTGTTTATCTATTTTAAATTCAAAGCAAGGGAAAAAGGAAAGTAAATGAGAGTCATTAAATAGAATCAGGGACAAGATTAAGATGACCATAAAACCTGTTTACTTGCTTAGGATAGGTCACAAATTCAGCTCTAACTAAAAAGGGGAAAACTGGTTAGTTAAAAATACCATAGGGTCCACAAGGAAAGATAGGAAAAATTGCTTGGAAGAAGTTCTGTCCTTGGTGCTGAAACCAGACAGGATTCTCTCCATGCATCTTAATGAAGGGATTCCAAGTGTTCTCATAACTTCCTAACCAAGGACCCACAGTCACACCCGACAGAGATGACTGCTTGTTAAGTTGCCATTTGGCTTGGTCAATAATAGGGACAACTGTGTGGCTCTAATGGGCCAATGCTCTGGATGTCCAATGGCCTGATTCTCTGTGGCTCTTGCTTGTAATGTTGGGAGTAGCTTTTTTTTAAACACCCGGAGAGTATCCGTGCCTCAAGCCATCTTGTCAGATAAAGAATTTCTTCTGCCTAGTTGATGAGACTTTGGGTAGCTATAAATTTGCATTAAGACTTTTTAGATTTTATGTTAAGGACTCAGCAGAAAGTCTTACTTGGATAAAAGGAGACAAGTGGAGCTGCTAGCATGTCAGTAAATCGTGGCATGAAGTGAAGTGAGGACATAGCTCTGCTATCATTGTTTCACAGTCTTTGGGTAGAGAAGGAAGAAATGGGGAGACTCAGATGGGTGGGAGGCCTTGGTGACAGGGCTTGGAAAAAGCCTTCCTGCAGGGCTTGCAGCAACTCTTAGGAGGTGGCTTCTGAAGCCCTGTGGATTCACTCAAGTCAGGATTTATCCCCTGCAGTCTATGGACCAGGGTCCATATTCGGAAGCTCCTGGATATGTGTTCAAGCATTTTGGATGGGGGTGTATACTTTTCTGAAAAGATCTGTGCTCTTAGCAAATACGTCTATGACTGAAAAAATGGTTAAACATCATTTCATCGTCATGTGAAATAATTTTTAGAAATCTGTTTTTGCTGATGATTGAGACTGGGAAGGTTGAGAGGCAGAGGGATAAGCAGTATTCCATCTCCTCTCCGAAGGCTTATCGTTCTGTTTATCTATTTTAAATTCAAAGCAAGGGAAAAAGGAAAGTAAATGAGAGTCATTAAATAGAATCAGGGACAAGATTAAGATGACCATAAAACCTGTTTACTTGCTTAGGATAGGTCACAAATTCAGCTCTAACTAAAAAGGGAAAGCTGGTTAGTTAAAAATACCATAGGGTCCACAAGGAAAGATAGGAAAAATTGCTTGGAAGAAGTTCTGTCCTTGGTGCTGAAACCAGACAGGATTCTCTCCCATGCATCTTAATGAAGGGGATTCCAAGTGTTCTCATAACTTCCTAACCAAGGACCCACAGTCACACCCGACAGAGATGACTGCTTGTTAAGTTGCCATTTGGCTTGGTCAATAATAGGGACAACTGTGTGGCTCTAATGGGCCAATGCTCTGGATGTCCAATGGCCTGATTCTCTGTGGCTCTTGCTTGTAATGTTGGGAGTAGCTTTTTTTTTTTTTAAACACACGGAGAGTATACGTGCCTCAAGCCATCTTGTCAGATAAAGAATTTCTTCTGCCTAGTTGATGAGACTTTGGGTAGCTATAAATTTGCATTAAGACTGTAGATTTTATGTTAAGGCTCATATGCCTTAATAGTTATGCTAGGGAAATGGTAAACATCTTAGGAAAACTGAGTAGCTTTTGTTAGAATACATGCCTGAACATAAAACTATGCCACTTTCACTATGAAGAATCCAAGAGAGGTTTGCTATCTGTATCATCATAACCATGTTCTTTAATTTCTCCAGGCCTGAATTTTCTAATCTGTTAGATGTCCTTATACCAACTGAGTGGAAATAAAGCATAGAACACTGGGCAGCTATTAATTATCATTTATTATTTAATCATCAAAAAACCTGCAACATCTGGACACAGCTTAACAGATGTACTGTCCCAGATCTCGAAGAGTTTACTAATCTCTGTTGTAGGGAATGCAAGATACATGTTAGTGAATATATATATATATATATATATATATATATATATATATACATATATATACACACATACATACATACACACATATACTAGTGAAGAGTAAACGAACCAGCAGGTTGTAATTGAATGCTCAGATATCTGGGATAAACAGTAGAGGAAGCCAGAAGGGGGAAGTATCTGTCAGATTGTCTGGGAATGCTTCATGGAAGGTGTGGTCTATGAAATTGGAAGAGGGAGAGACTTAAGGGGAAAGAACAAGGTAGAAAAGTTATGCTGATAGGTAGGTGTGTAGAGGTGAGACTCTGTGGAATGTCTTTGAACTTATCTAACCTTTTTTAATAGGGCCATCTGCACAGGATGAAAAATGCTTGGGAAGAAGTGTTCGGGGTCCCTTGGTGCTGAAACCAGACAGGATTCTCTCCCATGCATCTTAATGAAGGGGATTCCAAGTGTTCTCATAACTTCCTAACCAAGGACCCACAGTCACACCCGACAGAGATGACTGCTTGTTAAGTTGCCATTTGGCTTGGTCAATAATAGGGACAACTGTGTGGCTCTAATGGGCCAATGCTCTGGATGTCCAATGGCCTGATTCTCTGTGGCTCTTGCTTGTAATGTTGGGAGTAGCTTTTTTTTTTTTTAAACACACGGAGAGTATACGTGCCTCAAGCCATCTTGTCAGATAAAGAATTTCTTCTGCCTAGTTGATGAGACTTTGGGTAGCTATAAATTTGCATTAAGACTGTAGATTTTATGTTAAGGCTCATATGCCTTAATAGTTATGCTAGGGAAATGGTAAACATCTTAGGAAAACTGAGTAGCTTTTGTTAGAATACATGCCTGAACATAAAACTATGCCACTTTCACTATGAAGAATCCAAGAGAGGTTTGCTATCTGTATCATCATAACCATGTTCTTTAATTTCTCCAGGCCTGAATTTTCTAATCTGTTAGATGTCCTTATACCAACTGAGTGGAAATAAAGCATAGAACACTGGGCAGCTATTAATTATCATTTATTATTTAATCATCAAAAAACCTGCAACATCTGGACACAGCTTAACAGATGTACTGTCCCAGATCTCGAAGAGTTTACTAATCTCTGTTGTAGGGAATGCAAGATACATGTTAGTGAATATATATATATATATATATATATATATATATATATATATATATATATATATACACACATACATACACACATATACTAGTGAAGAGTAAACGAACCAGCAGGTTGTAATTGAATGCTCAGATATCTGGGATAAACAGTAGAGGAAGCCAGAAGGGGGAAGTATCTGTCAGATTGTCTGGGAATGCTTCATGGAAGGTGTGGTCTATGAAATTGGAAGAGGGAGAGACTTAAGGGGAAAGAACAAGGTAGAAAAGTTATGCTGATAGGTAGGTGTGTAGAGGTGAGACTCTGTGGAATGTCTTTGAACTTATCTAACCTTTTTTAATAGGGCCATCTGCACAGGATGAAACAAACAATGTTTAAATATTAAGAGATGGGACAGATTCTATCTCCTGCTTCCAAAGGCAACTCGCCAATATCCAGGTTATGACTGATTCCCCATGCTCTGCAGACCCTGACACAGCCAGGTGCTGGAGGTAGAAGATGGAGGGGAAGCAACTCCTTCAGCAAAGAGGATAGTGTTTAGTGTGGGAGCTAGTCTGTCATAGGTAATGATCCTGCAGAGTGTAGAAATGGAAGCGAGCATTGTGGGCGACTGCTCCAAGTTCCCAAAAGAGACGTGGGAGAGCAGACAGGGTACAGCAAAGTGATCAGCCAATCACACAAGCCAGTCAATCACTCTGTTAATGTAGGCAAATGATAAGCACTTGAGTAAATGTTTCACTAAACTGACTGTTGCTTGAGTGCATCAGCCTACTCAAATGTTTGCTGGCATCATATACACACAGCCTCAACAATGCAAATATTCTTATAATCCCTTGGCTTTGAAATGACTTGATGCGACTGTCCAAGGAGTCTGGGCTCCCAGGGTTCTCTTTGTTTTGACTTTCTTCTTTCTGTCTCTGGTGAGAAGAGAATTTTTTTTAATGGACTATTACTCACAGTGTAAAATGCATCTCTTCAGATATTTCCAACCTTGATGTTAATTCTATGATTTAAAAAGATATATTTGAAATCTTTCTTTGAAGACTAAAGTTCTTTGTGTGGCCGTTCATTGGAAACTAATCTAAACCAAGCTGCTTTACTTTTTGACCACAACCACCTGGGTTCTGTTTTTTAAAGCTCTTCAATTTTTTTTTTCTATGCCCACTCTATCCCTGCACTTTCAAAATGACTTGAGTGAAAGTTCAAAGTTTTATGGGCTTTCTTATACAGGGCTATTTTTAGGATATTCAGTTCTTTTCCAAATATCTAATTTCGTCTCTATGATCCACTGTATAGCAGTGTTCAAGGTTATTCAAGGGATGGAGTGAGTGCAATTTGGCTTTTATCCCCTGGAGCTTGTACCATTCACCACACAGTGAAAACACTGGATTTACGGAAGGTAAGGGATCTACCTCTGTGAAGTGGATTATGTAACCAATCTTATAATCTGACTCTGCAGCCTCCTGGATTGAACTTGAGTCAACAACAAGTACAACTATAAACCTTGCCACTTGGAGCTTGGTAGGGGAAGGGAAGGAGAAGGGAGAATTAAGGCTAGAACTGCAAAGTTCTATCTCCTGCTTCCAAAGGCAACTCGCCAATATCCAGGTTATGACTGATTCCCCATGCTCTGCAGACCCTGACACAGCCAGGTGCTGGAGGTAGAAGATGGAGGGGAAGCAACTCCTTCAGCAAAGAGGATAGTGTTTAGTGTGGGAGCTAGTCTGTCATAGGTAATGATCCTGCAGAGTGTAGAAATGGAAGCGAGCATTGTGGGCGACTGCTCCAAGTTCCCAAAAGAGACGTGGGAGAGCAGACAGGGTACAGCAAAGTGATCAGCCAATCACACAAGCCAGTCAATCACTCTGTTAATGTAGGCAAATGATAAGCACTTGAGTAAATGTTTCACTAAACTGACTGTTGCTTGAGTGCATCAGCCTACTCAAATGTTTGCTGGCATCATATACACACAGCCTCAACAATGCAAATATTCTTATAATCCCTTGGCTTTGAAATGACTTGATGCGACTGTCCAAGGAGTCTGGGCTCCCAGGGTTCTCTTTGTTTTGACTTTCTTCTTTCTGTCTCTGGTGAGAAGAGAATTTTTTTTAATGGACTATTACTCACAGTGTAAAATGCATCTCTTCAGATATTTCCAACCTTGATGTTAATTCTATGATTTAAAAGATATATTTGAAATCTTTCTTTGAAGACTAAAGTTCTTTGTGTGGCCGTTCATTGGAAACTAATCTAAACCAAGCTGCTTTACTTTTTGACCACAACCACCTGGGTTCTGTTTTTAAAGCTCTTCAATTTTTTTTCTATGCCCACTCTATCCCTGCACTTTCAAAATGACTTGAGTGAAAGTTCAAAGTTTTATGGGCTTTCTTATACAGGGCTATTTTTAGGATATTCAGTTCTTTTCCAAATATCTAATTTCGTCTCTATGATCCACTGTATAGCAGTGTTCAAGGTTATTCAAGGGATGGAGTGAGTGCAATTTGGCTTTTATCCCCTGGAGCTTGTACCATTCACCACACAGTGAAAACACTGGATTTACGGAAGGTAAGGGATCTACCTCTGTGAAGTGGATTATGTAACCAATCTTATAATCTGACTCTGCAGCCTCCTGGATTGAACTTGAGTCAACAACAAGTACAACTATAAACCTTGCCACTTGGAGCTTGGTAGGGGAAGGGAAGGAGAAGGGAGAATTAAGGCTAGAACTGCAAAGTTCCTGTTGATGGATTGTACAATTGCCATAGTGGCTTTATCTCTTACGTTTCTTTTAGGCACAGTTTGCCCATTATTGGCTTAGATTCTATGGTCTCTAATATGGGCTTTTGTTTCACTATCTTCATAATTACATGATCAATTCAGGGACTGTAAACTCAAATGCCGCTAGAGGAGGGACCAGGTATACAAATATATCACATCAGGCCAGGTGTGACACAGTAGGGAATTGTACTGCTTGTGGCAAACTGGAGAAAGTATCCTTGTTGTTGTTGTTGTTTTGTTGTCAGTCGAGTTTAACTGTTTTCAACCCCATAAACTGTAGTGCCCACCAGGCTACTCTGTTCATGGGATTGTCCAGGCAAGAATACTTGAATGCATTGCCATTCCCTTCTCCAGGAGGTCTTCTTGATCCAAGGATCAAACCAGGGTGTCCTGCATTGAAGGCACTTTCTTTTCCATCTGAGCCCCAAGGAAGCCCTTATACTCATTGGGGTGGAACAGTTAAGGCCTTTCTGCAGGCTGTTTTGGCTACCAAGCATTACCTGTTTTCAATTTCTGAATTAAAAGTGCATAAAGAGAAAATGTATTTGTACGTAACTGATGAAAAGATGTGAAAATTAATTATATAGCAGTGTCCCTGTGTAGTTTGCCATCTGTGTCCATCTCCAGTGTGATTAATGGAATGAGGAAACATTGGATAGGGACCTTCCATTTGGAGGTTCAAAATTTTCATTGTCTTAGAAAGCTATGCCATTAGCCCATGGCAATGAATCTTCCAAACTTTTAAGTTTTGTGGTATGTCTTCTAGACAGCATAATTTGTGATGCACAGTTAGTGCTTATGGGGAAATAATTGAGTAGATTAAAAGCAATGTGTTTATGCATGTGATTATTTCAAGGGGTGGAGTGAGTGCAATTTGGCTTTTATCCCCTGGAGCTTGTACCATTCACCACACAGTGAAAACACTGGATTTACGGAAGGTAAGGGATCTACCTCTGTGAAGTGGATTATGTAACCAATCTTATAATCTGACTCTGCAGCCTCCTGGATTGAACTTGAGTCAACAACAAGTACAACTATAAACCTTGCCACTTGGAGCTTGGTAGGGGAAGGGAAGGAGAAGGGAGAATTAAGGCTAGAACTGCAAAGTTCCTGTTGATGGATTGTACAATTGCCATAGTGGCTTTATCTCTTACGTTTCTTTTAGGCACAGTTTGCCCATTATTGGCTTAGATTCTATGGTCTCTAATATGGGCTTTTGTTTCACTATCTTCATAATTACATGATCAATTCAGGGACTGTAAACTCAAATGCCGCTAGAGGAGGGACCAGGTATACAAATATATCACATCAGGCCAGGTGTGACACAGTAGGGAATTGTACTGCTTGTGGCAAACTGGAGAAAGTATCCTTGTTGTTGTTGTTGTTTTGTTGTCAGTCGAGTTTAACTGTTTTCAACCCCATAAACTGTAGTGCCCACCAGGCTACTCTGTTCATGGGATTGTCCAGGCAAGAATACTTGAATGCATTGCCATTCCCTTCTCCAGGAGGTCTTCTTGATCCAAGGATCAAACCAGGGTGTCCTGCATTGAAGGCACTTTCTTTTCCATCTGAGCCCCAAGGAAGCCCTTATACTCATTGGGGTGGAACAGTTAAGGCCTTTCTGCAGGCTGTTTTGGCTACCAAGCATTACCTGTTTTCAATTTCTGAATTAAAAGTGCATAAAGAGAAAATGTATTTGTACGTAACTGATGAAAAGATGTGAAAATTAATTATATAGCAGTGTCCCTGTGTAGTTTGCCATCTGTGTCCATCTCCAGTGTGATTAATGGAATGAGGAAACATTGGATAGGGACCTTCCATTTGGAGGTTCAAAATTTTCATTGTCTTAGAAAGCTATGCCATTAGCCCATGGCAATGAATCTTCCAAACTTTTAAGTTTTGTGGTATGTCTTCTAGACAGCATAATTTGTGATGCACAGTTAGTGCTTATGGGGAAATAATTGAGTAGATTAAAAGCAATGTGTTTATGCATGTGATTTTAGCTTTCATTATTAATGGAGTCTATTCTTTTTTAATGTATGTGTCCAGAATTTATATGAGGGAGTTTTGTTCTGTGGGTCATCAGTATAATACTTCTTAAAATTTAGAAGCTGTGGTTTAATATTTAGGAAAGTCCCTTCTACCTAGATATTTGTGGGAGAAACATGCATATGTGTTTTCATCATCAGTAAAAAGCCATGATGATGTACGTGGGCTTTGGATACAGAAAACCCAAGTTCCCATGTTTAAATTCTGGTTCTAGAATTTATGGCTTGTACACCCTTTGACAAATTACTTCACTTCTTTAATCTTAAGTTTCCTCATATATAAAATGAAGTTTTAATAAAAATTCCATGCAATGGTGCAGATAGAATAATCAAATCAGTTCATGGTCTTTTTCCAGTGTGTTCATTCATGTCCAAGTTTTTGCGACCCGACCCCATGGACTGTAGCCCACCAGCCTCCTCTCTCTGTGAGATTTTTCCAGGCAAGAATATTGGAGTGGGTTTCCATTTTCTCCTGTAGGGAATCTTCCTGACTCAGGGATAGAACTTGACTCCTACATTGGCAGGTGAATTATTTGCCACTGATCAAGAAATGATTAGATATTGCTATTATTGCAATTATATTGCTTCAGTAGGTGTTTAATAAATGGTTAGATATTGCTATTATTATAATTATATTGCTATTATATACATAATATATAAGTATTCTTGCCTGAAAAATACCATGGACAGAGGATTCTGCAGGGTTACAGTCCTTGGGGTCAGGTTGCAAAGAGTCAGATATGACTGGGCACACATAATTATATTATTAGAGATATAGGTGTTGAAATCTGATGCAGGGGGCATACAGATTACTTAGGGTAAGCTTCAAGAATGATATAAGGCTTAAACTATAGAACTCAGGGAAAAAACTGGGGAAAAATAGTTTTAAGATTTTAGGTCTGAGAAGATGAGGCTGAAGAAAGAATATATTGCTTTTTCAATGAGATCAGAGCACATATGACTCAGTTCTATAGGTTACAATACTTTAAAATTGACATATAAGAATATATTTGCAATTTTGGGGGAGGGAAATATTATAAAAAATGTTGAAAGACAAGCAGCAGACTAGGAGGCAAAAACAGAGGCTTACTAAATATACACAAATAATCTTTATGATCAATTAGAAAATAACATCTAACATACAAAAGAACAAAAATATGTAGAGACAATTCACAGATTAAAAAATGCATATTCTTACTGTGGTCAAGAAAATATAATTAAAACAAGTTATCACATTGGCAAAACATTCCCAAAAAAGAAAGACTGTAAGATAATTTCTAAAGATCCTCTGATTAAGGATATTTAGAGTGGCTTTGGGGAGAAGTTTCAAATAAAAGCTCTTCAGATTGTATAGCAAAGATCCTTTCACTTCAGCCTTCAGTGGAAATAAAACAACAAAAAGCAAAATCCAAATTTAAAAATAGAAAACTCTTATCCTCCTTATCTTATAGAAAAAAACCACAGCTATTTCTCTCATCTCCCGTCAACCCAAATCTGGATGCTATCCCGATTAGGAAAATCGGAGTTCTCAGAAGGGAATGGATGATTTGAGGGCTAAATGGTCTTTTTACATTTTCTTAAATTTCCTATGTTCATGCATAGTTAAAGATTTGGGCTATTTATCTCCAGTGGGAATTAAGATTGCTATTGATTTTTTTAAGTACCCCAAATTGATGTTGTAAACAAACCTTTCTGAAGTACGGGGCTTCAATTTTCTTTAAAGAGCATTGCTAGAAAGGTGGCAGGAAGTGTTCTCTTTGGTGGTGACCTCCAAACTGGGCTCTTGCAGACAGTGCATTGGGGGCAGGTGATGGGCAGGGACTGAGCAATGTCTTTCTGAAATGCTGCTAGACTCCAGTGAATCAACAGTGAGAAGGAGGTGAATGTGATAGATTTGCTCAGCAGGAATTCTGGGGAAAGGAAGGCGGCAGATCTGGGGAAATGGCAAAGGGAAAGTGTAAGATCTGTGAAGAGTATGTCTGTGAAGACTGAGTCCCTGGGAGGAACACAGTTCTGTCAAGAAGGGCTCACAGTGCTGGACTCAGAACCTGTAGCTCTGAAAATAAAATTTTCAGACCATAACATTTTCAAGATGTAAATTTGGAGTAAGAAGCAATGAAAGACTAGGCTCACTGCTTAGAGATGATAGTATCATAGGAGAGATGATGGAGACAAGGAAGAAAAACTCAAATCTTTATTTTCTTCTATTTCATCCTTTCCAGCAGAGCAAATAATCTTCACATAGGGAAAGGGCAGGGTAAGTAATGTGAACACCTAATTAATTTCTGCTGTGCACTGAATTACACCCCTCCAAGATCCATAGGTTGAAACACTTCACTCTTAGTGTGATGGTATTTGGAGGAGGGGCCTTTGGGAGATAATTAGGTTTACAGGAGGTCTCGAGGGTGGGGCCCTCATGATGGGACTAGCGTCCTTATAAGAAGAGCCACCAGAGAGCTTGCTCTGCTCCTGTCTCTTTCTGCCATGTCAGGACACAGGCTATCTGCAAGCTAGAAAGAAAGTCCTCCCCAGAACCCAACCTTGCTGGCACCCGGATGTGGGAATTCCATCCTCCAGAACTGGGAAAAATTACTTTCTGTTATTTGAATCGCCTAGACTGTGTTACTTTGTCATGGCATCTGAGATCATTAGTACAACTCCTAGGAGTAATGAGGAGATAATAGAAGAAAGTCTATTAGGCAGAAATATATTAAATATATGCATATTCTTTTTGTCTTTTTAGTTTTATTGTTTACTGCCATACATAAACCCGAATCAACCATAGGTATACACGACCCCTCCTGCTTGAACCTCCCTCCAGTCACCCTCCCTATCCCACCCCCACAGGTTGCCACATAGCCCCTGTGTAAGTTCCCTTAGTCTTCTTTACATTGCTTGTCACTTTTACCTGTGGTAATGTAAGTTCCCATGTTTACTCTTACCATACATCTCATCTATTACTCTTCCCACCCCAATATCCATAAGTCTGTTCTCTATGTCTCTTTCTCCACTGCTGCTGCATATGTGTTTATCAGTACCATCTTTCTAGATTCCATATATATGTGTTAGTATACAAACCATTTTGTTGTTGTTGCTGCTCAGTCGTATTGCTCTTTGCAACCCCATGGACTGTAGCCTGCCAAGCTCCTCTGTCTATGGTATTTTCCAGGCAAGATTACAGGAGTGGGTTGCCTTTTCCAGGGGATCTTCCTGACCCAGTGATCGAACCTGAATCGCCTGCATTGGGCAGCAGATTCTTTACCACTGAGCCACCCAGGAAGCCCTTCAAACCACGAGGGCTCTTCAATATGTAATGGACTTCATTATGGTGTTTGTTCTTGTTTTAGAAGAGCTCAGAACAGGATTCATTTACTAGATCTTTAATGAGCACCTACTATGTGTCAAACGATTTTCTAGGTGTTGAGAGTAGACTGAGATGGTAGAGAGTAACAAAGGAGCGATGGACAGAAAGTTGGGAGGAGGAGGGCCAGGGTGGAAGCACGGGACCAATCCAACAACAAGTAGCTCTAGTTTCTCAATCAGAACAGACAGAAAAGTATTGAATCTCAGTTGTTGGTGTCATCACAGGAAAATTATGCTAGAAAGAAAGTCCTCCCAGAACCCAACCTTGCTGGCACCCGGATGTGGGAATTCCATCCTCCAGAACTGGGAAAAATTACTTTCTGTTATTTGAATCGCCTAGACTGTGTTACTTTGTCATGGCATCTGAGATCATTAGTACAACTCCTAGGAGTAATGAGGAGATAATAGAAGAAAGTCTATTAGGCAGAAATATATTAAATATAGGCATATTTTTTTTGTCTTTTTAGTTTTATTGTTTACTGCCATACATAAACCCGAATCAACCATAGGTATACACGACCCCTCCTGCTTGAACCTCCCTCCAGTCACCCTCCCTATCCCACCCCCACAGGTTGCCACATAGCCCCTGTGTAAGTTCCCTTAGTCTTCTTTACATTGCTTGTCACTTTTACCTGTGGTAATGTAAGTTCCCATGTTTACTCTTACCATACATCTCATCTATTACTCTTCCCACCCCAATATCCATAAGTCTGTTCTCTATGTCTCTTTCTCCACTGCTGCTGCATATGTGTTTATCAGTACCATCTTTCTAGATTCCATATATATGTGTTAGTATACAAACCATTTTGTTGTTGTTGCTGCTCAGTCGTATTGCTCTTTGCAACCCCATGGACTGTAGCCTGCCAAGCTCCTCTGTCTATGGTATTTTCCAGGCAAGATTACAGGAGTGGGTTGCCTTTTCCAGGGGATCTTCCTGACCCAGTGATCGAACCTGAATCGCCTGCATTGGGCAGCAGATTCTTTACCACTGAGCCACCCAGGAAGCCCTTCAAACCACGAGGGCTCTTCAATATGTAATGGACTTCATTATGGTGTTTGTTCTTGTTTTAGAAGAGCTCAGAACAGGATTCATTTACTAGATCTTTAATGAGCACCTACTATGTGTCAAACGATTTTCTAGGTGTTGAGAGTAGACTGAGATGGTAGAGAGTAACAAAGGAGCGATGGACAGAAAGTTGGGAGGAGGAGGGCCAGGGTGGAAGCACGGGGACCAATCCAACAACAAGTAGCTCTAGTTTCTCAATCAGAACAGACAGAAAAGTATTGAATCTCAGTTGTTGGTGTCATCACTAATGATGAATAGAGAAAAGATTGGGTAAAAAACTATTGCTGGCCAATGCTGGAGAGGTCACCTTCTTTTTATTTTCAGTTTAATAGCAATTGCAAAAAGAATTGCTATTAAAATATGAACAATTGCCATATACTGGGTTCTTACTCTATGCTGAGTTCTTACTCCCTGTTCTAGGCACGTTAGTTAATCTTACCTTATTTAATTCTCACAAGAATATGCATCAGAGATGGCAGTTGTTAATAACAGATACAGGACTTGACAAGCTATCCATTTAGTCAAGCAAATGATTAGGCATGCAGTGATTTAAAACCAATTCCATATTTGACTTAATTCTGTCTTTTTAAACAACTACTTTATATACAGACTCTCATATCAAAAGGAACACTTGGAATAGTCTCTTCTAGATGTAGAGATATTTTGAAGTCACAAGCATCATCAGGAATACATCTCAGAAATATTACCAAATTATTTTCTAAAATTCCCTTTAGATGTTATGGGTTTTAATATCCTGAAATGTTACGATATAGAGAAAAACCACATTGGGACCCACTATTTACAGAGGGCCTTGCTTTAATAAGCAAACAAGATTCTGGAGAGTTGTGCAAATGCTGAATGAGATGACCATGGCTTTACATTGGAAATTTTTTTGTCAGCCAAGGAGAGTTTTTGGTCTGTCTCCATGAATTCAATTTTACAGTTTTTACTTGATGAAGTGATCGAACCTATGCCTCAGGAATTCTTTACCACTGAGCCACCCAGGAAGCCCTTCAAACCACGAGGGCTCTTCAATATGTAATGGACTTCATTATGGTGTTTGTTCTTGTTTTAGAAGAGCTCAGAACAGGATTCATTTACTAGATCTTTAATGAGCACCTACTATGTGTCAAACGATTTTCTAGGTGTTGAGAGTAGACTGAGATGGTAGAGAGTAACAAAGGAGCGATGGACAGAAAGTTGGGAGGAGGAGGGCCAGGGTGGAAGCACGGGACCAATCCAACAACAAGTAGCTCTAGTTTCTCAATCAGAACAGACAGAAAAGTATTGAATCTCAGTTGTTGGTGTCATCACTAATGATGAATAGAGAAAAGATTGGGTAAAAAACTATTGCTGGCCAATGCTGGAGAGGTCACCTTCTTTTTATTTTCAGTTTAATAGCAATTGCAAAAAGAATTGCTATTAAAATATGAACAATTGCCATATACTGGGTTCTTACTCTATGCTGAGTTCTTACTCCCTGTTCTAGGCACGTTAGTTAATCTTACCTTATTTAATTCTCACAAGAATATGCATCAGAGATGGCAGTTGTTAATAACAGATACAGGACTTGACAAGCTATCCATTTAGTCAAGCAAATGATTAGGCATGCAGTGATTTAAAACCAATTCCATATTTGACTTAATTCTGTCTTTTTAAACAACTACTTTATATACAGACTCTCATATCAAAAGGAACACTTGGAATAGTCTCTTCTAGATGTAGAGATATTTTGAAGTCACAAGCATCATCAGGAATACATCTCAGAAATATTACCAAATTATTTTCTAAAATTCCCTTTAGATGTTATGGGTTTTAATATCCTGAAATGTTACGATATAGAGAAAAACCACATTGGGACCCACTATTTACAGAGGGCCTTGCTTTAATAAGCAAACAAGATTCTGGAGAGTTGTGCAAATGCTGAATGAGATGACCATGGCTTTACATTGGAAATTTTTTTGTCAGCCAAGGAGAGTTTTTTGGTCTGTCTCCATGAATTCAATTTTACAGTTTTTACTTGATGAAATGATCAAAGCCTTTTGCTTCTGAGCGAATATCCCTTTGAAATGTAAAATTAATAGTTTAAAACTTAAAGGAGAAGTAATCACAGTTTTAGATTTCAGAAGATGACCAGTTGTTGTAAATTTTTGGAAAGATAATTTTCTGATTTAAAACCACGTTGAAACAGGTTTAGAAATTAACCTACCTTTTTTCTGTGCAGATAGAAAGTATGCTCAGTGTTTGTCCCCTTCATACACCTACTGTGTAGTTCTCTAAGTAGCATGAAGGTTGTTGGCACAAACTGATCATGAAGACTTAAAAATACATTTTGCCATAATAAAATTTGTAAACAATGTATTAATAAACAAAATTTGTAAACACATATTATTTTTTATCTTTTTAAAATTTTTATTTTACTTTTTACTTTTATAGAGTTTTTTTGTTTACAAATATGTGTGATCCCAGATTAGTCATATGTATATCCCCCCATCCCACCCCTCCTGTATTTTTTCATTCTAAAAAAAATCATGAAGAAAGCTGAGAAAACCTGTGATGGAGAAAATAGTTTGGAAAGCCAAAGAATAGCTGAAAACACAAAGTAAGTATTCCTTCTCTGTATTAAAGAGAGAAAAATATCCTTTAAAGTGTGCAGCTACTCACAAACAGTAGTGCAGGCAAAAGTAAGGACACAGGTTTCTAGAAATCATATGCATGTATATGTATGGTTGAGTCCCTTTGCTGGCCACCTGAAACTATCATAACATGGTTAACTGACTAGACTTTAATACAAAATAAAAAGTTTTTTTGAAAAAAGAAATTACTTAGAAATCAGATATTTGCCATGCAGTGATTAGTACAGCCAAGACAAAATTTAGGTTGGAATAAAAAAAGCATCATTGCAGAGAAAGATAATAAGTGGTATTATTCTAAGAAGATCCATACACAGTTTTTGACTATCCGTTACTGTCATGTTTGGGCCAGCCAGTTCCTAGACAGAAAAGTTAGAACTCATCAGTGCCATTTGAATATTGTTGCCAGTTATTAATTGCCTAAAACATAGGACTTCGGTTGGATGACATACTCTTTTATCAGCTTCAACTCAATTATAAGCTGGAATAGAAGGAGACAAACAAAATCATCCAGAAGTGGGAGAGAGAAAAATGATACATACCTTTTTGTAATATTGTTCTTATCTGAATCTAACCTTTTATTTCCTATCTTAAAGAGGTGGTGGGATTTAGCCCAACAGACTTAATGGCTAGAAACTATTAACTGTGATGCTAAATTCATTTATTTTCTAAAAAATGTCTTTGTGTGAGTAGATGCCTCCCTGTGCTAAAATACCATGACAGATCGTAGATTTTCTAGAAATGGTACAGGAGAGACGCTGGCATTTTTCAAATCAAGGTCTACTTAGAGATATTTAATTTAGGTGTAATTTCACAGAGTTCTCACTTTGACTTACTGATTGAACTGTCTGAGCAACTAGATTACTTCACTTTTTTTTTTCCCCTACCACCTATAGCTATGTAACCATAGTGACTAAACTGACTCATATACAGTTGATTTTCTAGAAGTTAATACCACTGAGCTGCCACCTTTATTAGCAGAAAAAGAAAAATTGGCAATGAAAGCAAATCATTTGAGTTTAAAAAGGGAGCAGTATATGTATGCATATAGATGCTTTACTTTGTTGTATAGCAGAAACTAACACAACATTTCAGAACAATTCTACTCCAACTAAAATTTTTTTTTGAAAAGATTTAGGTTTGGCTTTTTATATTTCTTGGGTTTCCCTGGTGACTCAGATGGTAAAGAATCTGCCGGCAATGTGGGAGACCTGGGTTAGATCTCAGGGTTGAGAAGATCCCCTGGAGAAGAGAACGACTTCCTACTCCAGTATTCTTGCCTGGAGAATTCCATGACTTGTTCCTGCAGTTGCAAAGAGTCAGACACAACTGAGCAACTTTCACACACTTTATTGTATTTCTTAGATGTGCATTTCTTTGAAAAAAAAAATCTCCCTCTGCCTTAGCTCTCTCGCTTGAGGTTCTTAAATAAGCAGTTGGTGAGGCATCAGATCCCCCAACCTGGTGCTATGGGTAGAATTTTGTTGAAAACATTCCTGGCCATGGCACTTTACAGTATGGAAGCCAAGACTTCAGTCTCTTTGTTTCTCTTGGTCTTTGTCTCTGTGTCTCTTCTTTAAATAATAACTGCTGTATTTGCAATACTTGTGAATGTGAGTATAAGTGGCTGTCTCCTGTAGCAGCCTTTGAAAAATGTGAAGATATTATTCCTCGTAAGCATTTAGAACTGAAATTGAAAGACGAGAAAGTGTTGGCAATTGTACATCACACAATTGCTTATCTCTTTTCAATAATGTACTGTTCAGCACAGTGTACATTCCTGAGGAAGCTCTGTGGAATTGCCCTTTCTTCCACTTAGAAAGAAAGCTTTAATTTCCTTCCTGTATCTACTCTGAATGGTAATTGGACATTGAGATTCTTGTTGCCTGATTGCTAAAATACCATGACAGATCGTAGATTTTCTAGAAATGGTACAGGAGAGACGCTGGCATTTTTCAAATCAAGGTCTACTTAGAGATATTTAATTTAGGTGTAATTTCACAGAGTTCTCACTTTGACTTACTGATTGAACTGTCTGAGCAACTAGATTACTTCACTTTTTTCCCCTACCACCTATAGCTATGTAACCATAGTGACTAAACTGACTCATATACAGTTGATTTTCTAGAAGTTAATACCACTGAGCTGCCACCTTTATTAGCAGAAAAAGAAAAATTGGCAATGAAAGCAAATCATTTGAGTTTAAAAAGGGAGCAGTATATGTATGCATATAGATGCTTTACTTTGTTGTATAGCAGAAACTAACACAACATTTCAGAACAATTCTACTCCAACTAAAATTTTTTTTTGAAAAGATTTAGGTTTGGCTTTTTATATTTCTTGGGTTTCCCTGGTGACTCAGATGGTAAAGAATCTGCCGGCAATGTGGGAGACCTGGGTTAGATCTCAGGGTTGAGAAGATCCCCTGGAGAAGAGAACGACTTCCTACTCCAGTATTCTTGCCTGGAGAATTCCATGACTTGTTCCTGCAGTTGCAAAGAGTCAGACACAACTGAGCAACTTTCACACACTTTATTGTATTTCTTAGATGTGCATTTCTTTGAAAAAAAAAATCTCCCTCTGCCTTAGCTCTCTCGCTTGAGGTTCTTAAATAAGCAGTTGGTGAGGCATCAGATCCCCGAACCTGGTGCTATGGGTAGAATTTTGTTGAAAACATTCCTGGCCATGGCACTTTACAGTATGGAAGCCAAGACTTCAGTCTCTTTGTTTCTCTTGGTCTTTGTCTCTGTGTCTCTTCTTTAAATAATAACTGCTGTATTTGCAATACTTGTGAATGTGAGTATAAGTGGCTGTCTCCTGTAGCAGCCTTTGAAAAATGTGAAGATATTATTCCTCGTAAGCATTTAGAACTGAAATTGAAAGACGAGAAAGTGTTGGCAATTGTACATCACACAATTGCTTATCTCTTTTCAATAATGTACTGTTCAGCACAGTGTACATTCCCTGAGGAAGCTCTGTGGAATTGCCCTTTCTTCCACTTAGAAAGAAAGCTTTAATTTCCTTCCTGTATCTACTCTGAATGGTAATTGGACATTGAGATTCTTGTTGCCTGATTTATGATGATGATTAGGGCAACAGAGGAGTAATACAAATTTGGCCACTCTAACATGCAATGAGACATCCTCTGAATAATTACAAGGCGATAATGATGATTCTACTCTCCCCTTCTCCCAACTCCTCTCAACCTTCCTGTGAGAGAATGAATGAGGCAATGCATTTGTATTAACCAAGAATTGACATTTTCAAGACTGACCAAAGGAATGTTAGCATTCCTATTTCCTGCAAGAAAAATAAATTCTCAGTGTCCATAAATATGGCTACTGTTTTATCACTACGATCCTGTTTATAAATGGTTTGTTCTCACCATTCCTTGCCTGCTAGACTTCCCTAAAAGGAGTGAAGGAGTCAGACAAATGACTCACTGCAGAGATGATGGAGAGAGAGAGAGCTGAGGGGGTCTCCCTGCTCTCTTTGTGGAAATATTTGCTCTACTTCTGGACTGATTTAAGATGAGGAAGACAGACAGCTGTTGAGCAGACACCTCCAAACCTAAGGGTCATAGGGTGATGGGAGTAGAAGGATTCATCAGAAGCATCTTCCATTGTTAACCCTTGCTGCCTAGGACTATACCCAGATGTACACCCCACCCCATGTTTCTAGGACAAGGACAGTGAGTCCTCAGTATTCTTTCCTCTGATTATGCTTTGGGTTTTGTGATAACATCATACTGACCTAGTCTTTCAAAAATTGAAATGGGGCTTCCCTGGTGGCCCAGTGGGCAAAGAGTCTGCCTTTCAGTGCAAGGCGTACCAGTTTGATCCCTGACCCGGGAAGATCCCACTTGCTGTGCAGCAGCTGGATGGATGTGTCCAGTTACGAGTCAGCACTCTGGAGCACATGCACCCAGAGCTGGTGCTCTGCAATGAGAGGCCACTGCAATGAGAGGCCCACACAGGCCAGAAATAAAGATGATGAGAATAAATAAAGTACCAATAAAAAAAGAATCCAAAATGAAATGGTCCTAAAGCTAGTCTTTTTATGGTCTTCATGCTATTCCAACCATAGGTGAAGTATTTTTTACCATCCTCTGTATGTGGCTAATTTTTGCTTCAGAATCTAAGGTTCTGTATGTTGGATCTTTGCTTCAGAATTTAAAGAGACACTTTCTCCTCTTTTTACACTTAATTAGGTTGGGATCTTTTCTGTAGGAACAGATTTTTACCAGCTTAATGAAAACTCTTCAAATACAGTTCAGTATAAAAACAGGCAAAAGAGAAAGGAGATAATATTTGTCGAGAGCTTAAAACCATGTAGGCCTTAGTGTGGACTTTTTGTTTATAAAGGATCTTATTTAATACTACAAAATGTAGATATTTAGGAAACCAAAGCTCAGAAAGATTTGGTAATGTGCTTCAGGTAACACAATTACCTTGTAGAGACAAGATTGAAATCCTAAGATTTTTGGCTTCAAGCTGTATCAATTTTAACACTTTATCATGAAATTTGTGCTCCAGTGGGTGACATTATAGAATGTGTCAGTATAATGATTCTTGATCAAATTGGCCAGAGCTGACTTTATATATCCTTCAAAATGGGAGCATCATGACAAATCAATGTGTATAATAAGGGAAAGGAAAATTTTGGAAACCTATTTCTACTTTAATAACTAAAAAAGAAGTGGTTGTCTGCCAAATTGACATACATTTTTGGAATCAGAGACTCTGAGATACTCTTTAAATGCTACTTATGATAAATAATGCCATTTAAATGTCCACCACCTGCTACAGCACATGGCTGAGTTCTCAGAACACTGTCATTATTTCCTCAGATGGTCTTGATTAATATACAATGATGGAGAAATTTGTTTTCTTTTTTCTTGAGAAAATATTATGATGTGACAGCTAGATGTCTCTAGATACATTTGTTTTCTGTATAAGTTAAACAGTGTCTAGAGGATAATTTGTATAGTTCCCAAAGCCTTATCCTAAATAAAGTAGTATTCATGTTAATGAAAGAATTGATTATCCCATGGGTTTATGGTAGGAATAGTGTCTGTTGTAAAATGCGACTGGGAAGAGCTCTTGATTCTTATCTGCATCAGTATCATCTCGACTTTGATTACCTTTAACTGGCTATCTCCCCTTCCTTTTATCCCCTGTTTTTTCAGATTGCATAATCTCTATTGATGTACCTTCAAATTTATAGATTCTTTTTTCTGCCATCTCAAATCTATTGTAATATTTAAAAGATTTAAATTATTATACTTTTGCCTCCCAAATTTGTATTTGTTTCTTTTAAAATAATTTCTCTTTCTTAATACTCTCTATTTGATGATATATCATCTTTTTATTTATGTATTTATTTATTTTTTATTTGGTGGGGAGCGGGTTGGGGAGGGAGGGTGGCGGGCAGGCCACTTTTGTTGGTCTTTCATTTATCTATTTTCATCCATCTTTGTTCTTTGGCCCATGTGGGCTTCCCATCGCAGTGGCCTCTGTTGTCGCAGAGCACCAGCTCTGGGCACGTGTGCTCCAGAGCTCCAGCTCGGTAATGGGACACATCAGTCCGGCCACTCTGTGCCACATGGAATCTTCCCAGGCCAGGGATCGAACTGGTGCCCCTTGCACTGCAAGGCGGTGTCCTTATCCACTGGACCACCAGGGAAGCCCGAGATATCATCTTTACTTCTTGCTATGTTTTGGGTTTTGTTGCACCATATGGCTTGTGGGATCCTGACTTCCCAGGGACAGAAACCAGATCCTCGGCAACAAAGGCGCAGAATCCCAACCACTGCACCCTTAGAGAACTCCCCCTTTTTACTTCTTTAAGCAGTTTCCTTTAGCTCTTTGAAGAAAAATAGATAGCTCCCTTCCCACCCCATGACAACCTTGTGTCAATTAGGAATTATTTTTACTGCAAATATCAGAAACTGGTGTGCCTTGGCTTAACCAAGTTCTTACAGAACAGAAAAGGCCATAGATAAAGAGTCTCCATTGGTAGTGTGGTCCAAGGATGCCTCAAACTTCCTGATGTGACAGTACATTTTTTTCTCAGAGGATAATTTGTATAGTTCCCAAAGCCTTATCCTAAATAAAGTAGTATTCATGTTAATGAAAGAATTGATTATCCCATGGGTTTATGGTAGGAATAGTGTCTGTTGTAAAATGCGACTGGGAAGAGCTCTTGATTCTTATCTGCATCAGTATCATCTCGACTTTGATTACCTTTAACTGGCTATCTCCCCTTCCTTTTATCCCCTGTTTTTTCAGATTGCATAATCTCTATTGATGTACCTTCAAATTTATAGATTCTTTTTTCTGCCATCTCAAATCTATTGTAATATTTAAAAGATTTAAATTATTATACTTTTGCCTCCCAAATTTGTATTTGTTTCTTTTAAAATAATTTCTCTTTCTTAATACTCTCTATTTGATGATATATCATCTTTTTATTTATGTATTTATTTATTTTTTATTTGGTGGGGAGCGGGTTGGGGAGGGAGGGTGGCGGGCAGGCCACTTTTGTTGGTCTTTCATTTATCTATTTTCATCCATCTTTGTTCTTTGGCCCATGTGGGCTTCCCATCGCAGTGGCCTCTGTTGTCGCAGAGCACCAGCTCTGGGCACGTGTGCTCCAGAGCTCCAGCTCGGTAATGGGACACATCAGTCCGGCCACTCTGTGCCACATGGAATCTTCCCAGGCCAGGGATCGAACTGGTGCCCCTTGCACTGCAAGGCGGTGTCCTTATCCACTGGACCACCAGGGAAGCCCGAGATATCATCTTTACTTCTTGCTATGTTTTGGGTTTTGTTGCACCATATGGCTTGTGGGATCCTGACTTCCCAGGGACAGAAACCAGATCCTCGGCAACAAAGGCGCAGAATCCCAACCACTGCACCCTTAGAGAACTCCCCCTTTTTACTTCTTTAAGCAGTTTCCTTTAGCTCTTTGAAGAAAAATAGATAGCTCCCTTCCCACCCCATGACAACCTTGTGTCAATTAGGAATTATTTTTACTGCAAATATCAGAAACTGGTGTGCCTTGGCTTAACCAAGTTCTTACAGAACAGAAAAGGCCATAGATAAAGAGTCTCCATTGGTAGTGTGGTCCAAGGATGCCCTCAAACTTCCAGGCACCCTCTGCTTTTCAGTTCTGTCATCCTTCGTATGAAACTTTGATTCTTTTGATCACCTCTCATTATAAGATGGCTGCTTCACTTCCAGGTTGAAGGTGTCATTCAGGGTAGGAAAAAGAAAACTAGGTGCCTCTCAGGAAGGAGTCATGTTGCTCTTGTGAAAGTAAAACTTTCCAGAAACCAGTAGAAGTTTTCTGCTTATGTCTTACTTGTGAGAACTGCCATGAAATCAACCCTAGCTATGAGGCAATCTGACAAAATTACCCAGTTTTAGCTGGGCTCGTTGTCAACCTAAAGAACTTAGGATTCTGTTAGTAAGGCAACACCATTGAATAGATTGGGGGCAAACACATGTGTCTGTGTTAACCCCAACCCCAGGCCTGAACTGTCTACTGGGCTTTGGGGTTAGAGGAAAAAGCACAGAGAAAAGAAGAAAAGGGGGCTTCTTAAAGTCTGCCTTGCTGTCTGTTTTACTCTTTTTTTCCCTTGGTGTGGGAATACCTTTGTTCCCTCTGACTTGGATGATCACTTTCTCTCTCTCTTTTTCTAATTACTCCTTTGCCAGATGATGTCATTTCCTTAGAGTAACCTTCCCTGACACTTCAGAAAAGGTTGGATAGCTCAAAGGAGACACAAAGGAGCTATTGTGCCTCCCAGGCTTGCCAGGTGGTGCGAGTGGTAAAGAATCCACCTGCCAGTGCAGGGAGATGCAAGAGATGCTGGTTTGATCCCTGGGTTGGGAGGATTCCCTGGAGGAGAAAATGGTTACCCATTCAGGCCATTATTCTTGCCTGAAAAGTTCCTTGAAAACAGGAGCCTGGCAGGCTACAGTATATGAGGTCACAGAGTCGAACATGACTGAGTGACTGAGCACACACCCATGACCCTTGGACCAGATTTTTTTCCCCTTCTTTTTGGGACATTTATCACAATTGTACTTATTTGTGGAGATTGGGAACAGTTTTGTTATTTATTCAATTTCATGCTCTCTTTTCCACTAGCCTATAAACTCCTCCATTGTGTCTAGCACAGTGGCTACAACAGAGGGGACCCTCAATAAATATTTTTGAAAGAATTAATGATGAATGAATAAATTGTAAGTCTCTTCTCTCACCTGCTGTTCTTCCTTTCCATAAATAATGCATTTTTTTGGTCCTCATCCTCCATTCTAATTTTAAACATTTTCTAAGTACTCTCACACATATTTGTCCATTCATTGATAATTCTTTATTTTTTATCTCTACCGCTCTCTGATTCTTCTTCCTTTCTCTCAGAATGGGTATTGTCTTTACTCATAATTCTATGTATCTGCCCCAGTTTTCTTACTCAGGTCTCTGTACCCTACAGTCAGTGGCCTACTGCTTTCTAACTGGAATGCCTCCCCACCCCCTCCACCCAACAGGTTCCAAATGACAGTCATCAGATACACATGTCAGTTTTCTAGTCTCTGAAAGTGATGATACCTTCTTCTAGTTATTTAAGCTTGAAAATCTGGTGTCATTTATGGGATCATTTATTTATATCATTAAGCATTTTCTTTTTTTATACATATATATGTTTTTTGGGGGGTGGGGAAGGGGGAGCGGGTGGGCCACTTCCATTGGTCTTTCATTTGTCTATTTTTTCATCCATCTTTGTTCTTTGGCCCATGTAGGCCTCCCATCGCGGTGGCCTCTGTTGTCGCAGAGCACCAGCTCTGGGCGCATGAGCTCCAGAGCTCCGGCTTGGTAATTGGACACATTGGTCCAGCCACTCCACGGCATGTGGGATCTTCCCAGGCCAGGGATCGAACCGGCGCCCCTTGCACTGCAAAGCGGTGTCCTTACCCACTGGACCACCAGGGAAGCCCAAGCATTTTCTTTACCTTGGCAAATAGCTCTAAATGTCCTCTATTTTTGTTGTTTGTTTTTGTTAATCCTAACTTTTTAAAAAAAATTTTGCTTCCTTTATTGATGTTTTATTTCTTTATTTTTTTTCATCCATTTTCATTCTTTGGCCTGTGTGGGCCTCCCATTGCAGTGGCCTCTCTCACTGCAGAGCACCAGCTCTGGGCGCATGCGCTCCAGAGCTCTGGCTCGCAACTGGACATACCAGTCCAGCCTCTCTGCGGCACGTAGGATCTTCCTGGGCCAGGGTTTGAACAGGTGCCCCTTGCACTGCAACGTGGACTCTCTACCCACAAGACCACCAGGGAAGCCCCGTCATCTGTTCTTGTTGTTTCTACCCCAGTACACAATGTGCAGGTTTTGTGGGTACCAGTATATATGAGGTGACAAGATCAAAAGTGACAGGGGTCAAAGGCCAAATGTTCCCCATCAAGAAAGGGACAGAACAAGGGCTTTTGCCAGTTGATGTTGTAGTATACTTGTTTCTTGACGACTTTTGAATTTTGGAATATAATTGCTTTACAATGTTGTGTTAATTTCTGCTATGCAATGGAGTGAATCAGCCAGATGCAGACATGTGCCCTCTCTTTCTTGACCTCCCTTCCACTGCTCCTATCCCACCCATCACAATATATGCTTTTAAACACCATGTTCTGATGCTTGTAACTGGTGGCACAATCAATCTGCTAACCTAGGCTTGCTGTGGTAACATTTGAGAGAATGTAGCTGTTTAAAATAAGGGGAATCTTTTATGATGGTAAGTATGGGCAATTTTTGCAGTATTGATGAAGAGATCACAAAATGCTATTAAAAAACTGAAGTTGAGTTGCAGTAGGGTAGAGTTTTGGAAAGACAGATTAGATATTCCCACTCAATCAATTTCATAAAGCAGAAATTAGTGGAAAGTTATTAAAATTAATAGGTATGAAATTTAGAAAAGTTAGCAGAATTGCTTCACAGATTATCCCATTAATCAAGATGGACATTTTTCTTTTATGGGAAAATAGTGACTCATACGGATATATTGGATGAATAAATGGATATGGCGGTGTATCTATGAGGCCTGAATGATTGAAAAGTGACAAACTTTGCTACTTGCTATTTAGCATTTGCAGTCTAAAACTCTATTAGTTGTTGAAAAAAGAACTAGTGTTTGGAAAAGCTATGAGCAAACAAGTTATATGTTAACGTGAAACTTTTAAAACCATTTTGTGAGAGGATAATTTCTACATGGCTCTAGATTGAGTGTCCATGCAGTATGCAGAAATTTAGTAAGTGCTTTTCACATTACCCTGGTTATTTACTGCAGAGAATGTACGGTTCTTTAAGATACATATTTTTCTGTTTGGACTGAGAAAGAGCAATGGTATATGATATAGTTCATTTTTTAGTTCACTGCATTTGTCAGATCGAAATTCATCTCTGTCACCCTGTTGTTCTTTAGGGTATGTTCTATTGATAGATAGATGTTTAGATATATAGGGCACAGAGGCAAAAAAGCACAGCTGGTATCAATACAGGTTCACATCACTCAATTTTCCTAATTTTATATCTTTTCCCTTGCTTTGTCATTAAGTATACATTTGATTATGGGAATCCCATACAGAGAAATATGTCATAGATGGGATCCATAAAGCATTGGTTTCCTTTCACATTTGTTTCAGCTAATTCTGTTTCCTTTAATGTATCTAGCATTAGGTTATCAGAATTAAGGTATGTGTAGATTTCCACTGTAATCTTATTCCCACAGGAAGAACAATGCTAGAAAAGGAGACCAAAGAGCAAAATCCTATTCTTCTTTATTGGTGGATATATTTCATTTATTACTTTTAGAGATTCTTCTCCTCTGGACATGTTCATGTTTTTTCCCCAATAGGATAGAGTAAGTATTGGAGTTTTCATCCATCATAATAGTAGAAAGCTACTCTCATAAGGAGAAACTTGAGGCTTGAGAATTGGAGCAGTGTTAAGTCAAAAATCTAAGCTCATTTTTATGGTAAAAATAACAGTGAGTAAAAGGTCAAAAATTATTTTTTTAGCAGAATTGCTTCACAGATTATCCCATTAATCAAGATGGACATTTTTCTTTTATGGGAAAATAGTGACTCATACGGATATATTGGATGAATAAATGGATATGGCGGTGTATCTATGAGGCCTGAATGATTGAAAAGTGACAAACTTTGCTACTTGCTATTTAGCATTTGCAGTCTAAAACTCTATTAGTTGTTGAAAAAAGAACTAGTGTTTGGAAAAGCTATGAGCAAACAAGTTATATGTTAACGTGAAACTTTTAAAACCATTTTGTGAGAGGATAATTTCTACATGGCTCTAGATTGAGTGTCCATGCAGTATGCAGAAATTTAGTAAGTGCTTTTCACATTACCCTGGTTATTTACTGCAGAGAATGTACGGTTCTTTAAGATACATATTTTTCTGTTTGGACTGAGAAAGAGCAATGGTATATGATATAGTTCATTTTTTAGTTCACTGCATTTGTCAGATCGAAATTCATCTCTGTCACCCTGTTGTTCTTTAGGGTATGTTCTATTGATAGATAGATGTTTAGATATATAGGGCACAGAGGCAAAAAAGCACAGCTGGTATCAATACAGGTTCACATCACTCAATTTTCCTAATTTTATATCTTTTCCCTTGCTTTGTCATTAAGTATACATTTGATTATGGGAATCCCATACAGAGAAATATGTCATAGATGGGATCCATAAAGCATTGGTTTCCTTTCACATTTGTTTCAGCTAATTCTGTTTCCTTTAATGTATCTAGCATTAGGTTATCAGAATTAAGGTATGTGTAGATTTCCACTGTAATCTTATTCCCACAGGAAGAACAATGCTAGAAAAGGAGACCAAAGAGCAAAATCCTATTCTTCTTTATTGGTGGATATATTTCATTTATTACTTTTAGAGATTCTTCTCCTCTGGACATGTTCATGTTTTTTCCCCAATAGGATAGAGTAAGTATTGGAGTTTTCATCCATCATAATAGTAGAAAGCTACTCTCATAAGGAGAAACTTGAGGCTTGAGAATTGGAGCAGTGTTAAGTCAAAAATCTAAGCTCATTTTTATGGTAAAAAAATAACAGTGAGTAAAAGGCACTCAGGGATACAGAAAATATGTGCCTAATCTTTTTCTTTGTATCTGATCTTCATGGATGTCTTAAAACCGTTGGTTCTAATTCAGTTCATCAACTTGACTAACATCATTCAAATTGATTGTCATTACTCAGCAATAAAACTATTGGTAAGTTCTTCCCTTTATCGCTGGTTGGATCGGTGCATTTTTGCATAGCTAACTAACCTCAGTACTTTAGTATATGTTACTATAGTGAAATAGGAAAATATGCTCTGTCCAAAAATACAGTAACAAACAGTATTGGATCTAGTAAGATATTCTTGTTTATATGGAACTGTCTCTTTCTCTACCATTTTTATAGCATTGGAATATCAAATGGTAAGAGTGGGTAGCAGCCAATGTGTGTTTTTAATTTAATATGATATGAACCAGAACTAGAAGCAAAGTTCAAATCATGTATGTTGTTGAATGGCCTGTATCTTATGATTGAAGGCAACAGGTGAGTAAAGAAAATGGTTTTGAATCCATAGGAACCTGTTGTAGGTTATCTGCCTAGTATCTGCCTTACTCTTTCCTTTTTCCCACTCAGACCACTGATTTCCCAAACATTCCAGTTATAGCCTATCAGACCAATCCCAACAGGGATTGGTCTCAAGGTGATCATGTGACCTGATGGGAGGAGATAGGTGTTGGAGGGTCAGGAAGACTCTTCCTCTCTCCTTTTTGAGTTGTTCTCTCTCTCCTTCCTTCCCTCCCCTGTCAGCTGTGCAGGAAGTATTAACCAGTTTTCTTGCCACTGATCAATGGATTTTAAGTCACAAGAAGGTCAGTTGTAAGGTGACATTGACACCTTAAGTGGCAGAAAGAAAGCATCCTAGATGATCTTAAACTGTCTCATTTAAAAACAGGTGATAACACTTTATGTCTATTATTTATTTGCTATTTATTTAAATATTTTATCTAAATTTCAAGTGTGATGCTTTTAAAATCCATAATAGTGTCTAATAGCTGTTGAGTTCTTACTATGTACTAGGCATTATACTAGGTAATTTACATACCTTAGTTCATTTAACCTGCAAAATCACAGTATGAGTTGAAAATCACCATCTTCATGAACAGATGAGGAAACCAAGGTACTAAAAAGTTAAGCTGATTGCAGTTAGCATGTGTAGAGTCAGGATTTTGTACCATAGGATAAGCTTCTACCCTGCAAAGGCATCCATGGCCAGACCGGGAATATGAAGAAGCCTATTCTGAAGATCATTCGGGGTATCTATCTCGAATATTCTAAAACAGCCCTTTGAGGACAGTTTTGCAGAGGCAGCATTTGAGCCATTAGAGGAATTAAAATCTTGGTCATGATTTTATACTAAAGGGAATGAAAAAGGCAATTGTGATGTACGAAATGATTTGGCTCTGTGAACACAGCTTATCTACTCCCTGAGGTCAGTGGGCTCTCTTTGCTGCTCTGTCTTCTCAATATCCTGAGGCATCCTGCCTTTCCATCTTTGACCTTGTCATCATCAATTGCTATGTGCTGGAAGTCCTGATGTTGTCTTGTCAAATTACTCTCACTCCACTATATGAGGAATGATCCTTTGTTACTGTAGTGGCCAGCAACTCAATCAAGATCTTCTCATCTGTAATCTCACCTGGGCCTTTCAACCACCCTATAAGATAGACTCTTGTATTTGTTTTCTTTATGTCTTAGGTGCTTAGATATTACTTTTCTTTCAGTTAATTTGCACTTTTGAACATGTTGGCTTAGAAGTGCTTTTTAGTTCTATTTCACAAATTGCTGAACTTGCAGCTAAATGGTAAGCTCTAGAAGCCAGAAGAATTGACTATCAGTTTTGTCTGCTTGACTTTCCTTCAGTAATGTCTCCTACACAGTGGTTTCTCAGAAAAAGATAACCCATGAGTATCTGGGACTGACTGCCCAGAGTTAATTGTCAAATATTTAGAAATGTTGTTGGCTGACTAGTAAACTGTTAGTAGTTTGAAATCTATGGAGGGGTTATTTTATACTAGGAAAATTGTCCAAGGCCACAATATCAAGGCTCCCCTCCATATACTCCCACCCTCAGAGAGCCAGTTTACCAGGACATCCCTGTTGACAGCCTTTCCTCTGGTCCACAGACAACTGCTCTTCTTTATCTTTTGTGGACTAGACAATGGCCATAACCCAGATGACTTCACCTGAGGAGAAGGCTGAAGTGAGAATGATGTTTCAGTCTCCAGGTCTCTGCTGTCCTGAGACTCTGAGCAGAAGATTCTGTTCAGTGTGGAAAACCAAGCTACAGAAAATTGTCCAAGAGAATGTGATCAGAAAGGGCAGAACAGACATTGCCAGAAGTCTCCTTTCTTCCCTGCCCCCATGTGTGTTTCTTTGCATTCATCCTTGATTGAACCAGTGAGCTGGTCAAGCTATGAATTCCATGTGGAATTTATTTCCTCGACAAGGGATTGAACCCATGCATCCTGCAGTAGAAGCTCTGGGCCCTAACCACTTGACTTGCAGGGAATTCCACTGCCTGTCTTTTCTTTCTTTTTTTCGCATGAGAAGCAATTGTTGCTTTGTCAAATTACTCCCCATCATCCCCCCAACTGAGGCATCCTGCCTTTCCATCTTTGACCTTGTCATCATCAATTGCTATGTGCTGGAAGTCCTGATGTTGTCTTGTCAAATTACTCTCACTCCACTATATGAGGAATGATCCTTTGTTACTGTAGTGGCCAGCAACTCAATCAAGATCTTCTCATCTGTAATCTCACCTGGGCCTTTCAACCACCCTATAAGATAGACTCTTGTATTTGTTTTCTTTATGTCTTAGGTGCTTAGATATTACTTTTCTTTCAGTTAATTTGCACTTTTGAACATGTTGGCTTAGAAGTGCTTTTTAGTTCTATTTCACAAATTGCTGAACTTGCAGCTAAATGGTAAGCTCTAGAAGCCAGAAGAATTGACTATCAGTTTTGTCTGCTTGACTTTCCTTCAGTAATGTCTCCTACACAGTGGTTTCTCAGAAAAAGATAACCCATGAGTATCTGGGACTGACTGCCCAGAGTTAATTGTCAAATATTTAGAAATGTTGTTGGCTGACTAGTAAACTGTTAGTAGTTTGAAATCTATGGAGGGGTTATTTTATACTAGGAAAATTGTCCAAGGCCACAATATCAAGGCTCCCCTCCATATACTCCCACCCTCAGAGAGCCAGTTTACCAGGACATCCCTGTTGACAGCCTTTCCTCTGGTCCACAGACAACTGCTCTTCTTTATCTTTTGTGGACTAGACAATGGCCATAACCCAGATGACTTCACCTGAGGAGAAGGCTGAAGTGAGAATGATGTTTCAGTCTCCAGGTCTCTGCTGTCCTGAGACTCTGAGCAGAAGATTCTGTTCAGTGTGGAAAACCAAGCTACAGAAAATTGTCCAAGAGAATGTGATCAGAAAGGGCAGAACAGACATTGCCAGAAGTCTCCTTTCTTCCCTGCCCCCATGTGTGTTTCTTTGCATTCATCCTTGATTGAACCAGTGAGCTGGTCAAGCTATGAATTCCATGTGGAATTTATTTCCTCGACAAGGGATTGAACCCATGCATCCTGCAGTAGAAGCTCTGGGCCCTAACCACTTGACTTGCAGGGAATTCCACTGCCTGTCTTTTCTTTCTTTTTTTTTCTGAAGGAAAGGCATTCTCTAACCTTAAATAAAGGGTTTAAATAATAAAAGAAAATGGAGCATCTAATGGAATAGGGCTGAAAAAAAGCCCTGTATGGACTCTCAGAGCCTGTAATAGGATGCTTCGGTTGCAGGTAAAAGAATTCCTGATCAAGAGTGATATAAACCACAGGGATCGTCCTTATTAGCTTAACAGAAAGTCTGGAAATGAGAGGCCTGGAGTTAGGTCACTGTCTTGTCAATGGCCTCAAGGATTCTAGGCTGTTTCTCCATTCCTGTTACCCTGAGTGTGTGAGTAAGTAGTATTTTCCCTTCTGGCTGCAAGAAAGCTTCAGTAGATCTAAACAATGGGAAATTAGTTTACCATCGAAATCCTGAAGAATATCGTGGATTTGTGACAGGAAACCTCAGTCCCCCCCACCCCCAGCCTCGGCCATGCTGCATGCCATGTGGGATTTATTTCTTCAACCAGTAATTGAATGCATGCCTCCTGCAGTGGAACCCCAGAGCCCTAGCCATAGGACTGCCAGGGAATCCCCTCTCCTGCCTTTTTTTTTCTGAAGGAAAGGCATTCTCTAACCTTAAATAAAGGGTTTAGATAATAAAAGAAAATGGAGCATCTAATGGAATAGGGCTGAAAAAAAGCCCTGTATGGACTCTCAGAGCCTGTAATAGGATGCTTCGGTTGCAGGTAAAAGAATTCCTGATCAAGAGTGATATAAACCACAGGGATCGTCCTTATTAGCTTAACAGAAAGTCTGGAAATGAGAGGCCTGGAGTTAGGTCACTGTCTTGTCAATGGCCTCAAGGATTCTAGGCTGTTTCTCCATTCCTGTTACCCTGAGTGTGTGAGTAAGTAGTATTTTCCCTTCTGGCTGCAAGAAAGCTTCAGTAGATCTAAACAATGGGAAATTAGTTTACCATCGAAATCCTGAAGAATATCGTGGATTTGTGACAGGAAACCTCAGTCCCCGCCCCCCACCCCAGCCTCGGCCATGCTGCATGCCATGTGGGATTTATTTCTTCAACCAGTAATTGAATGCATGCCTCCTGCAGTGGAACCCCAGAGCCCTAGCCATAGGACTGCCAGGGAATCCCCTCTCCTGCCTTTTTTTTTTTTTCTGAAGAAAAGACAGTCTCTAACCTTAAATAGAGGGTTTGAAGAATAAAAAGAAATGGCATATCTTATGGAATAGGGCTGAAAACAACCTCATTATGATAAAAATAATTTTGAGGTATTCATTTCCAATTAGCAAGATACTCCAGTGATTCTCTGTGATGAGAAGTTAATTAAGGAAACCAGCAACCCAAGACCATCATAGAAGCCATAGGAAGAACTAAAGGAGAAACATTGCAAAGAGGTAAAAGCAGAAGCGTTCAGTTCATTATGACATCCAAGGCAGTAAAATGCTATTTAAGTGGAATTGAAGACCCAAATGGCTGCAATTATGGAATATTGCAAAATTCTTCACATTAGGAAAAAATAACAATATTTTTACTTTTATAGGAAACAAGATTAAATGAATTTGCTACAGCAGACAGGATATCTTAAACCTTAGGAATTATTGAGCACCGTGGCCCTAAGGGACTTTTGCTTCTTTATTTCCCATTGCTAGCGCAGTACCTGAAAGAGCACGTGAGAGGAAAAGACAAGAAATGATGCCGATAATAGAACTGAGTTGTGAGGTCAGGGGATTGGCTATGGTAGAAGAGGCCCAGGCAGGTTATCAGAACCGAGATGGATGGACTTCAGATCGAGTGGAGAGGTTCCTAGTGTTTGGATCTGTATTTTCCACTGATGCAGTGAAAACAGAATTGGCCTCAGTGTGCACGCTGTGTGCTCAGTTGTATCTGACTTTTTGTGACCCCATGGACTGTAGCCTGCCAGGCATCTCTGTCCATGGGATTCTCTAGGCAAGAATACTGGAGTAGGTTGCCATTGTCTCCTCTAGAGAATCTTCCCGACCCAGGGATCAAATCCAAGTGTCCTGCATCTCCTGCATTGGCAGGCTGGTTCTACCACTGTGCCACCTGGGAAACCTTGAATTGGCCCCAGAAGCTGGTGAAATGACCCCGAAGCATAGAGACCCCACAGAGATGGATCCCTGGACCTTTGTTCTGTTGTAGGACTAGCTTTCTGGCTCAATCTCTTTGGCACCAAGTATTCTCTTGCTGTACTGTTGGGTGAGATTAAGTAATGAAATCCTTGCCTTTTTTTTTCTGAAGAAAAGACAGTCTCTAACCTTAAATAGAGGGTTTGAAGAATAAAAAGAAATGGCATATCTTATGGAATAGGGCTGAAAACAACCTCATTATGATAAAAATAATTTTGAGGTATTCATTTCCAATTAGCAAGATACTCCAGTGATTCTCTGTGATGAGAAGTTAATTAAGGAAACCAGCAACCCAAGACCATCATAGAAGCCATAGGAAGAACTAAAGGAGAAACATTGCAAAGAGGTAAAAGCAGAAGCGTTCAGTTCATTATGACATCCAAGGCAGTAAAATGCTATTTAAGTGGAATTGAAGACCCAAATGGCTGCAATTATGGAATATTGCAAAATTCTTCACATTAGGAAAAAATAACAATATTTTTACTTTTATAGGAAACAAGATTAAATGAATTTGCTACAGCAGACAGGATATCTTAAACCTTAGGAATTATTGAGCACCGTGGCCCTAAGGGACTTTTGCTTCTTTATTTCCCATTGCTAGCGCAGTACCTGAAAGAGCACGTGAGAGGAAAAGACAAGAAATGATGCCGATAATAGAACTGAGTTGTGAGGTCAGGGGATTGGCTATGGTAGAAGAGGCCCAGGCAGGTTATCAGAACCGAGATGGATGGACTTCAGATCGAGTGGAGAGGTTCCTAGTGTTTGGATCTGTATTTTCCACTGATGCAGTGAAAACAGAATTGGCCTCAGTGTGCACGCTGTGTGCTCAGTTGTATCTGACTTTTTGTGACCCCATGGACTGTAGCCTGCCAGGCATCTCTGTCCATGGGATTCTCTAGGCAAGAATACTGGAGTAGGTTGCCATTGTCTCCTCTAGAGAATCTTCCCGACCCAGGGATCAAATCCAAGTGTCCTGCATCTCCTGCATTGGCAGGCTGGTTCTACCACTGTGCCACCTGGGAAACCTTGAATTGGCCCCAGAAGCTGGTGAAATGACCCCGAAGCATAGAGACCCCACAGAGATGGATCCCTGGACCTTTGTTCTGTTGTAGGACTAGCTTTCTGGCTCAATCTCTTTGGCACCAAGTATTCTCTTGCTGTACTGTTGGGTGAGATTAAGTAATGAAACTGTTCAAATAGATTCATAGGTGACTGATACTTGTTGATTAGGGATTCCCTTGTAGCTCAGCTGGTAAAGGATCTGCCTGCAATGCAAGAGACCCTGGTTCAATTCCTGGGTTGGGAAGTTCCCCTGGAGAAGCTTTATTAGCTGTTTTATAATCCTCTTTTGGAAAATGTGGGTCATCAATACAGATGCAAAGCTGGATTTTCCATAGTATTCATTCCAGTTACATCATCAGCTTAAAATGCATAGGAAAGGGATCCCAAGCCAAGATACAAGGTACAGAAAATACTTTCACACAGAATGTAGGATATGAAGAAAGTCTTGTAATCTTTAAGATTTTTACTTTTTTAATTAGTGATGTGTGAGTACATATGGTACAAAACTTTTTTTTTGGAAATCTGCCTTTAGTGCATCAGAAATGAAAATATCTTTTAAGCATTCAGCATCAAAATCTATTTTCATATTAAAAAATGATTACCCTTCCTTTGAACACAATAGAATTTTTTTTTTTCCTGTAGGAGAAATCCTCGTAGCTTTCAGACACAGAGTAAAGAGGAAGGAAAGAATACAAATACAAATATTGTATTATACTGTTGTTGCTGTTTAGTTGCTAGGTCGTGTCCAGTTCTTTTGATACTCCAAGGACTATAGCCCACCAGGCTCCTCTATCCATGGGATTTCTCAGGCAAGAATGAGTGGGTCGGTATTTCCTTCTCCAGGGAATCTTCCTGACCCAGGAATCAAACCCGCATCTTCTTTATTGGAAGGTAGATTCTTTACCACTGAGCCAAACAAATATATTACAGAACCACAACTTCATTCATACATTGTGAGATGTACAAATCTGGTAAAATTGAAAGCATCATGTTTTATGAAGGATGACAACTTCCTTCCACCAATTTTAATTTATATAATTAATTAAACCTCAAGTCACATGGGAGTTTCATATAAAATGAATATGTTCAATTTACTACTGTTATTTAATTTTACTAAATAGTGAGTCTTTCTGAGCAGCATCTCCTTTTCTACAAAGAATGGGTGTTTAAGGCTGAGTCTGCAGTATTTTATAAACATTGTTGTGGGTTTAAAGTTGTGCCATTTTGTATTCCATGAATTTTCTGCTGAGGTTCATAGAATCTGACACTCAAAGGAAATGTCTCTTAAGTATTACCTCTGACTAGATAATAATACATCAATTCTTTTAAAAAGCAATATGTGAGAAAATGAAATAGTATCTAGGACAGTAAGAAAAATTCAAGGACAATAATAAATAGTAATGAACGAGATGGTAATCTGTGTTCAGGATTCTCCGTCTTCCTCCTCCTCTGCATCTTTCTTGTCTCTTCTTTTAATTACATTGTATATAGCTAGTGACATTGAACATCACAGTGACTCAGAGAAATAGCTTTTGAATAATGAGTGGACACATAAAGCTTTTATCCCTCCTCAAATCTGGCTTGCCCTGTTGGATGTACTGAGTGATTGATAAGCATTTGTTGAATGAAGTTTTTGAATTAGAAACATTTTTTCTCTAGGAGATTCAGTCTTTTAACTCTCAAGCTTGTACTGTTCTGAACAAGAAGCTATTAAAATATTGTTGAATAAAGATTTTAGTGGTCCCACTTTAAATAGAAGAGTCATTTAGAATTATCATGATGTTATGCAAATAAATACTGGGAAAAGGATTGAAGTTATTTGTTCACCCAAGTAGATGGTTTTCTTCTTGCTGTTTTGTATGTAATTTTTAAATGCACTGCCTTTTATATATTTACTTCCCAACATCTAGGCTTTTTTTTTTTTTTTTTTTTTTACCACTTTCACATTTTTGAGACATTCTTGCTTACCACCTGTACAGTTATTACTGCATATTTTCTTTAAACTGACTCACTTTGCAATCTAAATTTTATCTAAAAAGAAAACTTAATATTAGTAATGTGAATGGAAAACCAGTAGTCTCTGCTGAAAACAGACGGCACCTATAAAAATAAATATAATGTGATGAAAATGATGGCATTAAATTTTAGCCAGCTTCTGTTGCCTGGAGAAAGTCTTAGCCTGCTTTAAATCTTCATATAAAATGAATTGTAACTACTGTTATTTAATTTTACTAAATAGTGAGTCTTTCTGAGCAGCATCTCCTTTTCTACAAAGAATGGGTGTTTAAGGCTGAGTCTGCAGTATTTTATAAACATTGTTGTGGGTTTAAAGTTGTGCCATTTTGTATTCCATGAATTTTCTGCTGAGGTTCATAGAATCTGACACTCAAAGGAAATGTCTCTTAAGTATTACCTCTGACTAGATAATAATACATCAATTCTTTTAAAAAGCAATATGTGAGAAAATGAAATAGTATCTAGGACAGTAAGAAAAATTCAAGGACAATAATAAATAGTAATGAACGAGATGGTAATCTGTGTTCAGGATTCTCCGTCTTCCTCCTCCTCTGCATCTTTCTTGTCTCTTCTTTTAATTACATTGTATATAGCTAGTGACATTGAACATCACAGTGACTCAGAGAAATAGCTTTTGAATAATGAGTGGACACATAAAGCTTTTATCCCTCCTCAAATCTGGCTTGCCCTGTTGGATGTACTGAGTGATTGATAAGCATTTGTTGAATGAAGTTTTTGAATTAGAAACATTTTTTCTCTAGGAGATTCAGTCTTTTAACTCTCAAGCTTGTACTGTTCTGAACAAGAAGCTATTAAAATATTGTTGAATAAAGATTTTAGTGGTCCCACTTTAAATAGAAGAGTCATTTAGAATTATCATGATGTTATGCAAATAAATACTGGGAAAAGGATTGAAGTTATTTGTTCACCCAAGTAGATGGTTTTCTTCTTGCTGTTTTGTATGTAATTTTTAAATGCACTGCCTTTTATATATTTACTTCCCAACATCTAGGCTTTTTTTTTTTTTTTTTTTTTTACCACTTTCACATTTTTGAGACATTCTTGCTTACCACCTGTACAGTTATTACTGCATATTTTCTTTAAACTGACTCACTTTGCAATCTAAATTTTATCTAAAAAGAAAACTTAATATTAGTAATGTGAATGGAAAACCAGTAGTCTCTGCTGAAAACAGACGGCACCTATAAAAATAAATATAATGTGATGAAAATGATGGCATTAAATTTTAGCCAGCTTCTGTTGCCTGGAGAAAGTCTTAGCCTGATTTAAATCTTCTTAAAAGGAGAGAAGTTGTCAAACTTTAGAGAATTAAAGACATACAAACACTGAACTGAGTCTTTGTCTCTAGCCATGTTATAAGGATTGAAAAAGAACCAGAGAAGAGCTTTTCTGCCTGCTTCCCCCTCAAAAGAATAAATAATGATAATTTAAAAAAAGAACCAGAGAAGAATAACTTCTCTTTACACTGAGTCAAATATGAACTTCAACCAAGAAAAAAATATATATATAGTTTTTTTTTTTCATGATTCCAAATCACTGGGGTTTTAACTGGTGAAATTTTAGGGTTATATCATTTTGGTGAAAAAGTAAAATCATTTTGTTCATCTTAAGCTTTGTTTAAAACATTTTATTGAACACATACAAAATTAAGAATGTGATTTAGAGTGAAACTTCCATCTTCCTTATGTGAATCTAATTCCTTCCCTATGGGTCATATAAGTAATATTTGAGCATTCTATACAGGTACATACTGAGTCGGCTCACACTTTTTATATCATTAATGTTTCATAGTGAATTTCATTCTAGATGTATTCATGAAATTAAGAAACAGATGTTGTTGTTCAGTTGCTAAGTCATGTCCGACTCTTTGTAACCTCATGGGTGGCAGCATGCCAGGCTTCCCTCTTTCACTGCCTCCTGGAGTTTGCTCAAATTTATGCCCATTGAATCAGTGATGCCATCCAACCATGTCATCCTCTGTCTCATCCCCTCCTGCCCTCAATCGTTCTCTGCATCAGGATCTTTTCCAATAAGCTGGCTGTTCACATTGGGGGTCCAAAGTATTAGCACTTCAGCTTCAGCCTCAGTCCTTTCAATGAATATTGAGGGTTGATTTCCTTTAGTATTGACTGGTTGGATCTCCTTGCTGTCAGAAGGACTCTCAGGAGTCTTCTCCAGGACCACAATTCGAAAGCATCAATTCTTTGGTTTATTTATGGTCCAGCTCTCACATCCATACATGACTACTGGGAAAACCGTAGCTTTGACTATATGGACCTTTGTTGGCAAAGTGATGTCTCTTTTTTTTTTTTTAAACCTTTATTTTACTTTTAACTTTTACAGAGTTTTGTTGTTCACAGACATGCATGTTCTCAGATTAGTCACATGTATATCCCCCCCTTCCCTCCCCTCCCGACCATCACACAGCACCCCTGAAGGATCCCCTTTTCTCACAGAGCAATGACTAGAGCTATTTTCTTCACTTATGATAGTACAGGCCTTCATGCTACTTCCCTTACGCCTCTCACCCACTGATGTCTCTTTTTAATACATTGTCTAGGTTTGTCATAGCTTTCCTTTCAAGGAACAAGCATCTTTTAATTTCCTGGCTGCAGTTGCCATCTGCAGTGATTTTGGAACAAGAAAATAAGATCTGTCATTGTTTCTACTTTCCCCCGTCTATGTGTTATGAAGTGATGGGACTGGATGCCATGATCTTAGTTTTTTGAATGTCTAGTTTTAAGCCAGCTTTTTCACTCTCCTCTTTCACTGTCATCAATAGACTCTTTAGTTTGTCTTCATTTTCTGCCATTAGAGTGGTATCATCTGCGTATCTATTATGGTTGATATTTCTCCCTATGGGTCATATAAGTAATATTTGAGCATTCTATACAGGTACATACTGAGTCGGCTCACACTTTTTATATCATTAATGTTTCATAGTGAATTTCATTCTAGATGTATTCATGAAATTAAGAAACAGATGTTGTTGTTCAGTTGCTAAGTCATGTCCGACTCTTTGTAACCTCATGGGTGGCAGCATGCCAGGCTTCCCTCTTTCACTGCCTCCTGGAGTTTGCTCAAATTTATGCCCATTGAATCAGTGATGCCATCCAACCATGTCATCCTCTGTCTCATCCCCTCCTGCCCTCAATCGTTCTCTGCATCAGGATCTTTTCCAATAAGCTGGCTGTTCACATTGGGGGTCCAAAGTATTAGCACTTCAGCTTCAGCCTCAGTCCTTTCAATGAATATTGAGGGTTGATTTCCTTTAGTATTGACTGGTTGGATCTCCTTGCTGTCAGAAGGACTCTCAGGAGTCTTCTCCAGGACCACAATTCGAAAGCATCAATTCTTTGGTTTATTTATGGTCCAGCTCTCACATCCATACATGACTACTGGGAAAACCGTAGCTTTGACTATATGGACCTTTGTTGGCAAAGTGATGTCTCTTTTTTTTTTTTTAAACCTTTATTTTACTTTTAACTTTTACAGAGTTTTGTTGTTCACAGACATGCATGTTCTCAGATTAGTCACATGTATATCCCCCCCTTCCCTCCCCTCCCGACCATCACACAGCACCCCTGAAGGATCCCCTTTTCTCACAGAGCAATGACTAGAGCTATTTTCTTCACTTATGATAGTACAGGCCTTCATGCTACTTCCCTTACGCCTCTCACCCACTGATGTCTCTTTTTAATACATTGTCTAGGTTTGTCATAGCTTTCCTTTCAAGGAACAAGCATCTTTTAATTTCCTGGCTGCAGTTGCCATCTGCAGTGATTTTGGAACCCAAGAAAATAAGATCTGTCATTGTTTCTACTTTCCCCCGTCTATGTGTTATGAAGTGATGGGACTGGATGCCATGATCTTAGTTTTTTGAATGTCTAGTTTTAAGCCAGCTTTTTCACTCTCCTCTTTCACTGTCATCAATAGACTCTTTAGTTTGTCTTCATTTTCTGCCATTAGAGTGGTATCATCTGCGTATCTATTATGGTTGATATTTCTCCCAGCAATCTTGATTCCAATTTGTGATTCATCCAGTCTGAATTTTGCATAATACACTCTGCATATCTGTTAAGTAGAGTGGCAATGTACAACTTTGACATATTCCTTTCGCAATATGGAACCAGTCCATTGTTCCTTGTTTGGTTCTAACTGTTACTTCTTTACCTGCATATGGATTTCTCGGGAGTCAGGTAAGATGGTCTGGTATTCCCATCTCTTTAGGAATTTTCCACAGCTTGTTGTGATCTACAGAGTTAAAGGCATCAGTGTAGTCAAGTGAAGCAGCAGTAAATGTTTTACTGGAATTCCCTTGCTTTTTTATGATCCAATGGATGCTGGCACTTTGATCTCTGGATCCTCTGCCTTTTCTAAGTCCATCTTATACATCTGGACATTCTCAGTTCACATACAGTTGAAGCCTAGCTTGAAGGATTTTGAGTGTTAACTTATTAGCATGTGAAATGAGCACAATTGTATGGTAGTTCCAACTTTCTTTGGCATTGCTTTTCTTTGGGATCCGAATGAAAACTGACATTTTCCAATCCTGTGGAAATCCAAATCCAAATTTGCCAGCATGTTGAGTGCAGCACTTTCACAGCATCACCTTTTAGGATTTGTGATAACTCACTGGAGTTCTGTAACCTTCAGATTAGTCACATGTATATCCCTCCTTCCCTCCCTCCCGACCATCACACAGCACCCCTGAAGGATCCCCTTTTCTCACAGAGCAATGACTAGAGCTATTTTCTTCACTTATGATAGTACAGGCCTTCATGCTACTTCCCTTACGCCTCTCACCCACTGATGTCTCTTTTTAATACATTGTCTAGGTTTGTCATAGCTTTCCTTTCAAGGAACAAGCATCTTTTAATTTCCTGGCTGCAGTTGCCATCTGCAGTGATTTTGGAACAAGAAAATAAGATCTGTCATTGTTTCTACTTTCCCCCGTCTATGTGTTATGAAGTGATGGGACTGGATGCCATGATCTTAGTTTTTTGAATGTCTAGTTTTAAGCCAGCTTTTTCACTCTCCTCTTTCACTGTCATCAATAGACTCTTTAGTTTGTCTTCATTTTCTGCCATTAGAGTGGTATCATCTGCGTATCTATTATGGTTGATATTTCTCCCAGCAATCTTGATTCCAATTTGTGATTCATCCAGTCTGAATTTTGCATAATACACTCTGCATATCTGTTAAGTAGAGTGGCAATGTACAACTTTGACATATTCCTTTCGCAATATGGAACCAGTCCATTGTTCCTTGTTTGGTTCTAACTGTTACTTCTTTACCTGCATATGGATTTCTCGGGAGTCAGGTAAGATGGTCTGGTATTCCCATCTCTTTAGGAATTTTCCACAGCTTGTTGTGATCTACAGAGTTAAAGGCATCAGTGTAGTCAAGTGAAGCAGCAGTAAATGTTTTACTGGAATTCCCTTGCTTTTTTATGATCCAATGGATGCTGGCACTTTGATCTCTGGATCCTCTGCCTTTTCTAAGTCCATCTTATACATCTGGACATTCTCAGTTCACATACAGTTGAAGCCTAGCTTGAAGGATTTTGAGTGTTAACTTATTAGCATGTGAAATGAGCACAATTGTATGGTAGTTCCAACTTTCTTTGGCATTGCTTTTCTTTGGGATCCGAATGAAAACTGACATTTTCCAATCCTGTGGAAATCCAAATCCAAATTTGCCAGCATGTTGAGTGCAGCACTTTCACAGCATCACCTTTTAGGATTTGTGATAACTCACTGGAGTTCTGTAACCTTCACTAGCTTTGTCCATAGTAATGCTTCCTAAGACCCACTTGACTTCACACTCCAGGACATCCAACTCTAGGTGAGTGACCACATCATTGTGGTTATCTGTGTCATTAAGGTCTTTTTGTATAGCACTTCTGTGTATTCTTGCTACCTCTTTTTAATCTCTTCTGCTTCTGCTATGTTCTTGCTGTTTCTGTCCTTTATTGTGTCCATCTTGGGATGATATTCTCTTGGTATCTCCAGTTTCCTTGATGAGATTGCTAGTCTTTCCCATTCTGTTGTGTTCTTTTATTTCTTTACATTGGCTTTATTATCTCTCCTTGTTATTCAGATGAATGTATCTTTGCCTCTCTCCTTTGCCTTTCACTTCTCCACTATTTGTAATGCCTCCTCAGACAACCACTTTTCCTTCTTTTGTTTCTTTTTCTTTGGGATTGCTTTGGTCACCACCTCTAGTACAATGTTACAAACCTCCGTCTATAGTTCTTCAAGTGCTCTGTCTACCAAATCTAATTCCTTGAATGTCTTTGTCACCTTTGCTGTATAATCATAAGGGATTTGGTTTAGATCATACCTGAATGGTCTAGTGTTTTTCCTGACTTTCTTTTATTTAAGCTTGAATTTTGTAATAAGGAGCTTTTACTCTGAGCCATAGTCAGCTTCAGGTCTCATTTTTGTTGACTCTATTGAGCTTCTCCATCTTGGGCTACAAAGAATATAATCAAGTTGATTTAGGTATGACCATCTGATGATATCCATGTGTACAGTCATTTCTTGTATTATTGAAAGAGGATATTTTCTATGACCAGGATGTTCTCTTGGCAAAACTCTGAAGCAAGACAAAGGTTAACAGAGTTTTGCCCATATATATACCTGTGCAAACTTTTTTAATACTTTATTGTCTCATGCAACTGACTGAGCAGAAAATAGGTCTAGATGATCAAAACTCCAAACTAATCTAGTCATAGATACTGAGTTTTCATATGTAAGTTTTGAAATACTTCATTCTTTAGCACTTGTTTGTACTGGTTATCTCAGCATTGATAAAGATCATTTCAGGTCATACCTGAAACACAATCAGATTGACCCTCTTGATTGAAAGAATTGATTTTCTAACAGGTAAAGTAACAGCCTATCAATTTGGTCAAGCCCCCAGTAGTCAGTCACTTTAATCAAAGTCAAAATGATTTTGTGCAGAGATGGGAAAGCAAACTTGTAAGTTCTGCATCATAGGTTTCCCCTGTCAATTCAGGAAAAGCTATGTGACTCAAAACTCAGCCTGGCAAATTTTAACACGGAAGAAGGCAAACGAAAACTAAGCTTTAGAAATTTAAGCTGTGATGGTGGCTTGTGTTATGTAATACTTTCTAATGAGAGTTTTGTAAGTGATTTATCCCACTGATATAGGTAGAAATATACTTGAAATACTGAAAAATCAAAACAGGTGATCTCCTTTTTCTGGATAAGCAATGGATATAGCCTTCATTTATACTGCATAAAAAGCAACTTAAAAATGTATGGAGAACATTCTCATGACCAATGCTTGATGCTTTAAAATAACTAGCAACAGAAGCTGTTTTTAAAGTGGCCCTGGAATTTTTGAACTTTGTTTTTGTAACTACTAAATGATTTAAAAGTAACAAATGTAAATTAAATCAAGTAAAAATGCTTTTACAAGCAAAAACAAGGTTTAGTGAGTGTTTTACTTTTAATAGTTAATCTGAACAAACACTGAGGGATTAGATTTCAACATAAAACCTAAATAGTTTTAAATAATTTAGAGAACAGTGCATACTTTTCACAAATACATCACAGATAATTTAGTACCTACTTTCTGAGGCATGAGGAAGAATTTTAATAGTGCTATATTTATAAAGATGAATTTGCTTTAAAATGTGGATGGTTGAAATTTCATCCAGTTTTTCTTCTTTCACTTCTCTTTGGTCCATGCTTTTCGAAGATTTTCTAGCAGAATGCTTCTTTGAATCAGTCAGAGGCAAGGTGAAGCAGGATGAGCATTATAGTTAAAACTCTTCTTATGTATTATATTAATGCTTAAAGGTTATTATATTCAACCATAGCTACATATTTGGGCCCAGATATGGAATTCAAGAAAGAACCTGTTTACTCTTTGTACCATACAATCAAAAACAATGTTAATGGGCTTCCCTGGTGGTCCAATGGGTAAGGACACCACCTTGCAGTGCAAGGGGCGCCGTTTTGATCCCTGGCCTGGGAAGATCCCATGTGCTCTGAAGGGGCTGGACCAATGTGTCCAACTACTGAGCTGGAGATCTGGAGCGCATGCTCCCAGAGGCCATGCTCTGCGACGAGAGGGGCCGCTGTGATGGGAGGCCCGCACAGGCCAAATAACAAAAATAGATGAAAATAAATAAATGAAAGAAGTGGTCAAAAAAAAAAGTTAAAACCTCTGCCTGAAAAACAAAAACAGAGATAGCTGATAGAGATCATACCTCTTAATTTGATTTGTTTTCTTGTCTTTCTTTGTTCCATTGTCTCTATACTTTCAGATCAAACCCAAAGAAATAGCTAATCCTGACAGGACATATCAGTGATTTTCAAAAACTGTGACTCCAAAAAATTTTTAAAAAATTTTTATGAAGTGACTCCTTCAGCTATAAATATAACAGATTTATGGCAATGTATGTGCTTGGCAATGCTGTGAACATTCTTTGTTAAATCTATAGAAGTTACTAGAACTTAAGGACTTATTAACTTTGTTATCGTGAATTCTGGATTTGGATACTTTCAAATTCTGAGTCCAGGAATCTTGTTAAAATTGCTTAAGCAATAGGTATGGATATGGATATATGTTAAGGAGGTACTTGATAACAAGTATTTTAAGACAGAGTTTTACTGACTTCTTTATAAAAGCTATGAAAGAACTTTTTATTAACTGTGACTATAAGAAAATTATCTTGGCCTTGAACTTTCTAAGAATGCAAAACGTTGTTCTCCTTTATTAAGATGTTCATCCTTATCATATTAATATGCCTATGGTTGTCTGAAAGAATTCACTGGTGATAAAACATGGCTAGAAGTCAAAAGTTTGTAGTAAAATTAATGAAAAAAGTTATTAATATAAAGTAAATCAGAGTGATGGGAAGAACCAAGGATTCTTTCCTAAGGGATAAAATGTTTTCTCATGGAAGGATTTATCTTTTCTTTCTTTTTTTTTTTTTTGAAGAAATAGAGCATAAGAAGATAACATTAGAAACTCATATTTTCACCATCAATATTAAGATAAAATCTCTCCTATAGTCATGAGTGATTGACATAGTCACTTACAGCTTTTGAAAGGTATAAGTGGAAATTAAACAAAAATGGCAACCCATTCTCATAAGGGAAAACAGCTGTTTAACCTTTCATACAAACTCACAATTTGTACCTGGTCACTTAGTGGTAAAGATTCTGCCTGCTTATGCACGAGACTCCCAGGGTTCAATCCCTGGGTTAGGAAGATCCCTGATGAAGGAATTGGCAACCCATTCCATTATTCTTGCTTGGAAAATCTCATGGACAGAGGAGCCTGGTGTGGTCTGTGGCACTACAAAAAGTTGAACATGACTTAGCAACTTAATAACAATATATACACATAGTTTTGAGATTATCTGGGGTTAACGATAGTATTGCAGAGAAGGAAATGAAGAGTTTGCTGCTCTCCTTTTATAGAAGTCGTAGTTGGAATTGTCTCTGAGATAGAATTTTAGGGAAATGTGGAATCTATTTTATACAAAGGTTTCCAGTGTCTGTCCTACTCTGGGTGACACCCTTATGCTGACTGAATACCATGAAGGTCTTTTAAGAAAGAAGGAAAGACTTGTCCCTGGTGAAACATATCTACACAGAGAAAGTTGATTCTAGTGCTTCTTAAAAGACAAAGATTATTGTATTATTCAGGCTACTTCAGAAAAACAGAACAAATGAAATTTATTCACCTCTGCCTATCTATCTATTTAAATCTATCTATCTATCTACTGATTGGTCTATCTGTATATCTATCTGTCCATCTTGTAGCAAAAGACTTATTATAAGGAATTGGTTCACATGATAGTCATGGAGACTGAGAAGTCCCAGGATCTTGAGTCTGAGGGCCTTGGAAGCATGGCAGTCCATGGTGTGAATTACAGCTTGAGTCTGAAGGCCAGAGAACTAGGAAAGCTGTTGTTGTAAGTCAGTCTGAGTTTGAAGACAGGAGGTGACCCATGCCTCAGCTTGTCAGGCAGGGAGACTGAATTCTTTTGCCCAGCCTTTTCTACTCTTGAGGACTTCAACACATTGGATGTAGCCAACCCATGCTGTGGGATGGGAGGGGCAGTCTGTTTTACTAGATCTATCAATTCATGTATTAATCACACTAAGAAATAACCTTTACTGTCAGACCCAGAATAATGTTTAACCAAATGTCTGGTCTCCCTATGACCCATTCAGGTTGACATAAAATTAACCATCACAGTTAGGCTGTAACATTGATTTAAATTTTTCATGAAGATTTTTAGCATCCAGAAGTTGCTGGAACTCTCCATCAAAGAGAGAAACGGGGAAGGTGAGTTGACAGGGCATAAAAAACAGTTCTGTTTGGGGTGTGAATATCCATGATATGGTTGTAACAGACCTGCTGTCATGGAAGATAAGCTCTAACTGTAACAGGGGCCCTGCTAAGAGTCATATGTGCATGCAAAAGTGACTAGGCAGCATGAAGATGCTGGATGCCAGTAGGAGAGGGAGAGGAGACATTAGAAAATAAGAAAATTCAAAAATAAGAAAGTTTAAAAATTCCCAGGTTGAGCATTGCCTGTGTGAAAATTTCACCTGATTTATGCTGTCCCCATGTAGAAGCCTGAGTAATTGTCAAAAACTTGCCCTCCCCAGGTCAGCAGTGAGCTGAATCAACCAGGTTGTTTCAGCAGGTAAAGAACATTCATTCATGTATTTATTCAGAAAGTATCTGGAGGACTTTCTGTGGCTCTGATACTGGCAGGCACAGGGATATGACCACAAACACAGCTGAATCCCTGCATGAAGGGGTTATAGTCTAATGATGAAAATTAATAAATAAATAGAAAGACATCCAATAATTACCATTCAGTATTTTGAAGAAAAGAGAGCAGAACAAAGGAACATAGAATGATGGGAGATATGGGGGGGGGGGTGTTTTACATGGTCTGGTCAGAGAAGACCTCATCCAAACAGTGATGCTACAGAGGATATCTGAATGATGTAAAGGGTTCATTTATGAGAAGATGTTAAAAGAAAGAATTTTAGGAGATGGCACATGTAAATTACCCAAGAGATGGAAAATTTTGTGCATATTTGGAGGCATGAAGTTAATGGAGTGATCAGGCAATGAATTTTCATGTGGTAGGTAAAGGCCAGATTATGTGGAATTCTGTGAGCCATGTAAGGAGTTAAATTTCATCAAGAGTCAATGGAAAAAAAAAAAAAGTCAATGGATAGTTACCATCAAATGGATGGTAATGGATAGTTACCATCTGAAAAAAGTTGAACAGATTAACCTTGTCTCAGGGCAGAAATGAGATGCAGACCTAGAGAATGGACATGCAGACCTGGGGAGGGAGAAGAGGGTGGTATAAATTGGGATTCCTGATGCTGATAACTGAGATGGATGTAATTGGGGGAGCTTCAAAACTTGCAGAAGATAGAAATGATGAGTTTTTCTTTGGCCATTAGTTTAAGTCTATTAGATCTCCTAGTGGAGATGTTGAATAGGAAGGAGTAGGACATTATGAATTGTGAGCTTAGGGCACAGATGGGAGACTGGAAATAGAATACAAATGTTCAAATATGGAATATGGGGCCATATATCTGTGTGGTTTGGGAATATTTAGCCTATTGGTGATAATATAATATCATGAAACTGATAGATGATGGTACATAGCTTATGGTGAACAGATTTGTGACCTCCAAAGGAGAAAATTTCACTTTGGAATCAAAAGACTTGACTTTGGTTACTCAAAGCTTCATTCATGTATTTATTCAGAAAGTATCTGGAGGACTTTCTGTGGCTCTGATACTGGCAGGCACAGGGATATGACCACAAACACAGCTGAATCCCTGCATGAAGGGGTTATAGTCTAATGATGAAAATTAATAAATAAATAGAAAGACATCCAATAATTACCATTCAGTATTTTGAAGAAAAGAGAGCAGAACAAAGGAACATAGAATGATGGGAGATATGGGGGGGGGGGTGTTTTACATGGTCTGGTCAGAGAAGACCTCATCCAAACAGTGATGCTACAGAGGATATCTGAATGATGTAAAGGGTTCATTTATGAGAAGATGTTAAAAGAAAGAATTTTAGGAGATGGCACATGTAAATTACCCAAGAGATGGAAAATTTTGTGCATATTTGGAGGCATGAAGTTAATGGAGTGATCAGGCAATGAATTTTCATGTGGTAGGTAAAGGCCAGATTATGTGGAATTCTGTGAGCCATGTAAGGAGTTAAATTTCATCAAGAGTCAATGGAAAAAAAAAAAAAGTCAATGGATAGTTACCATCAAATGGATGGTAATGGATAGTTACCATCTGAAAAAAGTTGAACAGATTAACCTTGTCTCAGGGCAGAAATGAGATGCAGACCTAGAGAATGGACATGCAGACCTGGGGAGGGAGAAGAGGGTGGTATAAATTGGGATTCCTGATGCTGATAACTGAGATGGATGTAATTGGGGGAGCTTCAAAACTTGCAGAAGATAGAAATGATGAGTTTTTCTTTGGCCATTAGTTTAAGTCTATTAGATCTCCTAGTGGAGATGTTGAATAGGAAGGAGTAGGACATTATGAATTGTGAGCTTAGGGCACAGATGGGAGACTGGAAATAGAATACAAATGTTCAAATATGGAATATGGGGCCATATATCTGTGTGGTTTGGGAATATTTAGCCTATTGGTGATAATATAATATCATGAAACTGATAGATGATGGTACATAGCTTATGGTGAACAGATTTGTGACCTCCAAAGGAGAAAATTTCACTTTGGAATCAAAAGACTTGACTTTGGTTACTCAAAGCTTCATGCAGTAAAAGTTTTATTAAAGAGAGAAAAAAAAGGGATAAAGTTTCCAGCAAAGGCACTGGAAGGGAGATAGAAGAGTACCCCTAGCAGCTAGTTTAGATGAGGCATTTTATACTTTTTCAGTTGGTTGTTAATAATAGATAAAAAGAATATTTTAAAGCTAAAGGTCTTCCTAGACTCTCTCCCACAACATTAACATAAGATTAGCCAGAGGATGGTCCCTGCACATCAAGACTAGATGAGAATTCCAGTGCAAAATAGTTTCCATCCTTAGGACAATAAAGTTAGTTTCAGAGTAAATCTTTGTCATGGCAAATATTTAAGCTAGAAAATGTTTGTTCCCCTTCTCTTCCTCCTCCTCGGAAATTGCTGCCCTCCTTACCAAGTCTGCCTATTCACCCCTTTCAGAACTAGATGAGATTATCTAGGAAGAAGTAAGTAAAGAAGAAGAGAGCCAAAACCTGAACTCTGGAGAATGCTAATGTCAAGAGCAGGTAGAACCAGCGATGGAAACTGAGAAAAAAATGACAACAAATTAAGAGGGAAACTAGTAAAGCATCCTTTCCTGGAAGCCAAGTAGTCAAATGTTTCAAGAACAAAGCTATTATCCATTTTAACACTTTTGAGAGGTTGAGTCATTTGGAGACAGATGTGGCATGATAGAAGTTGTTGTTGACCTTGATTTGAATAGCTCTGTGGGAGGGGTGGAGGCTAAGCTTGATCAGAATTGATTTAAGAGTGAATAGGAAGGAGTAGGACATTATGAATTGTGAGCTTAGGGCACAGATGGGAGACTGGAAATAGAATACAAATGTTCAAATATGGAATATGGGGCCATATATCTGTGTGGTTTGGGAATATTTAGCCTATTGGTGATAATATAATATCATGAAACTGATAGATGATGGTACATAGCTTATGGTGAACAGATTTGTGACCTCCAAAGGAGAAAATTTCACTTTGGAATCAAAAGACTTGACTTTGGTTACTCAAAGCTTCATGCAGTAAAAGTTTTATTAAAGAGAGAAAAAAAAGGGATAAAGTTTCCAGCAAAGGCACTGGAAGGGAGATAGAAGAGTACCCCTAGCAGCTAGTTTAGATGAGGCATTTTATACTTTTTCAGTTGGTTGTTAATAATAGATAAAAAGAATATTTTAAAGCTAAAGGTCTTCCTAGACTCTCTCCCACAACATTAACATAAGATTAGCCAGAGGATGGTCCCTGCACATCAAGACTAGATGAGAATTCCAGTGCAAAATAGTTTCCATCCTTAGGACAATAAAGTTAGTTTCAGAGTAAATCTTTGTCATGGCAAATATTTAAGCTAGAAAATGTTTGTTCCCCTTCTCTTCCTCCTCCTCGGAAATTGCTGCCCTCCTTACCAAGTCTGCCTATTCACCCCTTTCAGAACTAGATGAGATTATCTAGGAAGAAGTAAGTAAAGAAGAAGAGAGCCAAAACCTGAACTCTGGAGAATGCTAATGTCAAGAGCAGGTAGAACCAGCGATGGAAACTGAGAAAAAAATGACAACAAATTAAGAGGGAAACTAGTAAAGCATCCTTTCCTGGAAGCCAAGTAGTCAAATGTTTCAAGAACAAAGCTATTATCCATTTTAACACTTTTGAGAGGTTGAGTCATTTGGAGACAGATGTGGCATGATAGAAGTTGTTGTTGACCTTGATTTGAATAGCTCTGTGGGAGGGGTGGAGGCTAAGCTTGATCAGAATTGATTTAAGAGTGAATAGGAGCAAGTGGAGGTGATTTTTCCCAAAGGGGAAGCAAAGAAATGGGTAGAGGCTGGAGGGCAAATAGGGTCAAGGAAGTTTGACTTGTTTGTTTGCTATTCAAGATGAGAGACTTTTTACAACAGGTTTACAGGTTGATGGAAATGATCCAGTTGAGAGGAAAAATGAGGAGGGAGTAGAAAAAGTGGATGAGAAATTTCAGTAACAAAACTTCTCAATAAGGGAGAAGGATTAGAATCCAGTGCACTGTGGAGGGTTGGTTTAAAGGGACCAAGGAGAGGTCATCCATTATATGGGGAAGAAAGACAGAGTGGATGGGTCACATGCAATAAGGCTGGAAGATACAGTGATAAGAAAATTAGGGCTCTTTTTCTAATTGCTTTTTATTTTTCAGTGAACTAGAAATCAAGATCATCAACCCAGAGTGAGAGGCAGAGGGAGAGTGTTGAGGATTTGAGATGAGAGGAAATGTACATAAAATAAATTTTTGGTAGAGTAGGAAGTGAATTTATAAGAATAGCATAGGAGGATGCTGAATGGGATGAGGTATTTCTTGAAATTTATGGTCATTGGTTTATTTTTTTAAGGAATAATTTTCTTATAATTATTTCTTAAAGGTTGAAATGAGATCAGGTAACTTAAGCGTGTGTGTTTTTTTCAGCCACTTTCAGGTACTGGGGTGAAGGTTGGGAGTAAGTAGAGTTTGGTGTTTGCTAGGTGAGCACAGTGGAGAAAGGGAGACAAGGCATATTCAAACTACTAAAAATAGTCCCTGGCAGAGTGGAGCAGAGGTTTCCAGTGAGCCAGTTGCTAAAATTCTAAGTGAAAAGCCAAAAAGGAATGCTAATGTCAAGAGCAGGTAGAACCAGCGATGGAAACTGAGAAAAAAATGACAACAAATTAAGAGGGAAACTAGTAAAGCATCCTTTCCTGGAAGCCAAGTAGTCAAATGTTTCAAGAACAAAGCTATTATCCATTTTAACACTTTTGAGAGGTTGAGTCATTTGGAGACAGATGTGGCATGATAGAAGTTGTTGTTGACCTTGATTTGAATAGCTCTGTGGGAGGGGTGGAGGCTAAGCTTGATCAGAATTGATTTAAGAGTGAATAGGAGCAAGTGGAGGTGATTTTTCCCAAAGGGGAAGCAAAGAAATGGGTAGAGGCTGGAGGGCAAATAGGGTCAAGGAAGTTTGACTTGTTTGTTTGCTATTCAAGATGAGAGACTTTTTACAACAGGTTTACAGGTTGATGGAAATGATCCAGTTGAGAGGAAAAATGAGGAGGGAGTAAAAAAAGTGGATGAGAAATTTCAGTAACAAAACTTCTCAATAAGGGAGAAGGATTAGAATCCAGTGCACTGTGGAGGGTTGGTTTAAAGGGACCAAGGAGAGGTCATCCATTATATGGGGAAGAAAGACAGAGTGGATGGGTCACATGCAATAAGGCTGGAAGATACAGTGATAAGAAAATTAGGGCTCTTTTTCTAATTGCTTTTTATTTTTCAGTGAACTAGAAATCAAGATCATCAACCCAGAGTGAGAGGCAGAGGGAGAGTGTTGAGGATTTGAGATGAGAGGAAATGTACATAAAATAAATTTTTGGTAGAGTAGGAAGTGAATTTATAAGAATAGCATAGGAGGATGCTGAATGGGATGAGGTATTTCTTGAAATTTATGGTCATTGGTTTATTTTTTTAAGGAATAATTTTCTTATAATTATTTCTTAAAGGTTGAAATGAGATCAGGTAACTTAAGCGTGTGTGTTTTTTTCAGCCACTTTCAGGTACTGGGGTGAAGGTTGGGAGTAAGTAGAGTTTGGTGTTTGCTAGGTGAGCACAGTGGAGAAAGGGAGACAAGGCATATTCAAACTACTAAAAATAGTCCCTGGCAGAGTGGAGCAGAGGTTTCCAGTGAGCCAGTTGCTAAAATTCTAAGTGAAAAGCCAATGATGGAATTGGGAAGATAGTAGATAATTGTAAGAGACTCATTGCAAACAGAATTGTACTTGGCAAAGTAACTTAGATCTGCTACTTAGTGGAGATATGTCTGGTCAAGACAGTTCACAGCCTGCCTTAGGGGGTCTGAAACAGTATCATCATCATAATTGTCAATTAGCTTACAATTGTATTTTTTTTATTTTTAGTACTTCCACCATTCAAAGCCATGCATTATCTGTAACAAAGAGAAAGCACAGTCTGTCTTTGGGGAATTGACACTCTACCAGAGATCTGATGGAAAAGATAATTGGATATAGAAAATGACCCAGAATGGTTTTGTTGAGTAAGAGTATGTTCCAGTGGGAAAGCAACAGGCACACTAGGTTGTTTCTGTGCTCTCCTAGAGTGGAATGTAAATATTTAGGGAACACAGACCTCTTTTAATCAGTAGCACAGTTGAGTCTCTACAAATATGGAATTCTCTTTCAGATACTCCAAATTAGAAACAAGTATCAGGCAAAATTAAGTAAAATTCTAGGAAGCAGTTCAATTTTCAACCTTGTCTACTAGGTTCTTTGATCTTAGTAATGTGTTTGTTATTTTAGTAGTTCAATTAATTAAAATGACTATCAATTTGTTTTCTTACTTGTGCAGTTCTTTGTTAAGCTTGTTTAATTCATATTCAAATAATTTATTTTATAGATTAAAGCACTCAAAACAGTGCTTTTAAGATCTTAAAGATCTTTTAAGATCTTAAATAGGGCCCACAAATAGGGCTTCCCTGGTGGTCCAGTGGGTAAGGACACTGCCTTGCAGTGCAAGGGGTGGGCGCCGGTTCGATCCCTGGCCTGGGAAGATCCCACGTGCCACGGAGCAGCTGGACCGATGTGCCCAATTACCATAGCCACCTTGTTAAGAACAAGTATTCAAACTAGGTGAATCCAATCAGCAATTGCAATTGTGATAAGAGCCTATCTTTTTATTTGTTGGTCTTTTTCGGGGCTGGGGGCGGGTTGGGGAGGGAGGGGGAAGAGAAGGGGTGGGCAGACCACTTCTATTGGTCTTTCATTTATCCATTCTTCATCCATCTTTGTTCTTTGGCCCGAGTGGGCCTCCCATCGCAGTGAACTCTCTCATCACAGAGCACTGGCTCTGTGCACATCCACTCCAGAGCGCTGGCTCATAGTAGGACTCACTGGTCTAGCTGCTCCGTGGCATGTGGGATCTTCCCAGGCCAGGGATCGGACTGGTGCCCCTTGCACTGCAAGGCAGACTCTTTACCCACTGGACCACCGTGGAAGCTCTTTATTGGCCCTTTTAAAGATCAAAATCAGACATAGACATGAAAACATTCCAGTCTGTCCATCTTCATTCAAAATTTTTACTTTGATATATTGCTTCATCAGCTCAGCTTCTGTAGTTTAATTATCTGTTCTATTCAGCACTACAGGGTTACACGTAATATGGGTTGCTTCCAAGTATAGAAACACTCTTCCAATGCACAGGTTGCAAAATTTCTTGGCACAAAACTTCTCTTTCTTCCACTGTGTAGAAGAGGTTTCATAGACTTTCCGTGGATGAGAAGGGACTAATTCCCCATCTGGATGCCACCTGTAAGGGTTCACACATTTCCTCAGAAGGAATTTGATCTATAGCTGCAAGCTATTTCATATTCTTTTAAGCAATCTATGTTCCATTCTGTAAGTCTTAAGTATAAAGGTTTTTTATGGTTTTTTTTCTCTAGTATCATGTTATTTATAGAATCAAAGCCATTTGTATTTGATTTAACAGAAGCAAGATCAACAATCAGATATATATATATATCTATATCTATCTATCTATCTATCTATATATATATATATATTGCTCTATATAAAAATAATCATGTTACATCTTCATGAGAGATCTATTTGAAGAAAACATGTAGTGGCTAAGTTAAGTTTGATTCTGTATTTTGATTACTATCTAAGTTGTGTGTCAACTCACTGTAGCCTCATTGGAAGACTGAAAAGTGTTTCTGGCAAAGCAATGAAACAGGGAACCCATTAAAGTGATATTCCTCAGACTATGTTTGAAGGCTGTCTACACTAGAATCATTAGCGACATGTTGAAATGCATATCCTTGGAGCCTAATTCCAGGCCCATCATTGACTTTTGAAGATTTAAGATCCCGAAGTGTTTGTGAACCATAGTGTTAATATTACAACTAGAAGTTGCCTGTATCATCATCAGTGGAAATGAACTTTATTAAGATTTAGGAAAGTGGATGAATTTTTATCTGTGCCAAAAATATAAGATACCACTTTAGTTATAATTTCAATGTTTTGAAATCATTTCTGGGCTACTTTGAAGGTGAGGAATTGAGAATTAGTGGACTGTCCTGGTTAGGGAAGCAATCAAAGTGACAAAAATGCACAAACCTCTAGCCACTCACAGATAAAATAGTTGACTAAAAAATATACCTTCTTGGGGCTTTGCTGGTGGTCCTGTGGGTAAATAGTCCACCTTGCAGTGCAAGGGGCACTGGTTCCATCCCTGGCCCAAGAAGAACCCACATGCCCAGAGCAGCTGGGCTGCTGTGTCCAGTTATGAGCTGTCACTCTGGAGCGCATGCACCCAGAACCAGTGCTCTGCAACAAGAGAGTCCACTGCAATAGGAAGTCCACATGGGCCAAAGAATAAAGATAGATGAAAATAAATAAATAAAAAACCAATAAGAGAGGCCAAAATTCAAGGTGTATATATATATATATATATATATATATATATACTTTCTGGAGAGCTGGTCATCACAAAGGTTTCCTGAGTCTTGTCTCAAGTACCCACTACCAAGAGGAGCTGTCTTCTTCCAGGAGAAGGATGCTCCATAGTCTGGCTCCTGGCTCTTGAACCGTTGACCTGGGATATGTAAACTGCTGGTGGAGAAGAATGTGGGTCTTTCTCAGGCGGAAATGAGGGAGAATTTGCCCCGGATTCTCCCATTGACTTGGGATCCTCTTTAACCCCAACCTGAGCTTACACCCACACGTTAGCTTACCTGTGGGTGAGATTGGCTGTATCACTTTGACAGTCCATTTTATCACAGCCTCAACAAGTGTGTAATGGGGATTCAGTCATGGGTGCAGGTATTTATTTCCATTTAGTTCACCTTTTGCTATTTAGTTGCTAGGTCGTGTCTTTCACACCTTTACTGAGGTATAATTTACATGTAATAAAATGCACCCATTCTGAGTATAAATGAGTATCCTTGAGTTTTGACAGGTCTACACATCTGATCACACCATCAAAATCAAACCAAGATATAGAAAATTCCTGTCACCCAAATACTTTGAGGTCACCCTTTTCTCTACCAGCCACAGTCCCGGGCAAACATCGATCTATTTTGTGTCATTTTTGAATAGTTTTGCTTGTACTAGAATTCAAAAATATTCACTCACATTTTAGCATGTTAGCAGAACTTCATTCCAATTTATGAGTGAATAATATCCCATTACATGAATGTACCATATTTTGTTTATCCATTCATCTGTTGTTGGGACATTTGAGTTGGTTCTAACTTGTGGCTGTTGTTAATGATGCTGCACTGATCACTGACATACAAGTATCTGTTTAAGTAATTGTTTTCAATTATTTTAGGTATATGTTTAGGAGTGGAAATGCTGGGTCATATGTGCCTGATGGGATTTTAATTGAGATTGTGCTGAATTAATAGAACAATTTGGAGTGAATTGGTATTTTAATCTTAACAATATTGACCATGGGCCAACTGACCCATGAACATGGTATATCTCTGTCATAATAGATTGAGTGGCTTAAAAGACAGAATTTTTGTTTTCTTATATAGGCTGAGAAATTCAATATCAAGTTAGCAAAGTAGATATTATGCTGACTTGCAAGCAGCTGCCGTCTTGCTGTGTGTTTGCATGATGTGTGTGTGTGTGTGTGTTTGTGCATGTGTAGAGAGAGAGAGAAAAACAAGCCCTCTCATGACTTCTATAAAGGCTCTAATTTTATCATAAGAGCTTAACCCTCATTATCTCATCTAAACCCAATTAGCTTTCAATGATCCCATTACCAAATAGCATCACATTGGGAATTAGAGCTCCAATAGATGAATATAAGTGAGAGTGTACAATTTACTCCTCAATTTCCTTAGGACTTGTTTCATTTTTCTCAGGAAAATGTATTTTTGTTTCATTTCCAATTTTCTGTTACAAGTGATTTTTGTTCTTTTTCTTTTGCTATTGGTCTTGTATCCTGCAACCTTGCTTACTTCTAGTGGCTTTTTTCTTTTTTTTTTTTTTTAAGATTCTCTATATGCCCAGTACCCAATCAGATTGACTATGGGTAAGGATAGTTTTGCTTTGTCTTTTCCTGTCTATATGCCTGATATTTCTTCCCTCCCCTACCCCCTTGCTTTATTGTGCTAGCTGGAACCTCCTGTGTCCGGTACAGTGGCACCAATGTGAGTAGACATTCTTGCCTTGTCCCCAATCGTATAGAGAGGACATGCAGTCTTTTACCATTAAGTGTGATATTAGCTGTAGGACATTTTATTTCCATTTTAATATTTGTACTAGAATTCAAAAATATTCACTCACATTTTAGCATGTTAGCAGAACTTCATTCCAATTTATGAGTGAATAATATCCCATTACATGAATGTACCATATTTTGTTTATCCATTCATCTGTTGTTGGGACATTTGAGTTGGTTCTAACTTGTGGCTGTTGTTAATGATGCTGCACTGATCACTGACATACAAGTATCTGTTTAAGTAATTGTTTTCAATTATTTTAGGTATATGTTTAGGAGTGGAAATGCTGGGTCATATGTGCCTGATGGGATTTTAATTGAGATTGTGCTGAATTAATAGAACAATTTGGAGTGAATTGGTATTTTAATCTTAACAATATTGACCATGGGCCAACTGACCCATGAACATGGTATATCTCTGTCATAATAGATTGAGTGGCTTAAAAGACAGAATTTTTGTTTTCTTATATAGGCTGAGAAATTCAATATCAAGTTAGCAAAGTAGATATTATGCTGACTTGCAAGCAGCTGCCGTCTTGCTGTGTGTTTGCATGATGTGTGTGTGTGTGTGTGTTTGTGCATGTGTAGAGAGAGAGAGAAAAACAAGCCCTCTCATGACTTCTATAAAGGCTCTAATTTTATCATAAGAGCTTAACCCTCATTATCTCATCTAAACCCAATTAGCTTTCAATGATCCCATTACCAAATAGCATCACATTGGGAATTAGAGCTCCAATAGATGAATATAAGTGAGAGTGTACAATTTACTCCTCAATTTCCTTAGGACTTGTTTCATTTTTCTCAGGAAAATGTATTTTTGTTTCATTTCCAATTTTCTGTTACAAGTGATTTTTTTTTCTTTTTCTTTTGCTATTGGTCTTGTATCCTGCAACCTTGCTTACTTCTAGTGGCTTTTTTCTTTTTTTTTTTTTTTAAGATTCTCTATATGCCCAGTACCCAATCAGATTGACTATGGGTAAGGATAGTTTTGCTTTGTCTTTTCCTGTCTATATGCCTGATATTTCTTCCCTCCCCTACCCCCTTGCTTTATTGTGCTAGCTGGAACCTCCTGTGTCCGGTACAGTGGCACCAATGTGAGTAGACATTCTTGCCTTGTCCCCAATCGTATAGAGAGGACATGCAGTCTTTTACCATTAAGTGTGATATTAGCTGTAGGACATTTTATTTCCATTTTAATATTTGTAACTAATATGATCAGTTTGTCGCTCCACAGGCTTTTTCCTTTCCCAGAGTTTTGTAGTCAGTGATTATGGTAGCTTCAGGCTCTTTCATTCTGTTTCAATTAGAGCAGCTCTTATTTATCTATGTTATATATGAGCTGCTGCATAGTATTTTATTTTCCTCATTCCCTGGCTAAAAATAATTTAAAAATTACTGGCATAATGTCATGCTATTGACTTTTATTGAAGTTCAAAGCAGCTACTGAACCTCATTGATGAAAATACTGTATATTAGGAAACTCAATTTTCCTTGAAAAAAGGCCCGTAAGATAAATTCCTAATGGAATTTAGTACCAAGGCCACACTTGGAATTAGTATATAAAAGTATTACAGATCTTTGCTATAAAGTTATGAGAAATTGCTTAATCAACTCTATTTCCATTTTCTTCTTAGTCTCATGGAAGCTCAGAGCTGAATTTTGTGCATAATCACATCAATGATGATTTTTGCATTTGCATCTACTTTTCCAGTGCTTGGGTATGTTTTGATTTCCTTCCATCTTAATCTATTTATGTCTTTTGTTGTAGGTCAATTCAAATCCTATTAGAAAGGATTTAAAAGAAAAAAATAATTATCTCTTTTTGAATTAATAAAAAAGCCATTTCATAAAAGGACCTACCTTTAAATATTTAATTGGAATAATATCTACCTTTAAGAAACTTAATGGAAAGCTATAAATGGGAAGTCTCTAGACTTAGGAACACTGTCTTTTATTGGCCTTGCGAGAGAAGCTTCCGAAGAGAAGTGTTTGGAATGATGATCTTGTTGAAGTGAAGCTGAAATGCTTATGACTAAAATAAGGGAACACAAAACCCAGAGACCTGCTGTTTTCTTTAGTGATCCAAAGAAATGGCTGAATGTTCTGAAAATATCCTAATAAATGAGACAGTAAAGATTCACAGTGGCTCAGATTTCTGGGTGAGATGAAAGAAAGGAAGAAATTTGGGGGTAACTGTAAGCTGTTCCAGTCTACCCTTAACGCTTGAGGAAGTAGTTTATTTTTCTGTGACAATAATTAGAGCAAAAAAATTAATTATAATAATTGTAGTACCACTTAATATAATCACACATGAATGTATATATGTATTTTAATGCTAGTTGTAGATGTCTTGATGTATAAGATATATAGGGTGAGAATTATTTTACAAAGAATTGAATTCTATACCATACGAAATAATTTTTACATACAACTTTTGGAGGGCAAAAAGACACAGCATTTACTTTAAGAACATTTGTGTATGTTTATATTTTAGTATTAGTATGTACCTTTAATGTTTGAGAGTAATATTGAAGTTTTCCTTATTACACGGGTTATTTCACATTTCTCACAATAATCAACAACAATCTTCTAATGGCAGTTATATCCATTTTTTAGATGAGAAACTGAATTTAGAGATGTTTAGTCGTTGTCACATGGTTAGTAAAAGGCCGACTCTGAATTTGAACTGTGACTGTCTTAACTGATGTCTCAGTTGGAAGGCATTTGACTGTTAATGGTGACTTACAGAAAAGTCTTCTCCCACATCAAGTTTTCTGAAAGAAGCCAGTTGCTTACACTGGTTTGCTTGCATTGTTCAATAATGCTATGTTACCTTTGCTTTTACTGTTCTCTACAACCTGGCTTTTCATTTTCTTTTTTTTTTTTTCTTTTGCTTTATGGTTGCAACATGCACGGTGCAGGCCTAGACATCCTATGTTCAGGACAGGAAGGACAGGCAAGTGGCAGTGTGAACTAAAACTGTGCCCCATGTGACTCCCTGGCTGCAAGAGAAGCCAGAAAAGTAGCCATTAGAGTTCTTAACCACATAAGAAGGTGGCCAGGCCCTGGGAATGGCTCTTTGGTTGGCCCAAGAAATATTTCATAATGTCGGTGCTGTTGGCTTAGCACTGGTAGAATTTGATTGTGATTATGTAAAAGTTTTAAAAGTGATGATTACTTTTCTCATAAGTTGTAATTCAATTTTCTATTGCAGGGCTTTGGGACACTTCTCTCTGCCACCTCCTGGCCCTTGGGTTTCTTTTTTTTTTTGGCTATTCTGGATTTTCACTGCTGCTGCAGTCTTTTCTCTATTTGCAGAGAGTAGGGAGTAGGGGTACCCTCTAGTTGAGGTGAGCAGGCTTTTTGTTGTGGTGACTTCTTTTGTTGTGGAACTTGGGCTCTAGGGCTCATGGGCTTCAGTAGTTGTGGCTCATGAGCTCAATAGTTGTGGTTCCAAGGCTCTGGAGCACAGGCTCAGTAGTTGTGGCTCACAGGTTTTGTTGTTCCGCGGCATGTGGGATCTTCCCAGATTAGGGATTGAACTTGTGTCTCCTGCATTGGCAGGCAAACTCTTTACCACTGAGCTACCAGGGAAGCCCTGACCCTCAGTTTTGGTATGGTATTATCTTTTTCTAACATGCCCCTGGAGTGGATACTGTTGTATGTAATCTGTCAGGTATGAGGATAGCAAGAAAGAGGGATGGGAATTGCTCTAAATTCTGCTGTAGCTTAAAGTTGAGTTAGAAGATGAGACAAGCATGTGTTGTAGTAGAAAGGGTACCGACAGCACAAAGGGGGTGGGGTGTGTGCATTTCATATTATAATATTATCAATATTATTAAAAGTGATAAGCTTGAGTAATCATGTACTGTTAAAAGAGTTTAAGCTGGTAATTGAGAAACAGAGATATAATTTGTTATTTTGTTAGCTTTTAACAATAATTAGAGTACTCCAAAAGATAGCAAAAAGGTAAAAAACCAAAACCAAAATATAGCACAGTATCAGGGATGAAAAGTGAAGAGCATTAAGGAAATCTCACTTCAATTAATAGTTGTTAGTAAAATTATAGCTTGTCTTGGTTCATGAATCTAGTTAGTTTCAAATCATTTTGCTTTAAGAACCTCAATATGATATCTGCATGTAAGAAGGTTTAATAATATAAGGGTAATGATCAAGTGGCCATCTTCATGTTTGGTACCCCTGGACATTTTAATGAATGGGATATAGTTTTAGAGGTATCAATGAGATTACGTGGGTTAATTTATTTAAACAATCATATATCAATGCCTGGTCTGTGCTGGGAAATACATATACCCTCAGAATCACAGAAGTCATGATTCTTATTCTCATGTGCTTGTGGTCCAGGGAGGTTGATCTTCCAATGCCCATCCAACTCTCTCATGGACCTGCAGCCATCTCTATTTACATGCTAAAGTCATTTTGACTGTTTCAGTGAAACTGATCAAATTAGGCAACAATACCAAATGGACAGTTAATGAGACTACTCAAGCTACATGTACAAGCTGACACATATCTACCTATGTTCCTATCATTCAACATAAAATGTAGAATTATTTGTGTCAACTAAAATTCTCGTTTATTCCCATGTGTACAAAAAATAATACTATCTACCATTGTTAAATCTGACAAAAAAGCTGGAAATTACTAACCCAATTTAAAAATATGGTTGTATTGGCAGAAAAAATGACTCATATAAGTACACTCAATAGAGTGCCTAGCGCTAATGGGCCCATAATTGACAATTTGACAAATGGACGTTGCTGAATGAAATCACTATGTCTCTGCAGAACTTTCTAAGAGTGAGCAGAACTCTTCTAACAAATCCTTACACTTAGAAAGAAATAGACACTTTAGAAAAGTTATAGTTTGTGTTGGTTAAGTATAGTTAGGTTCAAATTATTGTGCCTTAAGAGCTTCTCTAGCAGTTTTCCTGGAAATGCTTAAAGTGATACATGAAAGCCTTCTCCTGGTGTATCTAAATCCTCTGTTAAACTGACAAGTTGCTTTGATGTCCTCTGCACACAATGACACAACGTCATTTCTTGTGCAGTGCAGTGTGCTGGCTGGCAATTGTTTGCTCGCTGTGAGGTTTAGATGGAAGTGTTTCGTTAGAGGAGCTGGGCATATATGCCTTGGCTTTCAGCTTCAAATGCTTAGTACAGCTGGGCTGCCACTTCTTCAAAGGAGGGACTCTAGTACCTTTAAGTTTGAAGTCCAAGTTTTGAAAGCTCTGTGCCCAGAAAACATGCACCTATTTTTCTACAGTATCGTTTCCTTCATGTTTGTCCCTGGCATTTTATGATGGTATTTTCAATGGGATTACGTGGGTTAATTTATTTAAACAATCATATATCAATGCCTGGTCTGTGCTGGGAAATACATATACCCTCAGAATCACAGAAGTCATGATTCTTATTCTCATGTGCTTGTGGTCCAGGGAGGTTGATCTTCCAATGCCCATCCAACTCTCTCATGGACCTGCAGCCATCTCTATTTACATGCTAAAGTCATTTTGACTGTTTCAGTGAAACTGATCAAATTAGGCAACAATACCAAATGGACAGTTAATGAGACTACTCAAGCTACATGTACAAGCTGACACATATCTACCTATGTTCCTATCATTCAACATAAAATGTAGAATTATTTGTGTCAACTAAAATTCTCGTTTATTCCCATGTGTACAAAAAATAATACTATCTACCATTGTTAAATCTGACAAAAAAGCTGGAAATTACTAACCCAATTTAAAAATATGGTTGTATTGGCAGAAAAAATGACTCATATAAGTACACTCAATAGAGTGCCTAGCGCTAATGGGCCCATAATTGACAATTTGACAAATGGACGTTGCTGAATGAAATCACTATGTCTCTGCAGAACTTTCTAAGAGTGAGCAGAACTCTTCTAACAAATCCTTACACTTAGAAAGAAATAGACACTTTAGAAAAGTTATAGTTTGTGTTGGTTAAGTATAGTTAGGTTCAAATTATTGTGCCTTAAGAGCTTCTCTAGCAGTTTTCCTGGAAATGCTTAAAGTGATACATGAAAGCCTTCTCCTGGTGTATCTAAATCCTCTGTTAAACTGACAAGTTGCTTTGATGTCCTCTGCACACAATGACACAACGTCATTTCTTGTGCAGTGCAGTGTGCTGGCTGGCAATTGTTTGCTCGCTGTGAGGTTTAGATGGAAGTGTTTCGTTAGAGGAGCTGGGCATATATGCCTTGGCTTTCAGCTTCAAATGCTTAGTACAGCTGGGCTGCCACTTCTTCAAAGGAGGGACTCTAGTACCTTTAAGTTTGAAGTCCAAGTTTTGAAAGCTCTGTGCCCAGAAAACATGCACCTATTTTTCTACAGTATCGTTTCCTTCAGATCTCAAGCCTGTTTGTACACACTGGCTTTTTTAAAAACTGGAGCGGGTGTCTACTCCCATGGGTGAAGAGAAGAAATCTGTTTATTGTTGTTGCTGTTTAGTCTCTAAATCATGTCTCATTCTTGCAACTCCATTGTAGCCTGTGATGTGGATTGGTGGCCTTAGTGTTAAAGAAGCCACCTGCCAATGCAGGAGACATAATAAGACGTGGATTCAATCTCTGGTCAAGAAGATCCCAGATGCCCTAGAGAAGGGAATGGCGACTCACTCCAGTATTCTTGCCTGGAGAGTTCCATGGACGGAGGAGCCTGGCGGACCACAGTCCAGTGGGGTTGCATGAAGTTAGACATGATTGGAGCGACTTAGCATGCACGCACACACACACGCATGGGAAGTCCTAATCAACTTATTACAAGTGTCAGAATGTGATAAAAATAAGAAAGAGCCACTTAACTCTTTGGCTGCTGGATGATTTGTAACAGTGCTTTATCTACCCAAGTACATGTTTGAAACACAACTGTGAAAAGATGTCCTCCTTGCTCTGAAAGAACATAGCATTTAATATGCAGAAATCGTGATGGGTCCTGCCATAGGAGAAGGGACAGGGCTGGGCCAGAGGGCACCTGGGCCAGTGTGGTGGGGCGTCAGGGAGACCTGGGGTATCTGTGTACAAGCAAGCAGCCACGAAATGGTTTCAGAAATGAAAGGAAGAATGTTACTTTTCCACAAAATTAAAAGCTTTCATATTCTTAACATTGAAATTATTTTCCAAATATAAAAATAATTTTGAAGATGGAGAGGCAGTCAAGCAGAGTGCTTAAGAGCTCAGACTCTGGAGCCAGATTTCTAAGGCAGCATCCTGAGGTTTCCATTTATTAGCTCTGTGGGCAAGACCTTTAGCCTATTTATGCTGTAGCTTCTCTGTTTATAAAATGGGGATGATGGTATTATTATTACCTAGTTTGCAGGGGTTTCAGGAGGATTAAATGAATTCACATTCACAAAAGTCTTTGACCATAGCAAGTACTATATGTGTATCTGTACTATCCTATAGGTACAGAAGCATTTAAGCCCCTTATTTGCTGGTGAACTGTGATATAACTTATGTCTGCTGTACTCTTCCAAGTCAATGAAATTAATTCTAGTAGCCTAAAGCTCCTGTATGATAGTATTGAGAAGCGGGCTAAACATTGACTGACTAGGATCTCATCTAGTGAAATTGCTTATGCATATTAATGTATATAGTATATAAGTACATATATTAATAATTTTGAATAGTTTTCAAGGAATCTTGACAAATATAAATGCATACAGAGTCTCTCAGAATCTACAACATTTCTGATAATAGAAATAAATTATTATAAAAGAGGGAAAATGTTGGACTTTAGTTACTTTAAGCATCAGTTAACTTGTATTAAAGACATAATACAACTACAGGAATTAATTTGACTGCAATAAAATGAGACAGAAAGATAAGAAAAACTTCCTTTCCCTTGATTGCTAGAGCAAGTTATGATACTAATAAAAGACTTGAATTTTCTTTTATACATTTAATCTTCAGGAAAAAGAAAATAGGTGTTTTTGAAAAGATAACTAGAACATCCTAATAAGGATTCTTTCATTAGTTCTGCTTCAGTTACTAATAAACTCAAATTGCAGTCTTGTCCTTTGGACAGGAAAAATGCATAGAAGATAAATATTTAGTTTGAAATCACAATAAAATAATGAGCTTATTCTTTTGATTTTTTTACCCTTCTGGGCAGTGATGAAAATGTTAATCACTGCTAGATCCTCTTGTCAAAGGCTGAGCTGATTTTAGTTTATAGATGTTGAACCAGAAGTTGCTTGTAGAATGTCATTCTGGAATTAATTCAAGTTCCTGAGCTTCAGATCCTATGGGAAAAGACAGCATAGGCTTCCTGTGGGTGCAAAGGGCATGGTCAAGGTATATATAGTAGGCCAAAATAATGCTGAAATAATTTGCTTATGTTTCTCAAAGCTCCCGTTTACGTCGGTGAGCTCACTGAATTATCTCTAAAAGCTTTTCTTCCCCTTGCTTCGTGTATGTGTGTGTGTGCTGTTGGAAGGAGTGTGGTGGAAACTTGGGAGGAAGACAATTAGGAAAGTTTAGCTAAATAATGTGAGGAGACATATGCAGGTTAATAAAAAGCCAGTGGACTAGCAAAAGCCAGAAAAATCAAAATCATTTTCAGAGACAAAACAGGTTATATATAAAGCTCCTGTATGATAGTATTGAGAAGCGGGCTAAACATTGACTGACTAGGATCTCATCTAGTGAAATTGCTTATGCATATTAATGTATATAGTATATAAGTACATATATTAATAATTTTGAATAGTTTTCAAGGAATCTTGACAAATATAAATGCATACAGAGTCTCTCAGAATCTACAACATTTCTGATAATAGAAATAAATTATTATAAAAGAGGGAAAATGTTGGACTTTAGTTACTTTAAGCATCAGTTAACTTGTATTAAAGACATAATACAACTACAGGAATTAATTTGACTGCAATAAAATGAGACAGAAAGATAAAAAAAACTTCCTTTCCCTTGATTGCTAGAGCAAGTTATGATACTAATAAAAGACTTGAATTTTCTTTTATACATTTAATCGTCACGAAAAAGAAAATAGGTGTTTTTGAAAAGATAACTAGAACATCCTAATAAGGATTCTTTCATTAGTTCTGCTTCAGTTACTAATAAACTCAAATTGCAGTCTTGTCCTTTGGACAGGAAAAATGCATAGAAGATAAATATTTAGTTTGAAATCACAATAAAATAATGAGCTTATTCTTTTGATTTTTTTACCCTTCTGGGCAGTGATGAAAATGTTAATCACTGCTAGATCCTCTTGTCAAAGGCTGAGCTGATTTTAGTTTATAGATGTTGAACCAGAAGTTGCTTGTAGAATGTCATTCTGGAATTAATTCAAGTTCCTGAGCTTCAGATCCTATGGGAAAAGACAGCATAGGCTTCCTGTGGGTGCAAAGGGAATGGGAAAGGTATATATAGTAGGCCAAAATAATGCTGAAATAATTTGCTTATGTTTCTCAAAGCTCCCGTTTACGTCGGTGAGCTCACTGAATTATCTCTAAAAGCTTTTCTTCCCCTTGCTTCGTGTATGTGTGTGTGTGCTGTTGGAAGGAGTGTGGTGGAAACTTGGGAGGAAGACAATTAGGAAAGTTTAGCTAAATAATGTGAGGAGACATATGCAGGTATATAAGTCAATAGGAGCCAGTGGCACATAAGCCAGAAAAATCCAAAATCATTTTCAGAGACAAAACAGGTTATATATAATACTCCTAAATGAAAAGGTCACTTTAATAATAGAATTATACAGTTTTAGCATTATCTCTTCAAAGCACTGAATTCATGAAAAAGAAACTTGATTTTTGTAGATATTAGGGAGCCAATGTGGATTTGTAGGTAGCATAATGACAGGCTATAATTTTTTTTTGCATACAGTGCTTACTATTTGTTTTCCCTCTGTCAAACCTTGAGTCGACCATTTTTTCGCCAGACTGCTTAGGAAGGTATAGGGAGAGAAACATACAGAGCAGACAAGATGGGAAGAAGGAACCCTGGGAGATGGAGAGAGTTCCTTCACACAGCAAAGAGGATGAGAAAGGCCATCCTCAGACAAAAGACCCCCATGATCTCTGAGACGGCAAAGCCCAGAATGACATAAGAGAAGAGTTGTTGCTTCAGAGAAGGGTTCCTGGCATCACCTGTGATGAGGCTCCTAAATGCAGTCTTAATCTCAGCCCCAGAGCCAAGCCCCTCACCCAGTCAGCTTCAAGTCCAATGAAATGAAATGGAACTATCTTGGAAGCTGCTGCTAGGGCTAAGTAAGGTCAGCAGGACATGGGGCTGCCACGCTGCAGCTCTCATCTGTGAGCACCACTGCAGAGAGCGGTTGACTCAGCACTCAAGAGGTAATCCTAACCAGTGAGGGCACAGTGGTGAACTTGGGGCAGGCATGTGTTTTCTGTGGGTGGGGGCAATTGCAAGAGCTGCTCCCAGTGCAGAGAAGACAGAGAGGGGCAATGACAGATTGTTTTAAGATTAGCTATGATTTAATATACACGATTGATTGCAAGAATGAGAAATTGAGGTATTAAACCTTTTGGGGAGGTTGTTTTAATCATCCAGGTATAGGTTCCCCAGTGGCTCAGCTGGAAAACAATCTGCCTGCAGTTCAGGAGACCTGAGTTTGATCCCTGAGTTGGGAAGATCCCCTGGAGAAGGGAAAGGCTACCCACTCCAGTATTCTTGCCTGGAGAATTCCATGGCTCGTCCATGGGCTTCAGAGAGTCAGACATGACTGAGCAGCTTTCACATAGATAGTGACAGAATAGATGTATGGCCCACTGGGAATAGAATAAAGATAGTAGTTAAAGAGACATTCTGCAAATATAATAACAGTCTGGAGGCCTTATAAGAGAGAGTGTCTGATAGTTCTTTGCACCCTTTGGGAATAGAAATAGTGAAGACTAACTGTACCTATAAATGTGATCATTGAAACTAGAAAGCCTGGAGAACACTTGATGATGGAATAAAGCATCAAAGTGAGAATTAAGCTGTAGGTAGGCAGCTAAATGAGACAAAGGCAGAAAAAACTGCAATGTAGTAAACAGTATTGTGGAGAATGGTTATTTTGATAATTTAAGATAATTTGTTTGGAGTATTTTTGTAATGATATCTTTCTTGATGAAAAAGATCTTGATTCCTAACAGGAACATATAAGCTTTTTCTTTAAGAAAGGACAAAGTTCAAGCTTTGAGAAGTCTTAAGATTAAAAAAAAAAAGTTTTGGGTAGAAATTCTAAAGAAAAGAAGACTGAAAAAGAAAACCAACCAAAGCCAGTAGATTCAAAGAAATTCTTAAACCATCAGTTTGCCATTTGAAGACTGTCAAGGGAAAGCAGACTGATGGCTGTAGGGATGGGCTCACTTGAATGAGACAAAAATGCATTGTTGCCATGAGACTGAAAGGAAGATATACTAGCATTAAAATCTATAACTTAGGGACTTCCTTGGGTGTCTAGTGGTTAAGACTCCACAGTTCCAAAGCAGGGGTTTCCTGGTCAGGGAACTAAGATCCCACATACTGGCTAAAAAAATTTCACAACTTAAATCATCTTTTGCATTAACTTTTTACCTGTTAGCTTAACTCCCAGTGCAGAGAAGACAGAGAGGGCAATGACAGATTGTTTTAAGATTAGCTATGATTTAATATACACGAGTGAGTGCAAGAATGAGAAATTGAGGTATTAAACCTTTTGGGGAGGTTGTTTTAATCATCCAGGTATAGGTTCCCCAGTGGCTCAGCTGGAAAACAATCTGCCTGCAGTTCAGGAGACCTGAGTTTGATCCCTGAGTTGGGAAGATCCCCTGGAGAAGGGAAAGGCTACCCACTCCAGTATTCTTGCCTGGAGAATTCCATGGCTCGTCCATGGGCTTCAGAGAGTCAGACATGACTGAGCAGCTTTCACATAGATAGTGACAGAATAGATGTATGGCCCACTGGGAATAGAATAAAGATAGTAGTTAAAGAGACATTCTGCAAATATAATAACAGGCTGGAGGCCTTATAAGAGAGAGTGTCTGATAGTTCTTTGCACCCTTTGGGAATAGAAATAGTGAAGACTAACTGTACCTATAAATGTGATCATTGAAACTAGAAAGCCTGGAGAACACTTGATGATGGAATAAAGCATCAAAGTGAGAATTAAGCTGTAGGTAGGCAGCTAAATGAGACAAAGGCAGAAAAAACTGCAATGTAGTAAACAGTATTGTGGAGAATGGTTATTTTGATAATTTAAGATAATTTGTTTGGAGTATTTTTGTAATGATATCTTTCTTGATGAAAAAGATCTTGATTCCTAACAGGAACATATAAGCTTTTTCTTTAAGAAAGGACAAAGTTCAAGCTTTGAGAAGTCTTAAGATTAAAAAAAAAAAGTTTTGGGTAGAAATTCTAAAGAAAAGAAGACTGAAAAAGAAAACCAACCAAAGCCAGTAGATTCAAAGAAATTCTTAAACCATCAGTTTGCCATTTGAAGACTGTCAAGGGAAAGCAGACTGATGGCTGTAGGGATGGGCTCACTTGAATGAGACAAAAATGCATTGTTGCCATGAGACTGAAAGGAAGATATACTAGCATTAAAATCTATAACTTAGGGACTTCCTTGGGTGTCTAGTGGTTAAGACTCCACAGTTCCAAAGCAGGGGTTTCCTGGTCAGGGAACTAAGATCCCACATACTGGCTAAAAAAATTTCACAACTTAAATCATCTTTTGCATTAACTTTTTACCTGTTATGGTTGGTCTTTCCACTGGAATGTAAGCTATATGAGAAGAGGTGGTACCATATCTGTTTTGTTCATGGTGATACATCTGGCAGCTAGAAAAGGCATAGATAAATATATGTTGAATGAAGAAATGAGTAAACAGTTGTGATAAAGTCTGCACAACCCCAGGAACAAAGTTGGCTGAAGTCAAAGGCAAAAATGGCATCCTAGGCATTTCCCTGGTGGTCAAGTGCCTAAGACTCAATGCACCCAATGTGGGGGGTCTTGGTTTGATCCCTGGTCAGGCAACAGGATCCCGCATGCTGCAAGACCTGGAGCAACCAACTAAATAAATCAATAAATACAGTGGCATCCCAGAGTGGTGCCATCCAATGGAGTATCATAAGAATGTTCTATACACTGGCTACTGGCCACACATAGCTATTTCTCACTTGAAATGTGACTAGTATACTGAGAATTTTTTTATTTTAAATTTTATTTACTTTGAATTTACTTGACATTAAATTTTAATTGGCGTTTATGGCTAGTGGCTACTTCATTGGACAGCATCAGGGTAAAGAAAGACTTCCCCTGTTAGGAAAACCTGCCTCCTCTGGGCAGATGTAATCTGTGTGGGGGCAGTAGATTTGTCAGGAGCTAAAATCAGACTGGGACTTTGGAAAGGAATCAAGGATCAGCTGCTGGGCCATTTTTAAAAATTAGTCTTTAGCTCAAGGGACAAAAAGAGTCTGCCAGTCTCACATGAGGTCCACGTCACTTAATCAGGGAAAAAGTCTAGAGAGGTATTTAAGGCCAAAGCCCTCAGTGGTAATAAAATTGTGTTTACTCTGAGTGTCTTCATGAACGTGTGTTAGGAACTGTCCATGGGAGAAACCTCTGTAGATGACTAGAAAGAATTCAGAATTTAGAGATTTGGGTCACTTTCTTTATAACATGGTAAACAGTAATTGCATTAGATCATTAAAACATAGACAAGGATATATGATAAACTCATAAGAAATATTCAGGCACTCAGGAACTCACAGTATGAAAAAGCAACATCTTTGAATATTAAAGTAAAACAGACTGTCACTCAGCCGTGTCCAGCTCTTTGCAACCCATGGACAGTAGCCTGCCAGGCTCCTCTGTCCTTGGAATTCTCCAGACAAGAATACTGGAGTGGGTAGCCATTCCCTTCTCCAGGGGAGCTTCCCAGCCCAGGGATCGAACCCAGGTCTCCCAAATTGCAGTGGGTTCTTTACTGTCTGATGCACCAGAAAAGCCCATGGAAAAGCAACATCTTTGGATTATGAAGGTTTTAACAGAGAGTAAAAAGCACTTAGGTATTTTAAAATATTTACTAAATTAGAGAAGCATTTGTCATTATACTTATCTCATTTATATTTAGATTTTAGAGTGCTCTACTGTGGCTTTTGTTTTACCAGAATTACCTGCTTAGTTATAGCTTTATTAGGAAAATATTAGAGTTATTCTGATTTCTTTGAGCTTCCTGTGACTGGGCCAGGAGAGGAGGAGGGAGTTGTTCAGGAGTGTGTTAAATTGGCCTTGTAGTCTGAATTCACCCAGTAATAATACATATCAATATCATGTATTGAACTGTGTGTAGGAGCAGATGTTTGGCATGTTTCTGGCTACTTTTGGGAATAGTCTCTATTGAAGAAGGGAAAATGTGCTTCACATCCAAAAATAAAATTTTCACAAAGGAAGAATGCTGGATGGACTATTATATTTAGCAAGATAAAGCGGGCTAATGTGGGGTCAAGGAGTAATCAAGGATCAGCTGGGACTTTGGAAAGGAATCAAGGATCAGCTGCTGGGCCATTTTTAAAAATTAGTCTTTAGCTCAAGGGACAAAAAGAGTCTGCCAGTCTCACATGAGGTCCACGTCACTTAATCAGGGAAAAAGTCTAGAGAGGTATTTAAGGCCAAAGCCCTCAGTGGTAATAAAATTGTGTTTACTCTGAGTGTCTTCATGAACGTGTGTTAGGAACTGTCCATGGGAGAAACCTCTGTAGATGACTAGAAAGAATTCAGAATTTAGAGATTTGGGTCACTTTCTTTATAACATGGTAAACAGTAATTGCATTAGATCATTAAAACATAGACAAGGATATATGATAAACTCATAAGAAATATTCAGGCACTCAGGAACTCACAGTATGAAAAAGCAACATCTTTGAATATTAAAGTAAAACAGACTGTCACTCAGCCGTGTCCAGCTCTTTGCAACCCATGGACAGTAGCCTGCCAGGCTCCTCTGTCCTTGGAATTCTCCAGACAAGAATACTGGAGTGGGTAGCCATTCCCTTCTCCAGGGGAGCTTCCCAGCCCAGGGATCGAACCCAGGTCTCCCAAATTGCAGTGGGTTCTTTACTGTCTGATGCACCAGAAAAGCCCATGGAAAAGCAACATCTTTGGATTATGAAGGTTTTAACAGAGAGTAAAAAGCACTTAGGTATTTTAAAATATTTACTAAATTAGAGAAGCATTTGTCATTATACTTATCTCATTTATATTTAGATTTTAGAGTGCTCTACTGTGGCTTTTGTTTTACCAGAATTACCTGCTTAGTTATAGCTTTATTAGGAAAATATTAGAGTTATTCTGATTTCTTTGAGCTTCCTGTGACTGGGCCAGGAGAGGAGGAGGGAGTTGTTCAGGAGTGTGTTAAATTGGCCTTGTAGTCTGAATTCACCCAGTAATAATACATATCAATATCATGTATTGAACTGTGTGTAGGAGCAGATGTTTGGCATGTTTCTGGCTACTTTTGGGAATAGTCTCTATTGAAGAAGGGAAAATGTGCTTCACATCCATTCATGTAATTTATGAAAGTGAAGAGGGATTTCTCACAAAGGAAGAATGCTGGATGGACTATTATATTTAGCAAGATAAAGCGGGCTATGTGCAAATTCCCAGGCAGTCAGTAAAGAAGAGGACAAAGAGATATTAATACATTACTAGGGAAGGAGATTAACTCTCTAAAGAGCAAACATGCCAAAAAATAGATGATTCTCTTAGGATTTCCTGAAGGCTTGGTTGCATTCTCCCTGCTAACCATTCGTTTCCATTGTTTTTATTAGAGGAAATCTTTTGTAAGAACTATTTTACACCACAATAAGATATTTAAATACTGGAACCTTGGGGTTGGAAGAGACTTTGAAAGATTATCTAGTCCTATCATCTATCTGATGCTTGAATTAATTTTGCAAAAGCCTTGCCAAGGATCTTCTGGTCAGGACTCCAGGACCTTGTTGAGAGGGGGGCCAGGAGCTCCATCCCTGGAGAACTTTGACACTAAGATACTTTTACAGAATCAAATTCTACTGCTTTGTGCTTTCTATTCATTTGTCTTACTTGTAACTGTTGGTTTGAAACAATACGACCTACGCTTCTTTTTTCCCACTGAAGTTCTTAGGATATTTGAACAAGATTATCAGATCTCCAAGGCTAAAGATGTCTGATTCCTTCAGGAATTTCTTGAATGGTGTTGATTCAAAATCTCATCTCAGATCACTCCTGAGGGTATCCAGTTAGTCCATCCATCCTTATACGGCAGTATTTTCTCCTTTTCATGTAGATTCTCTCCTCTCCCTCCTTTCCTCTTGATTTTTCTTCTTCCTTCTTCCCTTTTTTTCTTCGTCCCTCCTATTATTCTATACTACCTACATTCATTCATTCATTCAACAAACTTTCTATTTACTGTTGATTCATATTAATCTTTTTATAGACCATGGGGTTACAAGGATTGGATATAACTGAGCAATTGAAGAACAGCAACATAGATTAATTTCACTGCTTTTGTTGCGTGGATTGTTGCTAGGTCATTGCTACTGTTCAGTCTGTATAGAACAATGGTCCTTTTGGGTTTAATCACCTCATTTTCCATTTATTTGTATCATTTCTCATCTTATTGGATTTAGCCCTAGTTTCTAACATTTGAGCTGCTTTTTTGATCCTATTCAGTCATCAGACACTGGCCTGCCTACAGACTCTATGGTGTCCTCTTTATACCTTCATCTCGTTGATGAGAATGTGAAATGTTGAAACAAATGGAACTTAGGAAAGAATCCTTCTATGATGTTGGAGATTTAGAACCAGGTTGATATCACTCTATTAATAAGCACCCTCTGGGTATTATTGTTGAAACTGTTACTAATTTGCCTTAATATGCTGTCTAGGTTTGTTATAGCTTTCTTTCCAAGGAGCAAGTATCTTTTAATTTCATTACTGCAATCACTGTCTGCAGTGATTTTGGAGCCCAAGAAAATAAAGTCTGTCATTGTTTCCACCTTTCCCTTTTCTATTTACCATGAAGTGATTGGACAGCATGCTATGATTTTAGTATTTTTGAATGTTGAGATTCAAGCCAACTTTTTCACTCTCCTCTTTTACCCTCACTAAGAGCCTCTTTAGGGCTTCCCTTGAGGTCTAGTGGGTAAAGGGTCTGCCTTGCACTACAAGGGGCACTGGTACAGTCCTTCGCCCAGGAAGATCCCACATGCTGAGGAGTGGCTGGACCGGTGTGTCTGATTGCGAGCTGGTGTTCTGGAGCCCAAGCGGGCCAAAGAATAAGGATGGATGAAGATAAATAAATTAAAAAAAAAAAACAATAAAAGAGGCCAACATTTTTTTTTAAGGGTCTCTTTACTTCCTCTTCACTTTCTGTCAGTAGTGGTAAACAGGAATGAGTTTTCTGCAAGATATTGCTTCTTCCTCTTTACCTAAGCTGACACATAGGACCAGTGGGACTGTGTCTAAGATGTCATTATTCAAGTGATTGAGTTCTATATTGAATTATATTCTACACATGTAGTCATGTAAATTTTGGAGACATTTTTGTTAAATTTCATGATATCTTGTATTTCTTATGCTGTACTTAGAAATATGAAAAAAACGTAAGCACCACACTTTAAAAAACATTATTATGTTAAACCTTTTAGTGTATAACTATAGAGATGAATTTAATACAAGCCAGAACCACAAGAGGTTTCAAGGTACAAAAGCTTCTTTTCAAGGTATAGGTTTCACTGGTCATTTGTGTTTGTATGTGTTCCTAATACAGTGAGAAAATGAGATAATCATTTATACTACTGTATTTTGAAGTTTTAATTATCACTGCTATAGTTTGTTACTATTTGGAACTTTAAAACATGTTCTTGGGCTTCCCTGGTAGTCCAGTGTGTAAATAGTCCACCTTGCAGTGCAAGGGGCGCTGGTTCAATCCCTGGCCTGGGAAAATCCCACGTGCCAGAGCAGCTGGACCAATGTGTCCAATTATAGAGCCAGCACTCTGGAGTGGCTGTCTAGGTTTGTTATAGCTTTCTTTCCAAGGAGCAAGTATCTTTTAATTTCATTACTGCAATCACTGTCTGCAGTGATTTTGGAGCCCAAGAAAATAAAGTCTGTCATTGTTTCCACCTTTCCCTTTTCTATTTACCATGAAGTGATTGGACAGCATGCTATGATTTTAGTATTTTTGAATGTTGAGATTCAAGCCAACTTTTTCACTCTCCTCTTTTACCCTCACTAAGAGCCTCTTTAGGGCTTCCCTTGAGGTCTAGTGGGTAAAGGGTCTGCCTTGCACTACAAGGGGCACTGGTACAGTCCTTCGCCCAGGAAGATCCCACATGCTGAGGAGTGGCTGGACCGGTGTGTCTGATTGCGAGCTGGTGTTCTGGAGCCCAAGCGGGCCAAAGAATAAGGATGGATGAAGATAAATAAATTAAAAAAAAAAAACAATAAAAGAGGCCAACATTTTTTTTTAAGGGTCTCTTTACTTCCTCTTCACTTTCTGTCAGTAGTGGTAAACAGGAATGAGTTTTCTGCAAGATATTGCTTCTTCCTCTTTACCTAAGCTGACACATAGGACCAGTGGGACTGTGTCTAAGATGTCATTATTCAAGTGATTGAGTTCTATATTGAATTATATTCTACACATGTAGTCATGTAAATTTTGGAGACATTTTTGTTAAATTTCATGATATCTTGTATTTCTTATGCTGTACTTAGAAATATGAAAAAAACGTAAGCACCACACTTTAAAAAACATTATTATGTTAAACCTTTTAGTGTATAACTATAGAGATGAATTTAATACAAGCCAGAACCACAAGAGGTTTCAAGGTACAAAAGCTTCTTTTCAAGGTATAGGTTTCACTGGTCATTTGTGTTTGTATGTGTTCCTAATACAGTGAGAAAATGAGATAATCATTTATACTACTGTATTTTGAAGTTTTAATTATCACTGCTATAGTTTGTTACTATTTGGACCTTTAAAACATGCTCTTGGGCTTCCCTGGTGGTCCAGTCGGTAAATAGTCCACCTTGCAGTGCAAGGGGCGCTGGTTCAATCCCTGGCCTGGGAAAATCCCACGTGCCGCAGAGCAGCTGGACCAATGTGTCCAATTATAGAGCCAGCACTCTGGAGTGCATGAGCCCAGAGCCGGTGCTCTGCAGCGACAGAGGCCACTGTGATGGGAGGCCCACATAGGTCAAAGAACAAAGATGGAAATCAAAGACCAATAGAAGTGGCCCCCCAAAAAAGTTCTTATATGCTACTCCTGCCTTCATACAAAATCCCGAGAATGAAGGGAAACTTCAGTCACCATAAACTTGATAAAGCAATTATACAAAATCAGATTTTTTGTGGGAGCGGGGTTTGGCCATACCTGGTGGCTTGCAGGATATTAACCTATTGCATAAATATTATTGTCCCCATTAAATAGATTAAGAAACTGAGACTTAGAGACATGAAGTCATGTGCCCACAGACATATAAATAGTGGAATAGCAAAGTGTGAACTTAATGGGTTGACTGCAGATTCTACCCAGGACATTATATAGCAGAGCAACCTGCAGGGACATATTAAAAATGCAAATTTTAGGGCCCTACCCTAAGGAAATTCTGAAAGCAAGGCTCAGAAATGTGTTTTAACAAGCCCTGCAGGTTATTCTCAGGCATCTTGAGGTTTGAGAACCACTCTTATGCAGCATAGGGGTTTCCTATAACAGGAATAAGAGGCATTGCTAATACAGATAGGGCCTAATAAAGTTTATTAGCTAGCTGGTTGGCTTATATTGTAATCCTAAAATAATGTCATATTCACAAAGTTGAGTAAGCTTTTAGTTGCTTAATAACAAATAAAATTGCATTTACTCAAATGTGCTTTAATTATAGTTCCCAGTAGGCAGAGCTATGGTAACAGAATATACTAGACCCTAATGTTTTTTGCATAATGAGCATAGTCAAAGCATTTAGCACGAATGGATTACAATTCCCTATGTTACATGGGAAAGTTCTAGAAGGACCACATGCCTTTCTTGGGTCTGACCTCCTCTTGTTCTCCATCTTAATCTGTTCGTATTATTTCCTTTCTTTAAACGGATAGAATGCAGTGTCTGTGTTCTTGAGAGGGAAGGAGGAATGGACACGATCACTCCCTATAATCTGGTGGTCCAGCGAAAGCCACTGTGATGGGGGAAAGGCCCCAAACACTGAAAAGGTCAAAGAACAAATGAGCCCAGAGCCGGTGCGCTGCAGCGACAGAGGCCACTGTGATGGGATGCCCACATAGGTCAAAGAACAAAGATGGAAATCAAAGACCAATAGAAGTGGCCCCCCAAAAAAGTTCTTATATGCTACTCCTGCCTTCATACAAAATCCCGAGAATGAAGGGAAACTTCAGTCACCATAAACTTGATAAAGCAATTATACAAAATCAGATTTTTTGTGGGAGCGGGGTTTGGCCATACCTGGTGGCTTGCAGGATATTAACCTATTGCATAAATATTATTGTCCCCATTAAATAGATTAAGAAACTGAGACTTAGAGACATGAAGTCATGTGCCCACAGACATATAAATAGTGGAATAGCAAAGTGTGAACTTAATGGGTTGACTGCAGATTCTACCCAGGACATTATATAGCAGAGCAACCTGCAGGGACATATTAAAAATGCAAATTTTAGGGCCCTACCCTAAGGAAATTCTGAAAGCAAGGCTCAGAAATGTGTTTTAACAAGCCCTGCAGGTTATTCTCAGGCATCTTGAGGTTTGAGAACCACTCTTATGCAGCATAGGGGTTTCCTATAACAGGAATAAGAGGCATTGCTAATACAGATAGGGCCTAATAAAGTTTATTAGCTAGCTGGTTGGCTTATATTGTAATCCTAAAATAATGTCATATTCACAAAGTTGAGTAAGCTTTTAGTTGCTTAATAACAAATAAAATTGCATTTACTCAAATGTGCTTTAATTATAGTTCCCAGTAGGCAGAGCTATGGTAACAGAATATACTAGACCCTAATGTTTTTTGCATAATGAGCATAGTCAAAGCATTTAGCACGAATGGATTACAATTCCCTATGTTACATGGGAAAGTTCTAGAAGGACCACATGCCTTTCTTGGGTCTGACCTCCTCTTGTTCTCCATCTTAATCTGTTCGTATTATTTCCTTTCTTTAAACGGATAGAATGCAGTGTCTGTGTTCTTGAGAGGGAAGGAGGAATGGACACGATCACTCCCTATATTATCTTGGGTTGATAGATTGGTTAAATCCAGCATTTGTAATGCAGGCAGAAATAAACAGTCTCTGAGCAAAAGCTGATTAAAGAATTTAGCTGCAAAACAAAGAACTTACTTGCTTTAGTGGGAAAAAAAAAAATTGATTGACATTAAGGAATTAAGCATCCCACAGGATAAATAAACTTGATTCCAAGAAAAAAAAGGCAGTTTTAAAAAATAATATACCAAGGCAACAAAGTGCAGGATGCCTGGTGAATGTGATTATGTCTACCCAACATCAGTACAACTATTTGAAAAGCACAGCATTCAAGTTGTAATTTTTTTGCTCTGCATGATGCAAAATAAGCAGTTTGATTGTTCTTTTTTCCACTAAATTGACTGGTTTTTGAATGCATTATTTGACCCACAGTGCTGTATTATCCATGGCATTTCCCAGATGACTGAACTAAGTAGATGTCTTATTGTTGGTTTTTTCTAATAGACGTGTATGGGAATGAAGATAGTGATAATTGGAAAAGAGGAAAGCATGGCATTTGGAACTTGGAAGTGGAGATTTTAGAAGCATGAGTGGCCTTCAGCCTAGAAGATCTGGTGTTTGGCTGCACTAACGGCCAGGGTCTGCCTCTGCCCGCATAGGCTTGTACAGACTTGTTAGGATAGATTGAAAAGCTGAAAGTGACATTGTTAATCACTCAGTCATGTCCTACTGCGACCCCATGGACGGTATTCCACCAGGCTTCTCTGTTCGTGGAATTCTCCAGGCAGGCATACCAGTGTGGGATGCCGTTCCCTTCTCCAGGGAATCTTCCCAACCCAGAGATTAAACCTGGATCTTCTGCACTGTACTTGGATTCTTTACCATGCAAGACACTAGGGAAGCCCAGATTGGTGCCTTATAAGGCAGAAGGGTGCAGGGTTTTGTTGCAAATCTTGAAATGCTTCCTTCTTGGTATCTGATTCTAACTTTTCCTGGATATGGGGCTTGAGTCTCAAAATGGTCCCCTCTTTCTACCCAAGAGCAGTTTCCTCTTGGTCTTGCTACCTTCAGTGTTTCTTTAAACGGATAGAATGCAGTGTCTGTGTTCTTGAGAGGGAAGGAGGAATGGACACGATCACTCCTATATTATCTTGGGTTGATAGATTGGTTAAATCCAGCATTTGTAATGCAGGCAGAAATAAACAGTCTCTGAGCAAAAGCTGATTAAAGAATTTAGCTGCAAAACAAAGAACTTACTTGCTTTAGTGGGAAAAAAAAAAATTGATTGACATTAAGGAATTAAGCATCCCACAGGATAAATAAACTTGATTCCAAGAAAAAAAAGGCAGTTTTAAAAAATAATATACCAAGGCAACAAAGTGCAGGATGCCTGGTGAATGTGATTATGTCTACCCAACATCAGTACAACTATTTGAAAAGCACAGCATTCAAGTTGTAATTTTTTTGCTCTGCATGATGCAAAATAAGCAGTTTGATTGTTCTTTTTTCCACTAAATTGACGGGTTTTTTGAATGCATTATTTGACCCACAGTGCTGTATTATCCATGGCATTTCCCAGATGACTGAACTAAGTAGATGTCTTATTGTTGGTTTTTTCTAATAGACGTGTATGGGAATGAAGATAGTGATAATTGGAAAAGAGGAAAGCATGGCATTTGGAACTTGGAAGTGGAGATTTTAGAAGCATGAGTGGCCTTCAGCCTAGAAGATCTGGTGTTTGGCTGCACTAACGGCCAGGGTCTGCCTCTGCCCGCATAGGCTTGTACAGACTTGTTAGGATAGATTGAAAAGCTGAAAGTGACATTGTTAATCACTCAGTCATGTCCTACTGCGACCCCATGGACGGTATTCCACCAGGCTTCTCTGTTCGTGGAATTCTCCAGGCAGGCATACCAGTGTGGGATGCCGTTCCCTTCTCCAGGGAATCTTCCCAACCCAGAGATTAAACCTGGATCTTCTGCACTGTACTTGGATTCTTTACCATGCAAGACACTAGGGAAGCCCAGATTGGTGCCTTATAAGGCAGAAGGGTGCAGGGTTTTGTTGCAAATCTTGAAATGCTTCCTTCTTGGTATCTGATTCTAACTTTTCCTGGATATGGGGCTTGAGTCTCAAAATGGTCCCCTCTTTCTACCCAAGAGCAGTTTCCTCTTGGTCTTGCTACCTTCAGTGTCTCTCTCCTGTCCTTTGTACCCTGTCCTGTAGCTGCCTGTGCTCCTGCCCAGCTTGACCTTCAGCACTGGGAAGCCGGGACCACTTGTCCCTGTCTTGAACCTCGCCTATGACAAAAGTTCGGCCAACCTCTTGGAAATTAGTCCTGTTCCTTGACTCATGGGGAAGGGAGAGGGGGTTAAGTGCATCTGATAGGTGTTTCCAGTTAAGTGTATCTGCCTACTTTGAGGCCCCCATCAGCGATTCAGTGATTTGTGTGATCTGGGGTGACTCCTCTGTGGACCTCTGTTGCCTCATCCACTTCATATTGAATGATACATGTATGTATATATGCTTCTTGTTTTGAACAAGTGAATAAATGCTGATAAAAATAGAGTATGTTTAAGACACCTCGAAGTCTAACACATAGATTAAGTGTTCAACACATTTCTCTTCATTATTACGGACTTTTTCCTAGTTCTTTTTTTTTTTTTTTTGAGTGGAGGAAATCAAGCCATTTTATTAAGGGGTTTTCAGGGAGGGTCAAAGGGCTGAGAGGCCAGTGAGATCCTATGTCCTTCTCTCTGTTGGCATCTTTCTAACTTCACAGCGGCTGAAAATTCCTAATCTTTGTTTGTTCTCAGCATTGTTACCATCCAGTCCCTGTCTATATAAAATGGTCCCTGGCCACAGTCTCTATCCTGTTGGCTCGTTTTGGCTACTTTCATCTGACAAACCTTCCACAGCCTGTCATTGACAAGGGCAACACACATTTAGCATGAATCACATAAATTATTTAAAGGCATTTATTGTTAGCTGCTAAGGCTCATCAGGATTGAGTCATTGAATAAAATGGTTTTCTTAGTCTGTGCAATGAGAAAAACATTTTAGGAAATTTCCTCCTACAATTCTATGAGAATTTCTGTGGGAGAAACTGCAACATAATACAAATGTTTAGTTCCATGCTTCTGGCTTCCTGGGTTGACTAAATAATAAAAAAAACAGGGAGTACAAAGTTTAAACATTTAATGTATAGTCTTGTCTGCTTGTTAATTTGGGCATCTATAGATATGATCCTTGGTTTGGGTTTTAATGCTTGGCTTTTGCTTCTCCTTGCAACAATGGTCAGACAATCTAAGCAATTTGTCATTCTATAACAAAGTTGCAAAGAAGACCCCAAAGTTACGGTAAGTGGACTTGGAAGTCAATGGAGCTAAAACTTGATGGAGTTGGAGGGTTGATCAGATTATGACTGACACAGACATGCTTCAATGAGCATGATTTAATAGCTTTACAGTTTTTATTTCTAGAGTATTTACATACATCTGAGTTGCCTAACAGATAAATCTTAGACCATGGCATTATATTACCATGACGGTACAGTGGTCAACTCATATATTACATCTAATGAATATGAAAGTGGTAGTTTCTTAGAGACCAGTATGTGTCTACAAGAAATTTCATAAGCTGAAGTCATAAAACACATTTAAATATGCATATGTATCTTGTGCATTTATAGGTGCACATTTAACTATGCATGAATATTTATATATATTCACACACATGGATTGGGATTTATTATGAGTGCTGAATATGGAACTTTAAAGTCATGAACGCTTAAGGCATTTTCCTCAAGACCTATTTTTGCTTGGTTAGTTTAAACTTGACCAAGTATATATTAATAGTACTGTTCTCTTTGAAGAGAGGGCTATTATCTCAAAGTTTTTTAGGACAGCATATGAATTTTGGACCTATTTAAAACTTGACAAATAAGATTATAGAAATAGTATATGAAATATACTAAATGTGAAGGCAGCTCTTTGTTTTATATAATTGAGCATTTTACAGTGCTTTCAGGCATTTTTAAGGACATGTTTGAGGGCAAAAGGGAGAGACTAGTCTAAAGAAAGTCAAAAATGCAGAAGGGAGGCCCATATGATGCATCTGAAATTACTGTACTTTTTTTTTTTTCCCCAAGGGGAGTGGATTTGAGATAACCTTAACTTATGGAATTCTTACTCTGGCGAAGGTCAAATTCTAATTGGCTTCAACATAATACAAATGTTTAGTTCCATGCTTCTGGCTTCCTGGGTTGACTAAATAATAAAAAAAACAGGGAGTACAAAGTTTAAACATTTAATGTATAGTCTTGTCTGCTTGTTAATTTGGGCATCTATAGATATGATCCTTGGTTTGGGTTTTAATGCTTGGCTTTTGCTTCTCCTTGCAACAATGGTCAGACAATCTAAGCAATTTGTCATTCTATAACAAAGTTGCAAAGAAGACCCCAAAGTTACGGTAAGTGGACTTGGAAGTCAATGGAGCTAAAACTTGATGGAGTTGGAGGGTTGATCAGATTATGACTGACACAGACATGCTTCAATGAGCATGATTTAATAGCTTTACAGTTTTTATTTCTAGAGTATTTACATACATCTGAGTTGCCTAACAGATAAATCTTAGACCATGGCATTATATTACCATGACGGTACAGTGGTCAACTCATATATTACATCTAATGAATATGAAAGTGGTAGTTTCTTAGAGACCAGTATGTGTCTACAAGAAATTTCATAAGCTGAAGTCATAAAACACATTTAAATATGCATATGTATCTTGTGCATTTATAGGTGCACATTTAACTATGCATGAATATTTATATATATTCACACACATGGATTGGGATTTATTATGAGTGCTGAATATGGAACTTTAAAGTCATGAACGCTTAAGGCATTTTCCTCAAGACCTATTTTTGCTTGGTTAGTTTAAACTTGACCAAGTATATATTAATAGTACTGTTCTCTTTGAAGAGAGGGCTATTATCTCAAAGTTTTTTAGGACAGCATATGAATTTTGGACCTATTTAAAACTTGACAAATAAGATTATAGAAATAGTATATGAAATATACTAAATGTGAAGGCAGCTCTTTGTTTTATATAATTGAGCATTTTACAGTGCTTTCAGGCATTTTTAAGGACATGTTTGAGGGCAAAAGGGAGAGACTAGTCTAAAGAAAGTCAAAAATGCAGAAGGGAGGCCCATATGATGCATCTGAAATTACTGTACTTTTTTTTTTTTTCCCCAAGGGGAGTGGATTTGAGATAACCTTAACTTATGGAATTCTTACTCTGGCGAAGGTCAGAATAAGATCATTGAATTTGCAGAGTTATCTAAATTATTTTTTTCACACATCTGTGAAGTAAATATGTGAAAAAATGAAGCAATGCTAATAACTACCAGAAACTCGTCTTACTCATGGCCCCACTATAAGAAGGTCCAGGCATTCTTTGTCTCAGGATGAGTGTGCACAATAGTCCCTACAGTGTGAGGGGGACTTCCTGTTTTTTTTCTGACTTTTTTCTGCTCTGGGGAGATTGAGGTGGTAGGGTTGGGCCTAAGTGTGACATTAAAACATGACCGTGCAAACCAGGCAGCCCCCATCTGAACCATGGGACTTCCTGTTTTTTTCTGACTTTTTTCTGCTCTGGGGAGATTGAGGTGGTAGGGTTGGGCCTAAGTGTGACATTAAAACATGACCGTGCAAACCAGGCAGCCCCCATCTGAACCACAGGTGCTTTGCCTGTCCCCACCCTTGTCCCCTTGTTCTGAGAGCCAGCCAGAGTCATACTAGTTTGTTTCTCTCAAAAGCAATTTTATTTCTCCTTGACTTATTATTTTTTTGATGATCTGGAGAGATCCTTGGGCAGTACATCATTATTTCTACTAGTCCAGTTAACTATGTTTCAATTAGGAAGACAAGTTTATTAAATCACAAGTTTTCTGGCTGGGTCATGTTGACCAGTGCAATAGTATCTTCACTTATTTTGCTATTAGAACAAAACATATCCATTTCCTAAACCCTCAGGGTAGAAATCATGATATATGTATGTTTCTCTCTTTCAAGGAGAGATAATCATCGTATTATTTGTAGGAAAAATTTCAGGGCACAAGCTGACACCTTCTGTTGTTTTCTTTTCCTTTTACGGTGGCATAAGCACAAACAACATTAAGAAATCTCTGTACTTCCTTACTTGGTGTGTAAATCTTTTCTATTATACTTGTGGAAGTGTATGTTTGGCTCTTGCTTTGGTCTCATAAGACGCCATTAATCTAACTTGAGCAACATCTTTGATTACTTACTAAGTGTCACACATTGAGCTGGTGGTTAGAGACAAGAAGATGAAGAGACATGAATGGCCCTCAAGCGGCTCAAAATCTTTGAAAAAACATTTGTTGCATCGACTTTTTTTTCCCCAAGATGATTTGAGATAACCTTAACTTATGGAATTCTTACTCTGGCGAAGGTCAGAATAAGATCATTGAATTTGCAGAGTTATCTAAATTATTTTTCACACATCTGTGAAGTAAATATGTGAAAAAATGAAGCAATGCTAATAACTACCAGAAACTCGTCTTACTCATGGCCCCACTATAAGAAGGTCCAGGCATTCTTTGTCTCAGGATGAGTGTGCACAATAGTCCCTACAGTGTGAGGGGGACTTCCTGTTTTTTTTCTGACTTTTTTCTGCTCTGGGGAGATTGAGGTGGTAGGGTTGGGCCTAAGTGTGACATTAAAACATGACCGTGCAAACCAGGCAGCCCCCATCTGAACCATGGGACTTCCTGTTTTTTTCTGACTTTTTTCTGCTCTGGGGAGATTGAGGTGGTAGGGTTGGGCCTAAGTGTGACATTAAAACATGACCGTGCAAACCAGGCAGCCCCCATCTGAACCACAGGTGCTTTGCCTGTCCCCACCCTTGTCCCCTTGTTCTGAGAGCCAGCCAGAGTCATACTAGTTTGTTTCTCTCAAAAGCAATTTTATTTCTCCTTGACTTATTATTTTTTTGATGATCTGGAGAGATCCTTGGGCAGTACATCATTATTTCTACTAGTCCAGTTAACTATGTTTCAATTAGGAAGACAAGTTTATTAAATCACAAGTTTTCTGGCTGGGTCATGTTGACCAGTGCAATAGTATCTTCACTTATTTTGCTATTAGAACAAAACATATCCATTTCCTAAACCCTCAGGGTAGAAATCATGATATATGTATGTTTCTCTCTTTCAAGGAGAGATAATCATCGTATTATTTGTAGGAAAAATTTCAGGGCACAAGCTGACACCTTCTGTTGTTTTCTTTTCCTTTTACGGTGGCATAAGCACAAACAACATTAAGAAATCTCTGTACTTCCTTACTTGGTGTGTAAATCTTTTCTATTATACTTGTGGAAGTGTATGTTTGGCTCTTGCTTTGGTCTCATAAGACGCCATTAATCTAACTTGAGCAACATCTTTGATTACTTACTAAGTGTCACACATTGAGCTGGTGGTTAGAGACAAGAAGATGAAGAGACATGAATGGCCCTCAAGCGGCTCAAAATCTTTGAAAAACAAATTACTCAGTTTTGTGCTTATTTGTTGATAGGCATGAGTGTCACGAGAAGCTGATGCACAGTGAACCAGATGACAACAAACGGAGAAATCATGGGATGGAAGAGGGTAGTCAGGGCTTCAGGAAGGAGAAACATTCTGAGCTCATCTTTGAACAAATAAAGACATAAGGATATGTTAGGAAAAAAAATTAAGGTAGGACAGGAGGCATATTTTTATTTTGCAACTGCAGTAGATGATATGATGGGAAACTTCAAAAATATATCGTTCTTAGAGGTGTATCCAACAGTGGAAGAACTGATTCTAGAGAATTTGTATTCGAATCACAAAAAGACATATGTTTGGAATGTTTGCTTTTCATTAAAAAATATAACTGAAAAAAATTTGATAATATTTTAATCCATATAGTGCAGTAAACTAATTTAGATTGAGAGAGCTTCACTTGTGAACATGTCAGTTGTTTTTTATTTGTTTACATAATGTATTGGGAATTTCAAATGATCTGTTAAAATCTTCATTTTCTTAGCAAACATTTTTGTTTTCTCCCTACATATAGGGCAAAAGTATATTCTTTGCCAGCATCTGTCAGAAATTATAAAATCTGAATTGGTTAAGTTCTGATGAAGGAAGTTATGGCACCAACTAAAATGCCTTTCAAAAAAATCTCCCTTTTGCCTCATTCAGAAATTACTCTCCACTTCCATCTGATGACATTGACCAATCTTCACCAGCCAATGCCTGAAGAAGAGGTTTTCATCAGGCATTGTTGCTCTACTATGCTATATATAGTAGTAGATCTCTACTATTCTTTTTTTTTTTTAAATGTTGGCCCCTTTTTTTTGGTTTCCTTTTATTTTATTCTCATCCATCTTTTTTTTGCCTGTGTGGGCCTCCGGTTTTTCAGTTGGCCTCTCCCCCTTTTTGCAGAGCATCAACTCTGCAAGCAGTCTCATAAGACGCCATTAATCTAACTTGAGCAACATCTTTGATTACTTACTAAGTGTCACACATTGAGCTGGTGGTTAGAGACAAGAAGATGAAGAGACATGAATGGCCCTCAAGCGGCTCAAAATCTTTGAAAAACAAATTACTCAGTTTTGTGCTTATTTGTTGATAGGCATGAGTGTCACGAGAAGCTGATGCACAGTGAACCAGATGACAACAAACGGAGAAATCATGGGATGGAAGAGGGTAGTCAGGGCTTCAGGAAGGAGAAACATTCTGAGCTCATCTTTGAACAAATAAAGACATAAGGATATGTTAGGAAAAAAAATTAAGGTAGGACAGGAGGCATATTTTTATTTTGCAACTGCAGTAGATGATATGATGGGAAACTTCAAAAATATATCGTTCTTAGAGGTGTATCCAACAGTGGAAGAACTGATTCTAGAGAATTTGTATTCGAATCACAAAAAGACATATGTTTGGAATGTTTGCTTTTCATTAAAAAATATAACTGAAAAAATTTGATAATATTTTAATCCATATAGTGCAGTAAACTAATTTAGATTGAGAGAGCTTCACTTGTGAACATGTCAGTTGTTTTTTATTTGTTTACATAATGTATTGGGAATTTCAAATGATCTGTTAAAATCTTCATTTTCTTAGCAAACATTTTTGTTTTCTCCCTACATATAGGGCAAAAGTATATTCTTTGCCAGCATCTGTCAGAAATTATAAAATCTGAATTGGTTAAGTTCTGATGAAGGAAGTTATGGCACCAACTAAAATGCCTTTCAAAAAAATCTCCCTTTTGCCTCATTCAGAAATTACTCTCCACTTCCATCTGATGACATTGACCAATCTTCACCAGCCAATGCCTGAAGAAGAGGTTTTCATCAGGCATTGTTGCTCTACTATGCTATATATAGTAGTAGATCTCTACTATTCTTTTTTTTTTTTAAATGTTGGCCCCTTTTTTTTGGTTTCCTATTAATTTATTCTCATCCATCTTTATTTGGCCTGTGTGGGCCTCCCGTTGCAGTGGCCTCTCTCTTTGCAGAGCATCAACTCTGGGCACATGCGCTCCAGAGCACTAGCTTGTAATTGGGTGCAGGGGTTCATCTGCTTTGTGGCAAGTGGCCGAACTGGCACCCCTTACACTGCAAGGCAGATTCTTTACCCACTGGACCACCAGGGAAGCCTGATTTATACTATTATATTGTATATTTTGTTTATAATTTTATTTGGGTGATTATCACAGCACTGGAGATGTTTGTTTTAAGGTCTTTCTTGCACACACAAGTTATGAACTACTGTCGCTCATTTTTACTCGCCTGACCTTTTAATGAATGAGTGACAACATTCATGTGTAGTTTCCTTATTATTTTGGACAAGTGGTTGTCAATTTTGGCTGCTCATTGCGATCACCTGGGAGCTTTAAAGAATGGTGATTTTTGGGTTTACTCCCAGATATTCTGAGCTAGCTTGGGGAGGCCTGGCCTGAGAATCAAAATTTACAGAAACTCCTCAAGTATGCAGTGAGGCTGCAAACCACTGATCTGGACCCATGAGGTCCAATGTAGTAGCCACTGGCCATGTGTGGTGCTAGCACTTCAGTACTAGTCTGAACTGACTGTAAGTATAGATATATACACCAGATTTTGAAGACTTAATACAAAATAATGTTAAATATATCAGTAGTTTTTATGTGATTATATATTGAAATGAGAATATGTAACATATATTGGGTTAACTAAAACTCATGTATTTTGTATGAATACTTTAGTATTATAATAAAATTAATTTCACCTGTTTCTCTTAACAGTTTTAAATGTGGCTACTAGGAGATTTAAGATTACGTGTCTGAGTTGCATCACATCCTATTACTATTGAGCAGCACTGACCTAGATGATATCTCTGAATAGGAGAGACAGAGGTTCTTAATTAACAAAATAAATGCTTAATAAGTGCTTTCTGGTAAATTATCTGATAGTATTCATGTTTTTGGACTACATTTGGTACAAATGGCTCCTCTTTATAGCGGTCTCTGTTTTAAAACATTCAGATTCAATGATATGTATTAATTGCCTGAGTTGTAGAAATGATTACACTAAGAAAGTAGTAATGCTCATGTTACAAATAGAAATGGACTGGTGACTCAATGGTATCAGGAATGTAAACATGAAATAGCACTACTGAAAATGAAATACTCCTTGGAAACTGGTCAAAATAGGGGGACTTGAAAATTTAGAGTATAATTTTTGTCATTGGCATTGCACTGTAATCCAAGCAAAAATATTCTTTCTAAACTTGAGCCTATCTGGTCTTAACACAAAAATAAAAATCCAAAACCAAAAAGTCTCCAAAACCAAATCCAAATCCAAAAAGTCTCTAGGGGACTTAATTGGTTTGCATGCAGAAGAGCTGAATAAGTTATTCATGTAGACAACATGTAATTATGTGTGTATGTTTACAAAGATTAGAGAGTGATGTATCAGAAGAGAAGTCAAGGTCAAAGATGTTTAAGGTTTTCATGAATCCAGAAATGACCACAGAATTGAAGTCTTTGGACGATATAACCACCTTGAGTACGGAGCAGGAAACTCAGTTTGAGGGGAATGTAAGGTGGCAGTAAGTGGTAAAGAACCCATCTGCCTAATGCAGGAGATGTAAGAGATGGAGTTCAATCCCTAGGTTAGGTTGGGAAAATTGCCTGGAGGAGTGCATGGCAACCCACTCCAGTATTCTTGCCTGAATAATCCCACAGACAGAGGAGCCTGGTGAGTTAACACGCACACAAGAACAATTTGACCTACAGGCAAACCACTGGGCAGACCAAATACATGGCCAGGAGGAGTAAAACACTTAGGTAGGCTTAGTTGATCGGGTTTTCATGGTGGGCAACATTTGCTCTAACCACAGGTATTCAAAGAAAATGATGTTAAATGTTTTGAGCAAGCTCTTACTGAAGGGGATTGGTTAAAATTGGAAATTGCTAACTGTGAGTTATTAAGAGACAGTATTTGTAAATCAATTAAGGTACATTCTCTTCTATTCCATTCCCAACATTCATTTCAACACAAGCTGCTGCAAGTTCTACTCACAGTAATATGAATCAAAACTTTCGGCTACTTTCACTTATTTGACAGTGTCTGTCTTTCATTGGGATAAAGTCAAACACTTCTTTTGGTTTATTTTCTGCAAAACTTGAAAAGAAGCGAATTTGTATTCAACAAATACCTAGTGCTGAAATCTTTATTTTTGCTTTGCTTCTCACATCTTGACCGTATGAAGCAGCATGGGAGCATGTTGAAAGCTGGGCTTTGACATCTGAACAGACCTGCTTTGAATATTGTCTCTTATCCCTTGCTGTTTGACCTTGGCCAAATCATTTAACCTACCCAAGCCTCAGTTTGCCTGACTGGTACCTGCCTTGTAGGGTCATTAAGGGGAGAAAATGTATTATACATTACCAAACACGTGGTTATTATTATTCATTAGATATTATTGTTCTTCTTCTAAGTTCAGAAGCATTCTGAGCACAACAGATATCTTTTATGTAATCAAAAGTTACAATCAGAAATATTATTTTATATGTGAACTACATTATTACTACTTTTAGCTTGCAGAGTTGGGAAGGGGGAGACGTGTGCTGAAGGTAAGAACTGGGAAAGGGAGAGAGGGGTATGTAATATCAGCAAAGAGGATTCCCTAGTCTATGGCATATCACCCTGAATGCACTCGATCTTGTCTGATCTCTGAAGCTAAGCAGGGTCAGGCCTGGTTAGTATTTGAATGGGAGAAAGCTTCCCAATTTATAGGTGGGGCCTTTGAGGAGTTAAATTCTTCTGTGGTGAACGGGAGGCATCTTTAAACCCAGAACAGATGGGTGGGGAGCTATAGCAGAGTGGGGCGATCCTCTTCTGGTGAGGGAGCAGGCGTGTACTGTGCATGACCAGCAGATGTCCAGGCAAAAAGGATGTGGACAAGAAAGTACCAGCCTGGGGACAGTGCTTTCCTGCAGGTTCCCTCTCCTGCACTCTGTTAATGTGCTTTCTGCAAGACAACTTGTGAGCAGAACATTCCAAAGTATCGAGATTTACAGGGTCCAAAAGATGTGAGGCAGCACGTGCTTTGTGATGTTCAAAGGCAGGGACAGTGGTAGCACCAACCTGCTTAACCTGAGCCCAGCACAGCAGAGAGATGCCCTGCTCTTGGTAGGATCCAAATGAATGCACACATCCTACCCTTTACAGCCCCCATGAGTATCTCCCTTGTGAACAATTCAAGCTAGATTCTAGACAAATGAGAATCTTGTTATGTTCTCTAATACATGGTGATGGTATAAGAGAGGAAGAGACGATGGAAATCATTGACAAATTAGCAAAGAGAATTAGCTTCCCAGAGACAAGCCTTAAAATGCCTCTCAAAATCCTGCATTTGCTTGTTTTACAAAATGCTTTGATCAATGAAATGCAGGAGGTGAGGAGTTTCACACTTAGTGATTCTTTCTCCAAAGCCTATTTAGAATGAACCAGAAAATCTTTCACTTTTTTTTTCTCTAAGCTTAACTGTTTTACATAAAGAATTTCTGTTATCTTCATTTAAAGTAAGGCTTCGATAACTAAAATCAATTGAATTTTGAGAGTGATATACTTTGTCCTTTAGCTATGATAATATGGTCAGAACAGTATGAAAATGAGGATGGAGAACTGTTTGATGCTTGAATATTTGCAAGAGAGCTGACCCCAATTCTAAGTCATCATATTTTTTTATATGCCAGTTGTCTATAACAAAAAGAAGGTGTATGCTAGAGGTGGGAGTGTTCTTTGCTGAATTTTAAGTATTGCTAACCCAAGTGTGTATGGGGTGTGAATCTGGAATATTCCTCAGTACATATAAAAGTGGGAGTAGCAGGTAAAGAACAAAATTAAATAGTGTTGTTTTCAAAATATTAATAGTTTGGTTTTAACAATTATTTCCTTAAAAGTGACATAGTCTGATGCCATTCAAGTATTTCAATTTTATTCTATTCCTTTCTAAGTATGTATCTGAGAAATATCACACATAAGTGATCTTTGGGGTCTAGAACACAGCCAAATCTAGGTTTCAGTCTAAGACTTCAATGTTTCCTTGAGTCTGCCCAAAATATATTAAGATGATTGCTTCTGCTTCTCCCTAGAGAGTCATCGTCTCTGAATGCATCACTTCATAAACTGTCAAATAATTCCATTTTCAGTTGTAAGCAAACATTCTAAGCACAGTGTTGTATTTGGGCCAGAAGAATGCTATTAATTAGCCTATTCCTTTTCTTTCTGGTTCTAATAAAACATTGTCTGCTTTCTGATCACTGAAGCTTATGTTTTTTGTTTTCTTTCTTTGTTTCAATGCCAAAATGTCTCAGTTGTTTTTACGGAGAGTATCTTCTGTTTATTTTTTGACTTGAGTCTTTGAAGAAGGCTGAATGAAATAGCATTGTATTTAATATGATCAGTAGAATTCTCTGCTTTTGTAAAGACTTCTCACTGCTCACTGTGACATCATGTGACTCTGTTTTGATAACAAAGATGATGCATCTTTGCAACAGGTTTTCCCTCTCACTCCAAGTTGCCAGGATCTTGTCAGAATAGAAAAATTGGAAGATTGATTGGTGTTCTTTTCTTACTCATTGATTTACTTTGGTTTCTGGCTCACTGATGTATGTGGAGCTTGATACTGTGGATTGTGTGTGAGAAGCAAAAATAAAGAGCTCAGTGATAAAAATAGTGGGAACTAGCATTTGTTAAATGCCTATAATTTACTGGGCACTGTGGTTAAGTACTTTATACATATTATCTCTTTTAATCTTCTCAATAATTGGATCTTATAGATGAGGAAGCTGAGTTTAGGGGATAATTAATTTATTCAATGTCATTCAGCTAATAAGTGATGAAGCAGATTTCATCCTAGTTTTATATGACTTAAGAACTCAGAGCAGATGGCTCCTGATAACATTATGATTTATAATCAAGTTAAATTCAAGAGATTTGAGCCAGGCATTTTACTAGGCACCAAGAAAGATGCAAAGATCACAAGAAGTTTAGAGTTCGTAGAGGAGAAAGACTGACAAAGATTGTCAGCAAGTGAACTTTAAGTTTTTCCCTTTTGCTGGAAATCTTTCAATTTGCTGGAAATCTTTCAACCCTGGAAAGTGTACTGTTTCTCTCCCAAATTTGGGTCTTTTGTCCATTGCTTCGAGTGGAGTACAGTGAAGATAAAGTGTCAAGACCAAGATGCCGAGAAAGATTGAAGGCAAAAGGAGAAGCAGATGGCAGAGGATAAGATGATTAGGTAGACCGCTAACTCAATAAGCATGAATCGGAGCAAACTCTGGGATATAATGAAGGACAGGAAGCCTGGCATACTGCAGTCCATGGAGTCACAGAGAGTCAAACATGACTTAGCAACTGGGCAACAGCAATGACAAAGTGCTTATGACTTTCACCCAGTCCCAGGATAGTGTTGTCATCTCTCAAATGAGAATCAAGTCTTTCAATGACTTTAAGTTAACTTTTGTCATATTTTGCCTCCAAACACACCATCTTTCCCTCTCTCCCCAGCCTCTGACAGAGCATTGGTTCAGGGACTTTTCATCTCTTGTCTGATCAATTGTAGTTTCCTTCTTCCTGCATTTGTCACTACTATCCTGCAGTACGTTCTTCCTGCCTCTTATTGTGGCATTTTCCTCTCGATTAAACATCACACCAAGTCAGCCTTTAGAGCTTTGTGGATTCCCAGGCCCTTTGGAATTAGAGTTAACAGCCTTTACTCTCCTTCGAAGTCTTTCCCCAGGGTTAGTCTGACAAGCTCACTGCCCTCTTCTTTCACCTTCTAGCATTCTCCTTCCATCTACCCTCATTAAATGTCACTGTGTTTCAGAACCTTGTTAAGGAGCCAGGAAAGTAAATTCTGAGTCTGACTGTATATTCCATGCCAGGTCACTCCCTCACAGTTTTGATGACTTTGGATGATTTTACTGAATATACTTCCTTATAAGATAAACTGGGTCGTGCATTGACTGCTTGCTATTTCGGTGCCTGGAGTTGAGGGTGGGAACAGATAGGGAAAACACTTAATACAAGAGACATAACTCTTTTCTATGTAGATTATTTTTTTCTTGAACAGAAGAGATTCCGTGGTTATCTAATCCTTTGGGGGAACTTGAATGGACTCTTCTCTTATAGGATTTCTACTTTTTTCAGCTATTGTTTCAGTGCTTACTAATTTTGCTCAGCTCTCTGATTAAGAGCTCCCTTCCCTTCCAGACACAGCCTCGCTCTGCATCAGTGTGGTGATCGAACCTCATCATGGACCACAATCACCTGTGGAACCTTTCAGAAGTGTTCATGTGAGGTCCCATCTCTGTGCTTCTGATTCTGTAATTTGTCACCCAGGATTGAGAAAGATGCATGCGTTCATTACAGGGTTCTCCATTGCTTAGATGATTTTCTTTTCCAGACCTATGTTCATGACTCATTTTCACAGTAATAGTAGACTCTGTCTTGGGTGAAGAATTCCATTCTGAGAGAAAAGAGAAGATAAACTTTGCAAGTTTAATTAGGCCTAAGAATAAACTCGGCTTCTAGTGTGTTCTGTAGTGAATTCTGACAGGAGATTCATCTCTCCTCATCACAAGTTATTGATCCCTGCCTACCATGTGCTTCTTGTTTTTCACTGTTCATGGGCCTGCCAGGCTGATAAAGGAAATGTTAGGAAATAATAAAGAAGTCAAATGGTGGCCTCTTCAGTTACATTTCATTTCAAAAGGAAATACTGAAGAGATCATGATGGAATGAGTACTTACTGAATATCTATTAACTCTCATAGTAGCATCTACTACCTCTCGATTTTTCACCCCTTTTTATTCCCAGGCCCTTTGGAATTAGAGTTAACAGCCTTTACTCTCCTTCAAGTCTTTCCCCAGGGTTAGTCTGACAAGCTCACTGCCCTCTTCTTTCACCTTCTAGCATTCTCCTTCCATCTACCCTCATTAAATGTCACTGTGTTTCAGAACCTTGTTAAGGAGCCAGGAAAGTAAATTCTGAGTCTGACTGTATATTCCATGCCAGGTCACTCCCTCACAGTTTTGATGACTTTGGATGATTTTACTGAATATACTTCCTTATAAGATAAACTGGGTCGTGCATTGACTGCTTGCTATTTCGGTGCCTGGAGTTGAGGGTGGGAACAGATAGGGAAAACACTTAATACAAGAGACATAACTCTTTTCTATGTAGATTATTTTTTTCTTGAACAGAAGAGATTCCGTGGTTATCTAATCCTTTGGGGGAACTTCGAATGGACTCTTCTCTTATAGGATTTCTACTTTTTTCAGCTATTGTTTCAGTGCTTACTAATTTTGCTCAGCTCTCTGATTAAGAGCTCCCTTCCCTTCCAGACACAGCCTCGCTCTGCATCAGTGTGGTGATCGAACCTCATCATGGACCACAATCACCTGTGGAACCTTTCAGAAGTGTTCATGTGAGGTCCCATCTCTGTGCTTCTGATTCTGTAATTTGTCACCCAGGATTGAGAAAGATGCATGCGTTCATTACAGGGTTCTCCATTGCTTAGATGATTTTTCTTTTTCCAGACCTATGTTCATGACTCATTTTCACAGTAATAGTAGACTCTGTCTTGGGTGAAGAATTCCATTCTGAGAGAAAAGAGAAGATAAACTTTGCAAGTTTAATTAGGCCTAAGAATAAACTCGGCTTCTAGTGTGTTCTGTAGTGAATTCTGACAGGAGATTCATCTCTCCTCATCACAAGTTATTGATCCCTGCCTACCATGTGCTTCTTGTTTTTCACTGTTCATGGGCCTGCCAGGCTGATAAAGGAAATGTTAGGAAATAATAAAGAAGTCAAATGGTGGCCTCTTCAGTTACATTTCATTTCAAAAGGAAATACTGAAGAGATCATGATGGAATGAGTACTTACTGAATATCTATTAACTCTCATAGTAGCATCTACTACCTCGTTGCTTGGTGGTCTTGTATGCACTGGTATTTGTAATCAGACATGAAACTGAGTTGTTTAGTTGCTAAGTTGTGATCCCCATGGACTGTAGCCCTCCAGGCTCCTCTGTCCGTGGGATTTCCCAGGCAAGAATACTGGAAGTGGGTTATCATTTCCTTCTCCAGGGCATATTCCCTATCCAGGGATCAACCCCGCAACTCCTGCTTGGCAAACAGATTCTTTATCACTGAGCTCCCAGGGAAATCTCAACAAACTGAGTTGGACATGTTTATTTGCCTTTTATAGATGAAACTGAGGATTCCCTGGTAGCTTAGTCATAAAGAATCTGCCTGCCATGCAGGAGACCCAGGTTCGAGCCCTGAGTGGGCATGGCAACCCACTCCAGTACTCTTGCCTGGAGAATTCCATGGATAGAGGAACCTGGCAAGCTATACAGTCCTTAGAGTCACACAGAGTCAGACAGGACTGAAGCAACTAAGCATGAGCAGCAGATGAAACTGAGGCTCAGACTAAAATAATAGTAAGGAATAGATACCACAATGTATTTCTTCTAACACCACAATGTATTTTTTCCCTCATCATATTTCCTCTTTGGAAACTTTTAACTTCAAAGATATTTATATATCTTCTTCCCATTTCTTCTCAAAATAGTACTATAAAGCCCTAATCTTACAGTGATGAACTTAGGTTTTATATAATATTTTCACATGCACTTCTTTTTCAAAAAAGCCCCTGATGTCTTGGGTGAAGAATTCCATTCTGAGAGAAAAGAGAAGATAAACTTTGCAAGTTTAATTAGGCCTAAGAATAAACTCGGCTTCTAGTGTGTTCTGTAGTGAATTCTGACAGGAGATTCATCTCTCCTCATCACAAGTTATTGATCCCTGCCTACCATGTGCTTCTTGTTTTTCACTGTTCATGGGCCTGCCAGGCTGATAAAGGAAATGTTAGGAAATAATAAAGAAGTCAAATGGTGGCCTCTTCAGTTACATTTCATTTCAAAAGGAAATACTGAAGAGATCATGATGGAATGAGTACTTACTGAATATCTATTAACTCTCATAGTAGCATCTACTACCTCGTTGCTTGGTGGTCTTGTATGCACTGGTATTTGTAATCAGACATGAAACTGAGTTGTTTAGTTGCTAAGTTGTGATCCCCATGGACTGTAGCCCTCCAGGCTCCTCTGTCCGTGGGATTTCCCAGGCAAGAATACTGGAAGTGGGTTACCATTTCCTTCTCCAGGGCATTTTCCCCTATCCAGGGATCAACCCCGCAACTCCTGCTTGGCAAACAGATTCTTTATGACTAAGCTACCAGGGAAATCTCAACAAACTGAGTTGGACATGTTTATTTGCCTTTTATAGATGAAACTGAGGATTCCCTGGTAGCTTAGTCATAAAGAATCTGCCTGCCATGCAGGAGACCCAGGTTCGAGCCCTGAGTGGGCATGGCAACCCACTCCAGTACTCTTGCCTGGAGAATTCCATGGATAGAGGAACCTGGCAAGCTATACAGTCCTTAGAGTCACACAGAGTCAGACAGGACTGAAGCAACTAAGCATGAGCAGCAGATGAAACTGAGGCTCAGACTAAAATAATAGTAAGGAATAGATACCACAATGTATTTCTTCTAACACCACAATGTATTTTTTCCCTCATCATATTTCCTCTTTGGAAACTTTTAACTTCAAAGATATTTATATATCTTCTTCCCATTTCTTCTCAAAATAGTACTATAAAGCCCTAATCTTACAGTGATGAACTTAGGTTTTATATAATATTTTCACATGCACTTCTTTTTCCTGTTGTTTAAAAGAGCCATTTATATTTAGGTAATTGATAACATCCCCAAATTGACTGAGTGTGGTCCTCTGTGATGAAAGGTATAACATTCATGTGCAGAGGCTGTCTTTTAATATATTGAGCTCTCAACTTGACAATCTCAAGTTCAGTTTTAAAGTCTCTGTTGAGAATGAGAATGGGTTGACTAGGACACAGCTGTTAGAATCACTGGGAAAATCCCCCATAGCAATTATTAGTGTGTACTTATGAAACTGACAAAGCTGTCAGACTGGTCATTTATTAAGGAAATTATGGGGGAGAAAAGGAAACAGTTACAGGGATCTACATGTTCTTTAGAGGTGGCAGCAAATATAATGCAGGAAAAATTTTCCTTAAAGTGTTTGGATCTGGATTTACCTGATTGAGTAGGCAAAGAACCCCTACTTTGGGATTTGTTAACAGGAAGACAGACTTGAATTGACAGGAGTAATTAATCTCTTCTGGCTAGATACGAAAATAAGGACTCATCTGAGCCTGTGGAACACCCTCAAATATTGATGCCTGTGAGTGCTAGTTATAAAGAAAATGAATCATTCTTTTGATCTTGGCTCTTGGGAAAGAGGGAATGGTCTTTGGAAACTGCTGGTGGAACTGGAGACCAAGAACTACTTTTATTTATGTATTTTTTACCTTTCTAGTCATAGAAAGAATGAGTCGATAGGGATTCAAACAGTTTTCATTGAGAAACTTTCTGCTCTTCTGGTTTTTGTGTCCAGCCAAGAGGAAAATGTTATTTTCCAGCCTTTGTATTGGTGTTGATGGGTTCTTAGGAGACTTCTTGAGGAAACGAAGGTGGAAGAGGCAGATAGTACCCTTCTAAGAGAAAGGCTTAAACGTTGGCTGTTGTCCAGGCATAGGTAATCTTGGAAAGGGATTGTCCACCAGCCTCTACACAGAAATATTTTACTAGAGGTCACTGTCAATTCATTTTTTGAAGAGCTAGTAATAAGTGTGTTCTTCATTTACATATATACCTTCTCGTTTTTGTTTGGGCTTATCTCAGTTGTTTCACTCCAATTCTTCTGCCTTTTATTCTAGTAATAAGTGTGTTCTTCAAGTAGAGTTGCACTTCTTTTTCCTGTTGTTTAAAAGAGCCATTTATATTTAGGTAATTGATAACATCCCCAAATTGACTGAGTGTGGTCCTCTGTGATGAAAGGTATAACATTCATGTGCAGAGGCTGTCTTTTAATATATTGAGCTCTCAACTTGACAATCTCAAGTTCAGTTTTAAAGTCTCTGTTGAGAATGAGAATGGGTTGACTAGGACACAGCTGTTAGAATCACTGGGAAAATCCCCATAGCAATTATTAGTGTGTACTTATGAAACTGACAAAGCTGTCAGACTGGTCATTTATTAAGGAAATTATGGGGGAGAAAAGGAAACAGTTACAGGGATCTACATGTTCTTTAGAGGTGGCAGCAAATATAATGCAGGAAAAATTTTCCTTAAAGTGTTTGGATCTGGATTTACCTGATTGAGTAGGCAAAGAACCCCTACTTTGGGATTTGTTAACAGGAAGACAGACTTGAATTGACAGGAGTAATTAATCTCTTCTGGCTAGATACGAAAATAAGGACTCATCTGAGCCTGTGGAACACCCTCAAATATTGATGCCTGTGAGTGCTAGTTATAAAGAAAATGAATCATTCTTTTGATCTTGGCTCTTGGGAAAGAGGGAATGGTCTTTGGAAACTGCTGGTGGAACTGGAGACCAAGAACTACTTTTATTTATGTATTTTTTACCTTTCTAGTCATAGAAAGAATGAGTCGATAGGGATTCAAACAGTTTTCATTGAGAAACTTTCTGCTCTTCTGGTTTTTGTGTCCAGCCAAGAGGAAAATGTTATTTTCCAGCCTTTGTATTGGTGTTGATGGGTTCTTAGGAGACTTCTTGAGGAAACGAAGGTGGAAGAGGCAGATAGTACCCTTCTAAGAGAAAGGCTTAAACGTTGGCTGTTGTCCAGGCATAGGTAATCTTGGAAAGGGATTGTCCACCAGCCTCTACACAGAAATATTTTACTAGAGGTCACTGTCAATTCATTTTTTGAAGAGCTAGTAATAAGTGTGTTCTTCATTTACATATATACCTTCTCGTTTTTGTTTGGGCTTATCTCAGTTGTTTCACTCCAATTCTTCTGCCTTTTATTCTGAATTGAAGTGAAAAATGAAATGTATAAAACACCGCAAGAAAATTTGGTTGAGCGTTCCTCATTCTGACAGTAATTATTATTAAGGGATTACAGGAAAATCCTACAATGCAATTTAAGGATTCTCAATTTATTCATAGACTCTTCTTCCACCTTGCCTAGCAAAGACATTTTCTACCTTTCTGATAAAATCTAGACTTGGCTTACTGGCCTGATTGCTCTTTCAACAGTATTGTATTTCATGCAAACAACAGTGATAAGGTAATTGCAATAATAAGAACAAGTATTTAGTGGCTGCATAGTACTGTGCTAAGTACTCGACAGGTTTTTGAAGTTACTTTTCACTACAGCCCTGGCAATAAGGTTTTATTTTTATTATCTCATTTTATAGATGGGGAAATAGAGGCGTGTAGTAAATTGCTCAAACCCAGCCCACAGTGAAGTAGTGGTAGATTTATAGGAGAATTCAGGGCTTGAAGTTATATTGTAGAATTATTTATCTGTTTCTCAGAAAGTGAAGTGGGTTTTCTGGACAAAATACAGGACACTCGGTTAAATTTGAATTCTAACTAAATGATGAATGATTTTTTAGGGTATATCCCAAATATTGCATTGCTTGTGGACATCCTTATTTTTATTTGCTGAATCTGGTGACACTGAGAGCACTTGACTATTAGCAGAATTATTTTGAGTCAAAACATTTACCGGAGGCCATCTACTTCTAGTGTCTTAGTACCTGGAGGAAGATAGGCTCAGAAGTCTTAAGATTTTTCACATTCCCTTGACTGGCAACAAAGCGAGGTTTAGGACTTTGCTATGCTGGTTCTGGGTTAATTCCTTAGCAGTTTCCTTGTGACTACCAGATGAAATTTCTCCTGTTCTTTGTTGGTTTTTTTTAACTTTATTTTATTTTTAAAAGATTTTTTTTTAAGGTGGATGATTTTTAAAGTCTTTATTGAATTTGTTGCAATGTTGTTTATGTTTTGGTTTTGCTGGCTGTGAGGCTCGTGGGATCTTAGCTCCCCATCCAGGGATTGAACCCACACCTCCTGCATTGGAAAGTGAAGTCTTAACAACTAGACTGCCAAAGAAGTCCCATTCCTATTATTTCTAAGGGTATTTATCATCTTCCTATTTTCTACATTGTTGTCTGGAAGGCAAATCTTTGCAACTGTTCTACCAGTAACATTAGAAGTGGAAGCAAGAAGGAGGAAGCAACAGGTAAAAGTTCCTGATGGTGCCTGTGTGCCCACTGTGCACAGCATTGTTTCAATATGGCATCTCCTTTGGTAGAAACAAGAGGCCTGAGTATATGGCAGATATTAAATAGCTACTTGTCCTGGTAGTATTTCTTTTAAGACATTGGCCAGAGGGTCCTATTTGAATGACCACTAGTCTTATCAGAGAATGAGCAAATAGGAATGCATTTTATAAAGTAGTCATCCTTTTAGTAGATAGTAAATTAAAATGTTGTCTAATTCACTGGAGTTCAATATTGGGTCATTTTGTTCAAAGAAGAGAGAGGTAGTAATTAGTCTGTTGCTTGGAGGCTTCATTATATATGCTCCATTCCCTTTGCTGTTGTAACAAACAGTTCCTGGGCGCTGGGGCCCTGACTGATTAACTTGCAGAGCTGCCTCTTGGTAGCTCTTCTGCTGACAGAGATGCTTAAACAGGGGAGAACGGGATAGAGGAGTAGAAAAAAAGAAAAAAAAAATAACCTGACTGTCTTCTTGAAGTGAGAAAGCAAATAAATACAACACACCTCAGCAGACAGAAGTGAAATAAACTGCTTGAGTTGTCCATCTTAGCCACGGGGTTCTTTTAGGCTGAAAATCAAATGTACTAGAGGCTTTTAGCAGTTGGAGTTGTAAACAGCTAAGAGATGACAAAAAGCTTCTTGAGGTCCCTTCTGTGGGGAAAGGATTTGGAAAATTCTGATGGATCTTAGTTGAAGAATAAAAATTCATGAGTATGTTGAATACAAGGAACAAAATTGGTTGATATAGATTCTTAAGTTGTAACTGTCCAAAGGCGAGAATTTTTAACCAAATGTACTTTCCCTGGCATTATTTTCACATTAGAGTACCTCACCATCACCAAATTTGATCTTTACCCTCAAAAGAGAATTACTTCTTCAAAAGCAGTTTCAGTTCTGTTGGAGTGAAAATAATACTTTTAGCTTTTGATTTGGAACTGATTTTGGATGTAGACAAGTTGCAAAACTAGTACAGTTTCCATATATCCCTGCCCTAGCCTCCCGCAGAGTTAAAATCTTCTGTAATTATAGTGCAGTTAGTAGAACCAACCAATTCACATTGATGTAATACCAGTAACTAAAGACTACTAATCTGTGGCTCAGATGGTAAAGAATCTGCCTGCAATGTAGGAGACCCAGGTTTGATCCCTGGGTCAGATCCCTTGGAGAAAGGAATAGCTACCCACTCCAGTATTCTTGCCTGGAGAATTGCATGGATACGGCAGCCTGGTGAGCTACAGTTTGTGGGTGGCGGCGTCGGACCTGACTGAGCAACTGTCACTTTCACTTCCATATTCTGATGTTGCCAGTTTTTTTCTTTTTTTCATTAACATCTTGTTTTTATGTCTGGGATTCCATTCAGGATCCCACATTGAGTCTTGTTATTTCTCTATAGCCTCCTGAAATCTGTAACAGTTCTTTCTTTAACTGTTACGACTTTGCCAGTTTTGGAGAGTATAGACCAGTTACTTTGCCAAATGTTCAAGTTAGGTGTATCTGGTCTTTTCCCATGACTGGATTGAGATAACTAGTTTTGGAAAGAATTCCACAAACATAGTGTTGTGTCCCATTTCATGTGTCATATCATTCGGTTCATGACATCAGAATGTTTCAGTACTAGTAATGTTGACCTTGATCACTTGGTTGAGATGGTTTCTGTTGGGTTTCTTTACTTGACGATTTCAATGTTTTCCCACACAAGGACTCCAACCTGCATAATATACACATTTATATTTCTATATATTTCTATATATTTAAACCCAAACGTTATACTGTTACCTCAGGGTTCATTATTGTCTTCCTTCTTCCTTTATCTGTGACTTCTTTCTCTAACAGTAAGAAATATGGTTTTTGTTTTCTACAATGTACTTGCTCATTTGTTAAATTCTGCTGTGCATATAAAGTCCTTTCAGAATTCCCATACTATTGTAGCAAACTCATGTACTGATTTAATTATAGCATTGATAAGAGTTATTTTTATCTTTAGTTTTACATTATCCAGTCAAGATACTATTTTCCACTGTTATTTGTCAGTTTTGTTATCTCCCATCCCTTCAGTGTGGTTCTTTTGTAATAGAATGAGGTTCATTTGTACAGTTTAGTATTGCATTTTGATATTTCCAGCCTCATCCCTCAAAGTTAGACAGATTATTGATTGCTTGGGAATATGTGAAACTGTGCACCATAACTGTGGTTCTAGGAGCTGGAACTCTCCCAAATGATGTACTCAGAGGGGTGTTACTCCATCCTTGTCCCTGCTGCCCCATACCTATTCCCTCTTTGCAGCTCTTCTACCCCCTTTGCACAACCAGTTTATTTGGTCTCAGGTTAATCCTTCTCATATTTCCTTTGTACAAATGGGCATTTATGCATGTATCTTCTTTTCTTTTTTTTTTAAATGCATGTATCTTCTTGTAGTGTATTTCTTTCTTACACAAGGAATGCCATCTATAGATACTCTTTTGGACTTTGCTTTTTGTTTGTTTTTTTTTTTCATTTAACAGTATGGCTTGGAAGTCACTCCACATCAGTTATAAAGATCATTCTTAATATATTTTACAGCTGTGTTGTACTTCATTGAATAGCCATATAACACTGTCTTCTTCACGTATCCTTTTCCCTAGCAGAAAGGCACACCAGTTAACAGGCTAATGAAGTTTAATATAACAACAAGAAGATAGGGTGGGAAGCTCAAAGAGAAACAAACAACAAGAAGATAGGGTGGGAAGCTCAAAGAGAAACAAACCCATGAGCAAACTGGGCAAAGTTGGTAAAGGTAACTGGTGCCTTTATATCAATCCAGATGGGCCAAAGCAGAAATAAATTGTCAAAATTTACTAGCTTAACACTACTGAAGAGGCCTTTGCCCATGCCTGTGACTTTTTCTTAACACTCTTTAACAAATAGAGTGAGTTAAGAGCAGTCTCTGCCATTATTGGTGGCTCAGATGGTAAAGAGTCTGCCCGCAACGCTGGAGACCTGGGTTTGATCCCTGGGTCAAGCAGATCTCCTGGAGAAGGGAATGGCAACCTACTGCAGTATTCTTGCCTGGAGAATTCCATGGATAGAGGAGCCTTGTGAACTACTGACCAGGGAGTCTCGAAGAGTTCGACATGACAGAGTGGCTGTTATGCACACACATTGCCATTATTGGTTTAGACCATCAAAAGTTTTGGCCTTTGACAACTTGTCAGTGATATGAATTTGCACAAGTTATACAGCATCCTTGGTTTCGCCTGTATGTAGGAGTGGAATAGTAAGAATGTCTATCTCACAGGGTTAAAATTAAACTATGGGAAACAGTGTAGTGTAAGGAACACGGTGAACCATCAACTGAGAATGGCAATCATTTTTGTGTGGTAAGCTGCTTCTACTGGTTATACCAATAACTCCAAGCAGTTGTTTTTGATGGTTTGGTTTATATACACAGTTGGTCATATAGAGTATATTTTAGTAATTAATGACTGTTTTTATATTGAAGTGAAGCTCACGAGGAGCATGAGAGAGAGAGCATAAGAGTGGGGGAGAGAACTAATACCTAAAAGGAAAATAAAAATTACCCCTAATTTTATTAACTAGATAAAAATCACTGCAATTTTCTTAGTATAAATCATTCTAGATAATTTTATACTTAGGTACACAGTTTATCTTTTGGCAAAATAAGTGTATTTTAACAAAAATGGTATCATTTTCCACATACCTGTCTTTCACTTAAAATTGATTTGTTAAAATTTAAATTTTTAATGTGTTTTTTAAAGCTTACACTCTATTTACAGTTATTACAACATATTGGTTATATTCTCCATATTGTGCAATACATCCTCACAGTCTATCTTCATTTTATTATGACTATTATTCAACAGTATTTTTATTCTACCAGGAAGTTCAACTGGGTGTTTTGGCCATTTCAGTCTAAGGTCTGATCAATCAAAGTGAAATAAAAGTGGAAAAGCAGATGGAAAAACTAACCAAAAAAAGCTCAGTTAGGGGCTTCCCTGGTGGTCCAGTGGGTAAGGACACTGCCTTGCAGTGCAAGGGGCGCCGGTTCAATCCCTGGCCTGGGAAGATCCCACATGCCGCGGAGCGGCTGGACTGATGTGTCCAGTTACTAAGCTGGAGCTCTGGGGAGCTGTGCCCAGAGCCGGTGCTCTGCGACGACAGAGGCCACCATGATGGGAGGCTTATAGGAGCCAAAGAACAGACAGATGAAAATAGAGAAATGGAAGGCCAATAGAAGTGACCCGCCTGTCTCCTTCCCTCCCCAAAAAGAAACATAAATAAAATAAATGTTTTAAAAAATACACACACACACACACACACACACACACACGCACACACACACACACACATATATATATATCCTTTAAAAAAAAAAAAGAAAGCTCAGTTAGTTTGGCTGTTTGAATTACCTGGATGCTCAATTCATTTAACTATATTTTTGTAAGTGTAACATTCACCAACCACTTACCCTCAAGATACAGAGTTAAATTCAAGGAATGAATCCCTTGCTTCTAAAAACTTTTATTTGTGATCTTCATTTCAGTGGTATTGCAAAGTGAGGGAATTAACCTCAACTTCAGACTCCACAGCTTTGATCTAAAATGCTTGACAGAAGTCTGCAGATTCCCTATCAGGCTGCAGTCCTAGGAAGCAATTCCATTATGACTACAGTTTGTAAAAGTCATTAGGAAAGTTTTAGAGTTTTGAAGAATTATTTAGGCAAAAGTCTCCCCAAAGGTCTCCTCTTCAGCTTTCCTTGTTCCTCTGGATTCATTATGCAAGAAGTATTTATTGCTGGTCTCTTAATAGTGCCAACTTTTTAGATGGTGCTGAGATTTATGAAAATTTCCAGCAATGTAGAATATTTAGCTTTATTTTCATTTTTTAATTCATGAAGGCAAGAAGTGAGTGGATGAAAATCCATCAAAGTTCTAATCAGAAAGGGACATTCTTAACCCCAAGTCTTAGCTCACAAAACTATTGTGAGATAGGAAGAATAGAACTATACTGCTTTTTTTTTTTTCATATGAAGTATGAGACTCTAATAAATATATTTTAGTTCTAGTATTCTTTGCTCTTTTTGAAAGAGGGTCTACTCAGTGGTAGGAGGAAGAAACTAATTTTTGAAAATGTTATTAGCTACTCCAGGAGCAGATCTGATCCTTTATGGAGCTTAGTATAAATATCCTTCCAAAGAATGTTAAAATTGCTGCAGTGGAACAAAGGAGATACACTTTGAATGTCATATTTTCTCTCTGAAATCTCTAGGGGAAAAGAAAAGAAATGAGCCCTTAAGGGGAGTGTTTTTAAAACCATCTTCCAGGTTCCAAACTTCTTTAGGAATAGGCAAGGTGTTTGAATGTAGGATGCCAAGTGATAATAATCACAATTGTGGATTCTAGAATGCTTACATGTGCCAGATCAGTGCTGAGGGTCTCATGTACATCATTCATGAAATGTATCCATGATACAAAGCAGGTGTTATGTGATCCTAGTCTTGGAGAAGTGAAATAAGCTTGTGAAAGTTACAAAGCTACCAAGTTAGTAAAGCACCTGCTTAGATTTAATCCAGATGTGTGGACTCCTACTTCAGTGCCAGATGTGAATGACTCTTGTGGGTCTCTAGGTTCCTTGGGACCATGGTTCTCTTGGGGCCAGCACAGCCTTTACTCACTGATCCAATTGTGAGTATCAGTTGGCTCTAGTCCTAGCCCTGGTTCCTCAAGGAATCTTGAGCATCTCCTAAGCCTTCCCCAGGGATCTGGGGTTTATGTGGTGAACGGCACTTTTAGGCTAGAGAGAATGAAATTCAGCAGAAACTAGTGGGAAGAGCTGTAGACATGTATTAGCTTCCCAATGCTCTCATTTCTGTGCTAATCAGTTTTTTCTCTAAATCATTAGCTGACCTTTCTTGTCTCCTCTTTTATAGGAGCATGGTCATTGTTCAAAGCAAGAGTAACTATGTCCCTTATCTGTGGATGGTCTTTTAGTGGCTCATTCCTCATCTCCTAGGCAAAGTCAACACTCTTTTGTTGCAAACCCAAGTCTTAGCTCCCCCAAAACTATTGTGAGATAGGAAGAATAGAACTATACTGCTTTTTTTTTTTTCATATGAAGTATGAGACTCTAATAAATATATTTTAGTTCTAGTATTCTTTGCTCTTTTTGAAAGAGGGTCTACTCAGTGGTAGGAGGAAGAAACTAATTTTTGAAAATGTTATTAGCTACTCCAGGGGAAGATCTGATCCTTTATGGAGCTTAGTATAAATACCCTTTCCCAAAGAATGTTAAAATTGCTGCAGTGGAACAAAGGAGATACACTTTGAATGTCATATTTTCTCTCTGAAATCTCTAGGGGAAAAGAAAAGAAATGAGCCCTTAAGGGGAGTGTTTTTAAAACCATCTTCCAGGTTCCAAACTTCTTTAGGAATAGGCAAGGTGTTTGAATGTAGGATGCCAAGTGATAATAATCACAATTGTGGATTCTAGAATGCTTACATGTGCCAGATCAGTGCTGAGGGTCTCATGTACATCATTCATGAAATGTATCCATGATACAAAGCAGGTGTTATGTGATCCTAGTCTTGGAGAAGTGAAATAAGCTTGTGAAAGTTACAAAGCTACCAAGTTAGTAAAGCACCTGCTTAGATTTAATCCAGATGTGTGGACTCCTACTTCAGTGCCAGATGTGAATGACTCTTGTGGGTCTCTAGGTTCCTTGGGACCATGGTTCTCTTGGGGCCAGCACAGCCTTTACTCACTGATCCAATTGTGAGTATCAGTTGGCTCTAGTCCTAGCCCTGGTTCCTCAAGGAATCTTGAGCATCTCCTAAGCCTTCCCCAGGGATCTGGGGTTTATGTGGTGAACGGCACTTTTAGGCTAGAGAGAATGAAATTCAGCAGAAACTAGTGGGAAGAGCTGTAGACATGTATTAGCTTCCCAATGCTCTCATTTCTGTGCTAATCAGTTTTTTCTCTAAATCATTAGCTGACCTTTCTTGTCTCCTCTTTTATAGGAGCATGGTCATTGTTCAAAGCAAGAGTAACTATGTCCCTTATCTGTGGATGGTCTTTTAGTGGCTCATTCCTCATCTCCTAGGCAAAAGTCAACACTCTTTTTGTTGCATTATTTATTCTTGCCATTTTCTTCTTTCATGTCTCTACATTCCTAACCTGCATCCTAGGTTCAAGCTTATCGAACTGCTTACAGTCTCAGACACGTATATGTGTGTCTGTTCAGTTTCTTTGCATATGCTGTGCTCTCTGCCTTTTCTTCCATGCTTTACATGCCTTACAGACTTTTTATTTTTCAAAATGCAGTTCAGTTTTCTCCTCCTTTATGAAAGTTTCCATATCTCTTCAAGCAAGTAGTCCTTCCTCTGGATTCTCAAGTGTGGGTGTGTTATTTGCATAGTTGTGTCTGACTCTTCGTGACCCCATGGACCATAGCCCGCCAGGCTCCTCTTTGCATGTCATTTCCCAGGCAAGAATAAAGGATCCCACAAATACCTCTGCCTTGGCATATGTCTTAGAGTTTTGTAATTCTTCCCTTTTTCTTCACTTCCACTGACTCTGATCTTCATAAGGGCAATGAATTTGTCTTAATACTCTGTGTCGTTAGTACTCTGTTTCCTTTGTACAGGTGCTGAACAGTGTTTCATGAAAGTTCATTAAGTCTGGCTTGAATGGATTCATGGATGGATCAGGAATTAGCATAAGTTAAAACTTACCCTGCACACCCCAGTGCTATTTGTCATTTGGTCAGTTTCAGGACCTTCCAGGACCATGGTTTCCTCATCGGTGAGATGAAAGTGTTGATCATAAACTTCAACACCTCTTCCTGGAAGGGTATTTACAGTTTAACCAGTTTAACAATGAGGCACACCCCAGGTGCTAAGAGGGGAAATCTTGAGCATCTCCTAAGCCTTCCCCAGGGATCTGGGGTTTATGTGTGAACGGCACTTTTAGGCTAGAGAGAATGAAATTCAGCAGAAACTAGTGGGAAGAGCTGTAGACATGTATTAGCTTCCCAATGCTCTCATTTCTGTGCTAATCAGTTTTTTCTCTAAATCATTAGCTGACCTTTCTTGTCTCCTCTTTTATAGGAGCATGGTCATTGTTCAAAGCAAGAGTAACTATGTCCCTTATCTGTGGATGGTCTTTTAGTGGCTCATTCCTCATCTCCTAGGCAAAAGTCAACACTCTTTTTGTTGCATTATTTATTCTTGCCATTTTCTTCTTTCATGTCTCTACATTCCTAACCTGCATCCTAGGTTCAAGCTTATCGAACTGCTTACAGTCTCAGACACGTATATGTGTGTCTGTTCAGTTTCTTTGCATATGCTGTGCTCTCTGCCTTTTCTTCCATGCTTTACATGCCTTACAGACTTTTTATTTTTCAAAATGCAGTTCAGTTTTCTCCTCCTTTATGAAAGTTTCCATATCTCTTCAAGCAAGTAGTCCTTCCTCTGGATTCTCAAGTGTGGGTGTGTTATTTGCATAGTTGTGTCTGACTCTTCGTGACCCCATGGACCATAGCCCGCCAGGCTCCTCTTTGCATGTCATTTCCCAGGCAAGAATAAAGGATCCCACAAATACCTCTGCCTTGGCATATGTCTTAGAGTTTTGTAATTCTTCCCTTTTTCTTCACTTCCACTGACTCTGATCTTCATAAGGGCAATGAATTTGTCTTAATACTCTGTGTCGTTAGTACTCTGTTTCCTTTGTACAGGTGCTGAACAGTGTTTCATGAAAGTTCATTAAGTCTGGCTTGAATGGATTCATGGATGGATCAGGAATTAGCATAAGTTAAAACTTACCCTGCACACCCCAGTGCTATTTGTCATTTGGTCAGTTTCAGGACCTTCCAGGACCATGGTTTCCTCATCGGTGAGATGAAAGTGTTGATCATAAACTTCAACACCTCTTCCTGGAAGGGTATTTACAGTTTAACCAGTTTAACAATGAGGCCTTAAGGGACTTCTGATGGCAGCTACTTTTCAGGTTACTTTTGGCTGAAATCTTCGTTTCAGTTCAATTTTTTTTTTAAATGAGTGATTTGCACTGAGAGAAAGGACATCAAAATCTTCAGAGACTGAAGTGGAAGGAAAAGGTTGCTTTTATGATAGGAAGACCTTGGGGTTTGTTTCACTGTCACACGATCTTGGGATGTTCAGATTGGGAGGAAGCTAAGAGACACATCACTCAATCTCTTCATTAAAAAAATCTAGACCTGGAGAGTTTAAGTGACTTTGTCTGAGGGATAGCATTAGTTGGTGGCAGAATGCAGCCTGTGGATTCTTAGGTGTCTTCTGTCAAAAACTTGATCTGTATCATTAAATCAAGATATGCAGTAATATTGTGCTAAGATGTGCCTTGAGGGTCACAGTTGACTCAGTTTGGGGCAGACTTAATGAAAGGTTAGAACTTTTGATTTCTCTCTATAATAAATATATTGCCTTGTAATCTCCTGACAAATGGGTAACATGTTTATGAGCGATATGTTGTTTGCTGCCCACCCCTCCATCAATGTTTTTTCCAGCATTCATTAAAGAAGACTAATGAAGGATAAGTAAAAGCATAGGACATACCCTGCTAGAACATATGCTGAATGATTCTGCTTCAACCTACTTTGGGGGGTCTCCTGCTTCATAGAAGATAAAATAAGTATTTTCTAAATAAAAAAACTGGACAATGTATGAGAAGAATAGAGCAAGTTTTAATGTCAGACCCTAATGATGACATTAATATTAGAGGCTTGGAGTTGTGACATGTGTGTCTAGATATGTGTCAGCAAATTATGTTTGGTAGAATGGATGGACATTTTCTCTAAAAAATCTCATATTTTAAAATGGCAAATGCAGGTATTAGCTTTGTTTAGTTATCTTTTGGGTAGCAAGGTGATACAAAGTTTGGTTAACAGATTTTTTTTTTTTTTATTTCCTTAGAATTTAAGATGGGTAACAGTATATGTCAGTTTCTTTTTTTTTTTTTTCCTTACTTTTAACACCTTAATTATTGAATTCTTTTTTTTTTTTAAACCTTTATTTTACTTTTAACTTTTACAGAGCTTTGTTGTTCACAGACATGCATGTTCTCAGATTAGTCACATGTATATCCCCCACTTCCTTCCCCTCCCAACCATCACACAGCACCCCTGAAGGATCCCCTTTTCTCACAGAGCAATGACTAGAGCTATTTTCTTCACTTATGATAGTACAGGCCTTCATGCTACTTCCTTTACGACTCTCACCCATTGTTCCTTCCCCACAATGTCCGTATGTCCACTGTCCATGTCTGTCTTTCTGTCGCTTCACTGCATGTGCCATCATCACCATCCTACTAGATTCCATATATATGTGTTAATATACTGTATTTGTAATTATTGAATTCTATTTAGAGTGGAACTTAGGCTTCAGACTCTCTGAGCAGGGATGGGGTTTCCCTGTCCTCTATTCAAGGCTTGGGCAGCCCCAGTGGGACTGTTCAGTTCTGGTTTCCCACTGGGCCAAGATCCAAGCCCAGAACACTAGGCTTGGCCTTCAGAACCCATATTCTAATAATACCCCTTTGGGTTACCACAGCCCCAGCTTCTGCTTACACTATCTATTTACTTGTGATTCCTAAGAATCTTCAATCTTTCCTTCAGGTTCAAATTATATTATAATACTTATTTTGATTATATTTGCTCCTACTTTCTATGTTCCCAGTCAGAAGAAGGTCTGTATCAACTTTTCCACCATACTGCTGGGTGTTCCCACCCCTCCATCAATGTTTTTTCCAGCATTCATTAAAGAAGACTAATGAAGGATAAGTAAAAGCATAGGACATACCCTGCTAGAACATATGCTGAATGATTCTGCTTCAACCTACTTTGGGGGGTCTCCTGCTTCATAGAAGATAAAATAAGTATTTTCTAAATAAAAAAACTGGACAATGTATGAGAAGAATAGAGCAAGTTTTAATGTCAGACCCTAATGATGACATTAATATTAGAGGCTTGGAGTTGTGACATGTGTGTCTAGATATGTGTCAGCAAATTATGTTTGGTAGAATGGATGGACATTTTCTCTAAAAAATCTCATATTTTAAAATGGCAAATGCAGGTATTAGCTTTGTTTAGTTATCTTTTGGGTAGCAAGGTGATACAAAGTTTGGTTAACAGATTTTTTTTTTTTTTATTTCCTTAGAATTTAAGATGGGTAACAGTATATGTCAGTTTCTTTTTTTTTTTTTTTCCTTACTTTTAACACCTTAATTATTGAATTCTTTTTTTTTTTTAAACCTTTATTTTACTTTTAACTTTTACAGAGCTTTGTTGTTCACAGACATGCATGTTCTCAGATTAGTCACATGTATATCCCCCACTTCCTTCCCCTCCCAACCATCACACAGCACCCCTGAAGGATCCCCTTTTCTCACAGAGCAATGACTAGAGCTATTTTCTTCACTTATGATAGTACAGGCCTTCATGCTACTTCCTTTACGACTCTCACCCATTGTTCCTTCCCCACAATGTCCGTATGTCCACTGTCCATGTCTGTCTTTCTGTCGCTTCACTGCATGTGCCATCATCACCATCCTACTAGATTCCATATATATGTGTTAATATACTGTATTTGTAATTATTGAATTCTATTTAGAGTGGAACTTAGGCTTCAGACTCTCTGAGCAGGGATGGGGTTTCCCTGTCCTCTATTCAAGGCTTGGGCAGCCCCAGTGGGACTGTTCAGTTCTGGTTTCCCACTGGGCCAAGATCCAAGCCCAGAACACTAGGCTTGGCCTTCAGAACCCATATTCTAATAATACCCCTTTGGGTTACCACAGCCCCAGCTTCTGCTTACACTATCTATTTACTTGTGATTCCTAAGAATCTTCAATCTTTCCTTCAGGTTCAAATTATATTATAATACTTATTTTGATTATATTTGCTCCTACTTTCTATGTTCCCAGTCAGAAGAAGGTCTGTATCAACTTTTTCCACCATACTGCTGGGGAATCACTGGAAAGGCTCCATAATTACATTTGTGATTCTGGTGAGGCCTGTTAGTGTCTCTTGAATACAATAACCACCTAAGGATCTTGGTTTTATTTGCATGCTAATAGTATTTAGCCCAGGAAAGGGATCAGCTGAGCTATCTGGGAAGATAAGGAAAGTATTAAGGTACATATTCAGCTTAGGCATTTAGTATTTAAACTTTTGTTAAACTCACCATTAAAATGAGTCCTTTACAAAAGAAAATATTAGGAATATGCCTTCCTTAGACAAGGGAAAAGCTCTTTTGGCAAATATTTGACAAATGTCTAAATCAATCTGTGTATGAATACAAACTTATCTATCTATTTGCTCTCCACTGGCCTCATAGGTGACTCACTTCTATTTGTAGCATTTCTTTTTTTTTTTTTTAATTTTAAAAAATTTTTTTATTTTCCGCCATCTTCCTAAGTTCTGCCATTTGCTTTTGTTGCTCTTTTTTGTTGTTGTTGTTGTTGGGGGGAGGGACGGGATGGGGAGGGAGGGGTGGGCAGGCCACTTCTATTGGTCTTTCATTTATCTATTTTCATCCATCTTTGTTCTTTGGCCCGTGTGGGCCTCCCATCATTTTGGGTGGGCCCTCTGTTGTTCCCCCTTTGTTGGGCCATGTGCCACCATCACCATCCTACTAGATTCCATATATATGTGTTAATATACTGTATTTGTAATTATTGAATTCTATTTAGAGTGGAACTTAGGCTTCAGACTCTCTGAGCAGGGATGGGGTTTCCCTGTCCTCTATTCAAGGCTTGGGCAGCCCCAGTGGGACTGTTCAGTTCTGGTTTCCCACTGGGCCAAGATCCAAGCCCAGAACACTAGGCTTGGCCTTCAGAACCCATATTCTAATAATACCCCTTTGGGTTACCACAGCCCCAGCTTCTGCTTACACTATCTATTTACTTGTGATTCCTAAGAATCTTCAATCTTTCCTTCAGGTTCAAATTATATTATAATACTTATTTTGATTATATTTGCTCCTACTTTCTATGTTCCCAGTCAGAAGAAGGTCTGTATCAACTTTTTCCACCATACTGCTGGGGAATCACTGGAAAGGCTCCATAATTACATTTGTGATTCTGGTGAGGCCTGTTAGTGTCTCTTGAATACAATAACCACCTAAGGATCTTGGTTTTATTTGCATGCTAATAGTATTTAGCCCAGGAAAGGGATCAGCTGAGCTATCTGGGAAGATAAGGAAAGTATTAAGGTACATATTCAGCTTAGGCATTTAGTATTTAAACTTTTGTTAAACTCACCATTAAAATGAGTCCTTTACAAAAGAAAATATTAGGAATATGCCTTCCTTAGACAAGGGAAAAGCTCTTTTGGCAAATATTTGACAAATGTCTAAATCAATCTGTGTATGAATACAAACTTATCTATCTATTTGCTCTCCACTGGCCTCATAGGTGACTCACTTCTATTTGTAGCATTTCTTTTTTTTTTTTTTAATTTTAAAAAATTTTTTTATTTTCCGCCATCTTCCTAAGTTCTGCCATTTGCTTTTGTTGCTCTTTTTTGTTGTTGTTGTTGTTGGGGGGAGGGGAGCGGGATGGGGAGGGAGGGGGGTGGGCGGGCCACTTCTATTGGTCTTTCATTTATCTATTTTCATCCATCTTTGTTCTTTGGCCCGTGTGGGCCTCCCATCATGGTGGCCTCTGTTGTTGCAGAGCACCGGCTCTGGGCGCATGCACCCCAGAGCTCAGGCTCGGCAATTGGACACATTGGTCCAGCCGCTCCGCAGCACGTGGGATCTTCTCAGGCCAGGGATCGAATCGGCGCCCCTTGCACTGCAAGGTGGTGTCCTTACCCACTGGACCACCAGGGAAGCCCTATTTGTAGCATTTCTGTGAGCATGGCTCTATCAGCCTAATTTCAACTGCTTCACCATGTTTTACATAGGAGACCTCAACTGGAGAGGGAAAAATGGATAGGGTTTCACATTGGGTTACCCCAATAGCTAGTCAACCATGTTCAGATGGACTCTCAGTTCCACCATTGAGCTGGTCATTGCTAGTTGTCCTATAAAATCCACGTTTTACTGTGTGTCACAATCCAATTGAGAAATGGTCTGTTGTGTAGAATAAGGGAAGATGATACTTCAAAATGTTGATTTTTTTGATCATCGGTCAGCTTATGAAGCACCCACTTATTGTGCTTTTTCACCTTTCCAATTTGCTGTAAGTGCCATATGACCATAGAATGGTCGGTGTTGAGTTTTCAGCAACTTCTCTTGTAGTTGTAGGAGTAGGAGGACCATCTTTGATTGGTCATTGTCACCTTCACTGGCCAGCCACTACACTCCTCATCTTCAAGGCTCTCATCTCCTTTCTTGAACCACCACGGCACTATACATTCATTAACAGTTCCTGCGCCAAATGCGTTGTTGATGTTGTGAGTTGTTTCTGCTGCTTTACGACCCATATTGAACTCGAATATGAAACTGCTTGAATTCACTTTTTGTCTAGTCTCATTTCCATAATCTTAAAATAAATATAAAATACACAGCAAGTAATGTCATTAGCAAAAAAATTAAAGCAAGAAATCAACATGAAAATGATATATAACATAACTACATTTATTTAAGAACATATTCCAATATCAAATGGCAAAATTCAACAGTACAAAACCACAAAACGTCACTTACTTCTGTACCAACCTAATCCTTAAAGGGCCCAGCTTGTCAGCTTATTTACAAATGTGGAATTTCAGGTTCCCTGACATGTGGAATCAGAAACTGCCTTTTAACAAGATCCTAAAGGTATTGATATGCACTGCTCCACTTGATTGAATTTCAGTTCAGTGCTGGGTTTCATTATTGACCAGAGTCCAGTTTTCAAAATATGTGCCCACAAAATGATAGAGATGGCCCCCTTCACCTGCCCAATGAGTGTTCTGTCTGATGAGCGGTGCTCAATGAGTCTGTGTTTCTGTCAACAGCATGGCCCTATATAGGTTAGGGAAAGAAGTGAGAACCACCATACCTGCTTTTGACCTTGACTGCAGCCTGGGCTTTTGTAGATTCACAATGTTTGACTGTACTTCTCCAGCCCTGCTCATGTTGGGGATTCAATCTAGAACATTCATTCATGTCCTCGTCGTGGTCCACACCCTCCTCCCCATAACACACTGAGTGAGCAACAGCATCAACCACATAGAGGCATTTGGCATATTGTCACAAAGCAGAGCAGGCATTCACCTATGTCAGGTCTAGGACCTTGGCCTTATTAGCATTGACCTACAAACTGAGCTTGTTATTGCGATGCTCCCCGTGAGGTAATGAGTGCTTAAACACCTACTGCTTCCAATTAGAGTGAACTATTGGCAATATGGTCTCATCCCTCCAGCGACTTTTACAGTCTGAAGTGGGGAAATGATATAAGGAAGGAAGAACAAAAGACATATGGAATGAAAAAAATAATAGCATAGGTTATCTTGACCACATGGTGACTGTTGCATTAAGGAGATGTGGGGTTTTTGAAAATAGACACATTCGGATCTCCATGCTGTTCTCTTTAGTTGAAAATGTGGAAGTTTGTCTGCTTATGTAATCAATCCATCCAGAAAGTAGTTTTTTTAACTTAACTTTTTTGCAGGTTTAGAAAAATTAACCTCTTCAATTTCACTATCTAGAATACAAATTTGTGGGTTCAACAGGCCTAACTCATTTTGTCAATTTTTTACTCCAACCCAGATAAGGAGAAGTATTGTGCAAAGATAGTCAAAGTGTGGGGCTTCCCAGGCAGTCCAGTGGGTAAGGACACCACCTTGCAGTGCAAGGGGCCAGTTTGATCCCTGGCCTCGGAAGATCCCATGTGCCATGGAGAGGCTGGACCAATGTGTCCAACTACTGAGCTGGAGCTCTGGAGCTCATGTTCCCAGAGCCGGTGCTCTGCAGTGACAGAGGCCACTGCAATGGGAGGCCCACATGGGCCAAAGAACAAAGATGGATGAAAATAGATAAAGACCAGTAGAAGTGCCCCCCTCCCCAAAAAAAGATAGGTCAAAGTGTATTTTAATCATAAATCACCTTTAAAATGTTAAAGAAGAGGGCTTCCCTGGTGGTCCAGTGGGTAAGGACACTGCCTTGCAGTGCAAGGGGTGCTGGTTCAATCCCTGGCCTGAGAGGATCCCACATGCCGTGGAGCAGCTGGACTGATGTGTCCAACTACCTAGCCAGAGATCTGGAGTGTATGCGCCCAGAGCCAGTGCTCTGCAGCGCCACTGCGATGGGAGGCCCACATAGGCCAAAGAACAAAGATAAATAAATGAAAGATCAATAAAAGTGGCCCCCCAAAAAACTTTAAAAAGGAAACGTTAAAGAAGAGGAAAGTTTTCATTTATCCTCTTTCATTTATCATTTAGAAGAAATATTTCTACTCCATCTGATGTAAGAGTGGATGGTCTTGACAACAGATTTTGTTTTTTTCAAAAGAAATGTTTCTAGGTAGATTCCACTTTCATATTTAATAGTGATTATGTGTAAATCTAACAAGCATTGGAGTTTATAGCTTTTTGCCACCACTGTTGTATTTGAATGTTATCTTGTTCACTACTTTTACCGGATGTAAAAATTAAATATTTAAACAGTCATCTGAACTCATCCTGCTGTAGCATAGATGGGATTCTTAGGAAGGGCTCTAACTTGCTTGCTTTGGTTAGAGCCGGATCCTGTTCCAGAAGGTGAAGAATTTGACTTGCTCCTGCTCAGGTTGAAGAGAGGCCCTGGCTATGCTCTGTGTCCTTTGGCTCAGTGTCTGTTATGCCCATGGCAGAGCCAGTGCAGGGCCCTGGGAAGGCGCCATAGAGGGAGCGGGCAAGCCGACTCTTCTCAAAGAGTTTGTGAGTGAGTAGGGGAGACAAAAACTGATGTGAACTATCTTACTGCATGATTGGAAGTAACTGTCATAGGAGATGTAAGCAGAAGTGATGTGGTCCCTCAGAGACAGAAACAGGAGAGTGGGGGAGGGAAGGCTCAGTGCAGCAGGGACAAATGGACTGAGTTTGGATGGACGGGTAGAACTTGAACATGGATCACATTCTTGTGTAAAAACCTGCTGTGGAGATAATGAACTAAAATGTGTAAAACTCTGCACCTCATTATCATTGCCTTTGTTTCAAGGTAGAGGCAGACAAATAGCCTGAAAGCAGGCCAAGCAAGCAAATAATGATATACAAGGCCCGCTTTTCAATCATGTAATCTGCAAATGATTACACAGTGGGCACTAGTTCTAGGCTGGGCTTTTAGCCGGGACAACCAGCCAAGCAGCAAGCAATCCAACTGGACAAAGTCAAAACCATTCTCAAAGGAAGAGAAAGGACAGAAAAAAAAGACCCAAATGACAATCATAAAAAACAGCCCAGACGTTACAAGGGGACATGATGGCATAGCCAGGAGTCCTGGAATAAAACTGTGCCTATGTGAGGCCACCCAGCAGAATACTTCGATTGGAGTTGTTTTTAAATTTCTTGTTTCATCTATAAAGGTTCAAGGGCTCTTGTCTACATGGTGATAAGGAATCTGGTCTTAGCTCTGCCACCACTAGCGGTGTGACCCGGGCCTGTGTGCTCTCCGGGGGCCTGCATGCAGAAGAGCAACAGCAATGACCACTTCAGGAAGTGCCCACCACATGCAGCCAAGAAGGTTCTAGGGACGATGGCGTAAGGGAATAGAAACAGTTGAGCTAGGACATCACTCAGCCAGCAGCTCCGCAGCTGAGAAAAATCAGCTTAGAAAATTGGGTCAGATGAGAGGGGTGACTATAAACAGAACCTTGCAAGAGGGAACACTCCAAACACATTAGCCTGGGCAAAATTGATTGTTCTTAAAATAAAGATGAAACAGTGGATTAAAAGAAGCGATGCTACATATCTTCTGCCCTGATAGAAATGGGATGAAGAGTTAGAATTGGTAGTGAAGGAGGAAATGTTCTATTTTAATCTACGAAAGAAAAGCCTTATTTTCCCTTCAGTTTCAAGCATTTTTTTAAGTTTCAGGCTTATCTCAGTGTTTCAGGTGAAAGGCAAAGACCCTGCTCCACCCTGAATGTTGGGTTAGCCAATGACACTAATTTTCCCAATCAGTTCCCTAGAGGCTAAGAGGGCATTTTCTTTGCAAGTTTAATTTTGGTTTTGTGCATTCATTAAGCCTCAGAGAGTGCTGGGTGACACACTGCTGTGATTATTGCTTAGCTAAGCCTGGCATGGTCAGCTTGGTTGGATAGAAGGTGGCACTAGTAAGAAACAACATTGAGACCATAATCTCATGTGAAGCATTTAGCTTGACAGAGGTGTCGAGGTCCGTGCGTGTGTTGGAAAAGAATAGGAGGCAGAGTGAGGGAAAAGTAAAGTTTATTAGAGTGGGGGAAGGGAGAGTCACTGCCAGTACAGCGGGCTGGTTTAAGGGAGAATCAGCATGGAAGATGCTGCTAGAACAGCAGGTCAGCTCAAAGGAGAACCAACTCTATCAGAACAGCAGGTTGGCTCAAAGAGAACTGACGTTAAGCACGGGTCTTTGATTCCTTTTATAGCTAGGGTCTAAGGAGTGGCATAGGGGTCTTAAGGATCATTGCTGATTGGATGATGCACTGGGTGGGTAGAGTGATTACTACAGCATGCAGTAGGGTCCAAGGAGTGGCACCAGGGTCTTAGGGATTGGGCCCTGTACTATAGCCCAGGGGATGGGAGGACAATAAGAGTCTTGCATTCCAAGACCCTCCTAGTTTGACTTGTTCTTTCATCCTTGGGCATCATAATAGGGAAGAATCTCCATCCCACTAGTGCATATCACCCCCAGCCAATGGGGTTGGAAAAACAATCGCAAAAAACCCACCTAGAGGGTAGACTATTTAATCTACAGAACCTTGCAAGAGGAACACTTCTAACACATTAGCCTGGGCAAAATTGATTGTTCTTAAAATAAAGATGAAACAGTGGATTAAAAGAAGCGATGCTACATATCTTCTGCCCTGATAGAAATGGGATGAAGAGTTAGAATTGGTAGTGAAGGAGGAAATGTTCTATTTTAATCTACGAAAGAAAAGCCTTATTTTCCCTTCAGTTTCAAGCATTTTTTTAAGTTTCAGGCTTATCTCAGTGTTTCAGGTGAAAGGCAAAGACCCTGCTCCACCCTGAATGTTGGGTTAGCCAATGACACTAATTTTCCCAATCAGTTCCCTAGAGGCTAAGAGGGCATTTTCTTTGCAAGTTTAATTTTGGTTTTGTGCATTCATTAAGCCTCAGAGAGTGCTGGGTGACACACTGCTGTGATTATTGCTTAGCTAAGCCTGGCATGGTCAGCTTGGTTGGATAGAAGGTGGCACTAGTAAGAAACAACATTGAGACCATAATCTCATGTGAAGCATTTAGCTTGACAGAGGTGTCGAGGTCCGTGCGTGTGTTGGAAAAGAATAGGAGGCAGAGTGAGGGAAAAGTAAAGTTTATTAGAGTGGGGGAAGGGAGAGTCACTGCCAGTACAGCGGGCTGGTTTAAGGGAGAATCAGCATGGAAGATGCTGCTAGAACAGCAGGTCAGCTCAAAGGAGAACCAACTCTATCAGAACAGCAGGTTGGCTCAAAGAGAACTGACGTTAAGCACGGGTCTTTGATTCCTTTTATAGCTAGGGTCTAAGGAGTGGCATAGGGGTCTTAAGGATCATTGCTGATTGGATGATGCACTGGGTGGGTAGAGTGATTACTACAGCATGCAGTAGGGTCCAAGGAGTGGCACCAGGGTCTTAGGGATTGGGCCCTGTACTATAGCCCAGGGGATGGGAGGACAATAAGAGTCTTGCATTCCAAGACCCTCCTAGTTTGACTTGTTCTTTCATCCTTGGGCATCATAATAGGGAAGAATCTCCATCCCACTAGTGCATATCACCCCCAGCCAATGGGGTTGGAAAAACAATGTCTTGGCATTGATGAAATTTGGGAGAGAAGGTCCTTTAGTAGCCAGTGTGAGCCCCATTAGTGTGACAAGGAAAAGAGCACAGAGCGTTCTTGTCAAAGCCTGACAACCAGTGAATCTCAAACTCACATGAGGTGTTCTTGTCTTCTATGGATGACATTTTACTCTTTTGTGTAAAGGTAACTATGCCAGAGAAAATTTTCACTGTCATTACCTGAATGCTTTAGAGATGCTAGATATTATAGTAAATTGCATCTTGTGTATATTATCTTACTTAATACTCTGAACAATCAGTGAACTAAGATATTAGTGTCTCCGTGTTACAGATGAGGAAAACAAGTCTCAAAGATCCCTGGGGACTTGCCCAATCTCACATAATTAGGAAATAATAATTCAGAGACCTGGTGTTACTTAGTTAGGTAGGCATAGCACGGGAGAGGAGGGTCTTTTGGTTATTTGTTTACTCATTTAAATGTTTATAGGAGTACAGTTGATTTGGACTTCCCAGGTGGTGCTAGTGGCAAAGAGTCCACCTGCAGATGGAGGAGATGCAAGACATGTGAATTTGTTCCTTGAGTTGGGAAGATCCTTGCAGTAGGAAATGACCACTCCAAGTATTCTTCCCTGGAAAACTCCATGGGCTGAGGAACCAGGTGGGCTCTTTGGGACCATGGGATCTCAAAAAGAGTTGGAAAAATAGCTTTTTAGTGACTGAAAAACAAACACATTTTTTGAATGATTTTCAAGAGGTTTAAGCACGGGTCTTTGATTCCTTTTATAGCTAGGGTCTAAGGAGTGGCATAGGGGTCTTAAGGATCATTGCTGATTGGATGATGCACTGGGTGGGTAGAGTGATTACTACAGCATGCAGTAGGGTCCAAGGAGTGGCACCAGGGTCTTAGGGATTGGGCCCTGTACTATAGCCCAGGGGATGGGAGGACAATAAGAGTCTTGCATTCCAAGACCCTCCTAGTTTGACTTGTTCTTTCATCCTTGGGCATCATAATAGGGAAGAATCTCCATCCCACTAGTGCATATCACCCCCAGCCAATGGGGTTGGAAAAACAATGTCTTGGCATTGATGAAATTTGGGAGAGAAGGTCCTTTAGTAGCCAGTGTGAGCCCCATTAGTGTGACAAGGAAAAGAGCACAGAGCGTTCTTGTCAAAGCCTGACAACCAGTGAATCTCAAACTCACATGAGGTGTTCTTGTCTTCTATGGATGACATTTTACTCTTTTGTGTAAAGGTAACTATGCCAGAGAAAATTTTCACTGTCATTACCTGAATGCTTTAGAGATGCTAGATATTATAGTAAATTGCATCTTGTGTATATTATCTTACTTAATACTCTGAACAATCAGTGAACTAAGATATTAGTGTCTCCGTGTTACAGATGAGGAAAACAAGTCTCAAAGATCCCTGGGGACTTGCCCAATCTCACATAATTAGGAAATAATAATTCAGAGACCTGGTGTTACTTAGTTAGGTAGGCATAGCACGGGAGAGGAGGGTCTTTTGGTTATTTGTTTACTCATTTAAATGTTTATAGGAGTACAGTTGATTTGGACTTCCCAGGTGGTGCTAGTGGCAAAGAGTCCACCTGCAGATGGAGGAGATGCAAGACATGTGAATTTGTTCCTTGAGTTGGGAAGATCCTTGCAGTAGGAAATGACCACTCCAAGTATTCTTCCCTGGAAAACTCCATGGGCTGAGGAACCAGGTGGGCTCTTTGGGACCATGGGATCTCAAAGAGTTGGACATAGCTGAGTGACTGAGCAAACACATCGATGATTTACAATGTTAGTTTGGAGTGTACATCAAAATGAATCAGTTATACATATACATATATCCATTCTTTATTAGATTCTTTTTCCATGTAGGTTATTACACAGTGCTGAGTAGGGTACTATGTCCTTAAATGAATTTTAGGGGATTCTACAGTTAGAAGGAAGAGGGATGAATAGATACTGGCCAGTCACAACTCTGCTGAGTAATTATAAAATTAGGTTAAATGTGACGGATCCCCTAATATGCACTTAGAAACTTGCTCTCTTACAAGGAGACTATCCATTATGAGTATTCTAGGAATGAAAAATATCCTTCTGATCTTGCCTGTTCAGCTTTGTCCCTGTGTTCTCACAAATACAATATGAATTGAGTTTTAAAAAATACATAGGATAAGTGTTTAGGTTTTTTTCAAGTTCAAATATCCATCATTTGTTGAGTTCTTTTCAGCCAATCACATGATAATTCTATCATGGGAACTTATTAGTGTGTCTGAAATGATAGGTTCATAACTGATTCTAAGCAGCATGTCTAGAGTGATTTTCATCTTAACACTGACATGGTTGCCAGCCCGGGTGGAGTAATCCAGACTTGTTAGGTGTAACATTCTCATGAAGGCAAGCACACTTGTATTGTTGCACAAAGATGTGAAAATAGTGAGCTGAGTGGTCAGCTTGAATTACTCACTCTGATTGTTACTTCTGGTAGCACTGAGCTGGTAGACAAAAATTCTCCCCAAGTGTATATTGGGAAACAAAGTTTATGTAGCATGAGAGAAAATGGAAAATACAGAAGAGCTGTAATACCTGGAAAAGTTAGGATGCTGAGAAATATGGTTTGGAAATTATACACATATATTGTTTTCTGATCGGATAGGTTCATGTGGACATCTGTAAGCGGTTTCCTCTTTAGATTTGTTGAACCCTGTTTTCATCCTCTCTGCACACGATTGTCAGTGTTCATTCTGTGTCCACATGAGGGTGTATGTGTGTGTCTTCCCTTCTCTTTTCATTTGTTAAGTCGGCAAGTAGCTGCTGTTCTGATGCACTGGCCCTTGTTTCACCCAACCTTGAAGTTTTTCTCCTCTCCATCCCACATAGCATTTCCTTGGACCCATAATCTACTTTGCTAGAGTCTTGTCAGTTTTATGATGAGAATTCTTGCTCCTGAATACCTGGGCTTCCCAGCTCCCTTGCTCCTGAGCAGTGGTGGTTCTCAGCCAAATTGTGAACTTTGTCTTTCTGGCCTGTTCTTTCTGAATAATTCTCCCCCCAAGGAATTTCCCTCTTCAGTACAAATTCCTGGGTAGCTTAAAATGATTTAGGACTAGAAGGAGGCTTCTTTGTAGTTTTCTGTTTTGTTTTTAAAGTGCATGCAAATCTTGACTTCTGCTGCACAATTGATCTATTTGTTTAAATAAACAAATGGCTTAAATGAACGGCTAAAACGTTCACCTCCCTCTGCCTGAAATCTTCCGTAAAACTGAATTTTCAGGAAACTAAGCCCTGTTTATCCCATGTCTTTGCACAGTCTTTCAACATATGGCTCCAAACCTCCAAGGAGTCGAAGTTTTCTTAGTTAAAGAAAATGAGCTCTAATAGCAGAATTTGAGTTAAGAGATTGAAGAAAACAATTTTATTTATTTTCCCAGCTTTATTGAAGGATAAGTGATAACATAAATAAAAAATTAAAAATGTATACATTTAAGGTATATAACTTGATATTTTAAAATATAACATTGAAAAATAATTACCACAGTCATTTCATATGTCTGTTGCCTCACATAGTTACTATTTTCTTTTTTGTTTTTCTTCTTGTTTTGAATTGAAATATAGTTTATTTACAATGTTGTGCTAGTTTTGAGTGTATACCAAAGTGATTCTTTCATGTATACATATTAATATATATATATACATATTCTTTTCAGATTTTTTTCTATTATAGGTAATTACAAAATACGGAATATAGTTCCCTGTGCTATAGAGTAGATCCTTTATCTACATTTTCTTTTTCTTTCTTTTAATAATGAGAACACTTACAATCTACCCTCTTAGCAAATTTCATGTATACAATTCAGTATTATTAACTATAGTTATATTGCTGTGCATTATCTATGCAGAATTTATCTTGTGTAACTGAAACCTTGTACTTTTGGACTAACATCTCCCCATTTCCCTCTTCCCCAGTGCTATGGCAACCATGATTCTCCTCTGTTTCTATGAGTCTACCTTGATGCTATGTAGTGTTTGTCTTTCTGTGACTGACTTATTTCACATAGTATGATGTGTTCCCAATCTATCCATGTTGTTGCAAGTGGCAGGACTTTCTTCTCTTGTAAGTGGAATAATAAATATTCCATGGTGTGTGTGTGTGTGTGTGTGTGTGTGTGTGTGTATCCATTCACTCACTGATGGAAATTTAGATTGTCTCGATATCTTGGGAACTGTGAAGACGAAGTTGCTCTCCTAAGCTTGAGAATCATTGCTGTTCTGTCATTAAGTCGTGTCTGACTCTTTATGACCCCATGGCTGCAGCATGCCAGGTTCTTCTGTCCTCTACTGAAGTTTGCTCGCATTCATGTCCATCGAGTTGATGGTGCTATCTAACATCTCATCCTGTGCTGCCCCCTTCTCCTCTTGCCTTCAGTCTTTCCCAGCCTCTGAGTCTTTTCCAGTGAGTCAGCTCTTCACATCAGGTGGCCAACTTATTGGAGCTTCAGCTTCAGCATCAGTCCTTCCAACAAATATTCAAAGTTGATTTTCTTTAGGATTGACTGTTTGATCTCCCTCGATAGAAAAAATGGCTAATAGGTTTGATCCAACCAGCATTTCTGATATCTTCCTATGTCTTGTTTGACTGTGTAGTGAAATTGCCACCCCTGTGATCTTAACTGCGGGCACAAAGGACCTGAAATTTCTATCCATGACCCTTAAGAGGAACCTCATACTGTTTAGTGGTCTATTGACTTTAATATCTGTAGTCATTTGAAGCTACATTTTATTAATTTACCTTTCAGTTTTTTATCCTGCTACTTTCTCTGGTCTAGAGATGACTGGTATGTTCATTTTTAACTCTGTGGTATAACCTCTGTGTATACTATTGTTAAAATCAATTTTAGAAAGTCACAAGCATGCTGTGGAGACCTATCCCTAAATACTTTTATGAATGATTTAGTGCAGGGCTAAATAATTACATTTACAATCTATGAGTCTATCCTTACGTGTAACTGAAACCTTGTACTTTTGGACTAACATCTCCATTCCCTCTTCCCCAGTGCTATGGCAACCATGATTCTCCTCTGTTTCTATGAGTCTACCTTGATGCTATGTAGTGTTTGTCTTTCTGTGACTGACTTATTTCACATAGTATGATGTGTTCCCAATCTATCCATGTTGTTGCAAGTGGCAGGACTTTCTTCTCTTGTAAGTGGAATAATAAATATTCCATGGTGTGTGTGTGTGTGTGTGTGTGTGTGTGTGTGTATCCATTCACTCACTGATGGAAATTTAGATTGTCTCGATATCTTGGGAACTGTGAAGACGAAGTTGCTCTCCTAAGCTTGAGAATCATTGCTGTTCTGTCATTAAGTCGTGTCTGACTCTTTATGACCCCATGGCTGCAGCATGCCAGGTTCTTCTGTCCTCTACTGAAGTTTGCTCGCATTCATGTCCATCGAGTTGATGGTGCTATCTAACATCTCATCCTGTGCTGCCCCCTTCTCCTCTTGCCTTCAGTCTTTCCCAGCCTCTGAGTCTTTTCCAGTGAGTCAGCTCTTCACATCAGGTGGCCAACTTATTGGAGCTTCAGCTTCAGCATCAGTCCTTCCAACAAATATTCAAAGTTGATTTTCTTTAGGATTGACTGTTTGATCTCCCTCGATAGAAAAAATGGCTAATAGGTTTGATCCAACCAGCATTTCTGATATCTTCCTATGTCTTGTTTGACTGTGTAGTGAAATTGCCACCCCTGTGATCTTAACTGCGGGCACAAAGGACCTGAAATTTCTATCCATGACCCTTAAGAGGAACCTCATACTGTTTAGTGGTCTATTGACTTTAATATCTGTAGTCATTTGAAGCTACATTTTATTAATTTACCTTTCAGTTTTTTATCCTGCTACTTTCTCTGGTCTAGAGATGACTGGTATGTTCATTTTTAACTCTGTGGTATAACCTCTGTGTATACTATTGTTAAAATCAATTTTAGAAAGTCACAAGCATGCTGTGGAGACCTATCCCTAAATACTTTTATGAATGATTTAGTGCAGGGCTAAATAATTACATTTTTTGGATGAAAGACTCTCAGTGGATAAGTTAGAGTGATTAGCTGTTTCTTTGCCTTTCTTAAGTATATACTAAAATGACAAATCTTTATATATTTATAATGCAAAATCATTTTGATAGCATAGTTGAGAGCTCTGGGGGATATTTCCTTCACCCACCTTTTTCTAAATTTGACTTCTTAAGTTCTGGGAAAATACCAGGTTAAGTTTAAGTCTGATCATCATGAACAATTGTACAGGGTACCCAAAAGTAATAATGTCTTCTCCCTAGTCCCTTGAGTGCAAGGGTACAGAATGAACATGTATCTACATATGTATCAGGACTTCCCTAATGGCTCAGTGGTAAAGAATCTACTGGAAATGCAGGGTTTGATCCCTGGGTCCAGAAGATTCCCTGGAGAAGGAAATGGCAACTGATTCTAGTGTTCTTGCCTGGGAAACTCCATGAACTGAGGAACCTGGCAGGCTACAGTCTATGGGGTTGCAAGGGTCAGACATGACTTAGTGACTAAACCATCCCCAGCACCTGCATATGTATGAAGGGTAACTTGAGTATGGAGTGATGATTTATTTATTCACTCCACATATACTTGCTAAACTCCTCCTACATCCCAAACACTGTGCTTTGCCCTATAGAGGTGGTGGTGGATGAAATAGACAAGGTCCCTGCACTTATGGATCCAGTGGGAATGACGCCTTATTTATTGAATTGTTATTACATGCCAGACATTTTTCTGCTACCTTCACAAGTATGAACTCTTAATCTTCTCAGTAACCATCATAAGACATGGGATCCATTTACAACTTGTAAGTGTGGGAACCAAGATTTGAACTCTAGCAACTATCTCCTAATATGACTCCTGCTTATGTAATCCACTAAGATACAGGTTTATCAACCTATAAACTGTGGTAAGTGCTTAGAAAGAAGAGTATAAGAGGCAGTGGGGGGGATTAGAGAACACATGAACACAGAAGAATGATTTAATCACCAGTTAAGTGAGAACAGAAGATAGACTGGGCCAAGCGAAAGAACTTGGTGAGTCTAGCTATGCTTTTACCTGGCTAGAATCAATTTCTATATAACCTTAGTCCTGTCATTAATCTCTAAGCTCTTAACTATTTTCACAATGTACTATTGGCTGCACTGCCCTTAACACCTGTATGATTGTGTACAACTTAATTGAACCCAGTACTTGCTTTCCTTTAAAAGCTTTTGAAGGCTGTCTCTCTTTTGTTGTCTCTGGGGATATTTCCTTCACCCACCTTTTTCTAAATTTGACTTCTTAAGTTCTGGGAAAATACCAGGTTAAGTTTAAGTCTGATCATCATGAACAATTGTACAGGGTACCCAAAAGTAATAATGTCTTCTCCCTAGTCCCTTGAGTGCAAGGGTACAGAATGAACATGTATCTACATATGTATCAGGACTTCCCTAATGGCTCAGTGGTAAAGAATCTACTGGAAATGCAGGGTTTGATCCCTGGGTCCAGAAGATTCCCTGGAGAAGGAAATGGCAACTGATTCTAGTGTTCTTGCCTGGGAAACTCCATGAACTGAGGAACCTGGCAGGCTACAGTCTATGGGGTTGCAAGGGTCAGACATGACTTAGTGACTAAACCATCCCCAGCACCTGCATATGTATGAAGGGTAACTTGAGTATGGAGTGATGATTTATTTATTCACTCCACATATACTTGCTAAACTCCTCCTACATCCCAAACACTGTGCTTTGCCCTATAGAGGTGGTGGTGGATGAAATAGACAAGGTCCCTGCACTTATGGATCCAGTGGGAATGACGCCTTATTTATTGAATTGTTATTACATGCCAGACATTTTTCTGCTACCTTCACAAGTATGAACTCTTAATCTTCTCAGTAACCATCATAAGACATGGGATCCATTTACAACTTGTAAGTGTGGGAACCAAGATTTGAACTCTAGCAACTATCTCCTAATATGACTCCTGCTTATGTAATCCACTAAGATACAGGTTTATCAACCTATAAACTGTGGTAAGTGCTTAGAAAGAAGAGTATAAGAGGCAGTGGGGGGGATTAGAGAACACATGAACACAGAAGAATGATTTAATCACCAGTTAAGTGAGAACAGAAGATAGACTGGGCCAAGCGAAAGAACTTGGTGAGTCTAGCTATGCTTTTACCTGGCTAGAATCAATTTCTATATAACCTTAGTCCTGTCATTAATCTCTAAGCTCTTAACTATTTTCACAATGTACTATTGGCTGCACTGCCCTTAACACCTGTATGATTGTGTACAACTTAATTGAACCCAGTACTTGCTTTCCTTTAAAAGCTTTTGAAGGCTGTCTCTCTTTTTGTTGTCTTGAGAAGAGGTGGGGAAGTATGTTACCATCAAATGCATCCTGCCTGGGGCTAATACACCTTGCAGCTGTGCTTGGTATTCAGGTATGATTCCTATGGCTTCGTCCTTGCCACCATGAGAGGATGGGTCTGTCCAAGAGGTCATGGCCCCTAGTTCTTCAGGGAAAGAATCTTGAGCTTTTCACCATCAGCATCCTGATCATCTGATTCGAACCCTTTCCTGGATAGATAATGAGATTTTTGGAACCCAGGCATACCTCCTGACTTACTGCTTTTTGATATTGTTGAACGCTAGAAATGGAACTCTTTCTCTATTTCATTTCATAGCAACTCTAGTCTTAGACCATTGAAGGATCCATCTCTACCTTTCCTTTTTGCCTCTCCAGTCTGAATTATACAAATTCATTCCTGGTAATGTTTATTCCTTCCAGAATGCCGGACTGTGTCAATCTTTTTAAAAAAAAAATCTATTTTAATTTGTAAGACCTATACCCTTCAAGGTTTTCTTTGAGTAACGCAATTGATTAAACATTATTCTAACTCTCCAGGTAATTTTTATACTATTTACATGATATCCTTTGAACTGAATAATACAACTTGATGTTCATGCTTATTTATGTTCCCTAACTAGCTTCTGTGCTCTTCAAGGGTGAGAGCTATGGCTTTTCTTTATAATTCTTCTACAGAGTCCTGCATGTTGGCTGACTGTGACTATTTCCCAAAATAGTGAATATTTAGTGTCAATTTCATATTAGTTGTCTGTGATTTTCTCTGTGCTCCACCTTGACTTTCGTTTGCCAACTAAATATACCCTTTATGGGGAATTAACAAAAAAGTGTTATTGAGTGACTTTTTCTTCCAGACACGAAGAAATAAAAATTTAATCACCAGTTAAGTGAGAACAGAAGATAGACTGGGCCAAGCGAAAGAACTTGGTGAGTCTAGCTATGCTTTTACCTGGCTAGAATCAATTTCTATATAACCTTAGTCCTGTCATTAATCTCTAAGCTCTTAACTATTTTCACAATGTACTATTGGCTGCACTGCCCTTAACACCTGTATGATTGTGTACAACTTAATTGAACCCAGTACTTGCTTTCCTTTAAAAGCTTTTGAAGGCTGTCTCTCTTTGTTGTCTTGAGAAGAGGTGGGGAAGTATGTTACCATCAAATGCATCCTGCCTGGGGCTAATACACCTTGCAGCTGTGCTTGGTATTCAGGTATGATTCCTATGGCTTCGTCCTTGCCACCATGAGAGGATGGGTCTGTCCAAGAGGTCATGGCCCCTAGTTCTTCAGGGAAAGAATCTTGAGCTTTTCACCATCAGCATCCTGATCATCTGATTCGAACCCTTTCCTGGATAGATAATGAGATTTTTGGAACCCAGGCATACCTCCTGACTTACTGCTTTTTGATATTGTTGAACGCTAGAAATGGAACTCTTTCTCTATTTCATTTCATAGCAACTCTAGTCTTAGACCATTGAAGGATCCATCTCTACCTTTCCTTTTTGCCTCTCCAGTCTGAATTATACAAATTCATTCCTGGTAATGTTTATTCCTTCCAGAATGCCGGACTGTGTCAATCTTTTTAAAAAAAAAAAAATCTATTTTAATTTGTAAGACCTATACCCTTCAAGGTTTTCTTTGAGTAACGCAATTGATTAAACATTATTCTAACTCTCCAGGTAATTTTTATACTATTTACATGATATCCTTTGAACTGAATAATACAACTTGATGTTCATGCTTATTTATGTTCCCTAACTAGCTTCTGTGCTCTTCAAGGGTGAGAGCTATGGCTTTTCTTTATAATTCTTCTACAGAGTCCTGCATGTTGGCTGACTGTGACTATTTCCCAAAATAGTGAATATTTAGTGTCAATTTCATATTAGTTGTCTGTGATTTTCTCTGTGTGCTCTCCACCTTGACTTTCGTTTGCCAACTAAAAATATACCCTTTATGGGGAATTAACTAAGGATAAACAATGTGTTCATTGAGTGACTTTCTTACCTTCCAGTCTGTAGTGTTTGCATGGAGAAGAGTTAACCTTCACACACTTTGAGTTTCAACTATCCTTAAAAGCCCAAATGGTCCAGTGAACATAAACGATTCTTAAAGAAAGACTCACAACAAAGTGAAACCAAACAACATAGCTAGCCTATCAATGGAAAAACAACTGTTTCAGAGATGCTCAGGAAAAGAGAAAGATCCTTTACGCTCATCCAGTGGAGAGGCTAATGAAATTCTTACATTGGGAGGGTTGACCCTAGATAACCCTGAAGTTTCTTTCCAACTTTAAGATCCTATTTTAAAATTCAGAGGCAAAATTAAAGAGGCCTAAAAGGAACTTTAGCAAGTGAATGTAACAATGAGGCCTTGGGAATTTTTGGTGAGAAGGTCAATAGTTATTTTCTGTTGAGTTAGATGCTAAGTGCTGTGTGATGCTTCCAAAGCAACTGTGATAAATTATTAAGTATTTGTAATTTATTACACACATCAGGGAACAATATATTGCAGTGTGAGCTGATGATGCCAGGCAGGGCTGGCTGAAGCATTTGTTTAGATATTGCACAAGATTGTCTGAAAAGCAACGGGCTCATTAGTAACTCAGGTTGTTGCAGGAGACTGTGTTTTCTGTCTTATGAGTTTTTCAATTTCCAACTAGAAAATGAAGAATGGTAAAGACGCATTTACATTAGTCAAGCATCTTGGTGAGACTTCTGCCCTCTGAAATTATTGGGATAATCACCAGTGTTTTGCAAGTGTAGGATGTGAAGGACAGAACATGTCTTCTTTTATTTAAAACAAACATTTTTATGAATTCTTGATAAATAAATAAATATATATATATATGTATATATATATATTTGGGGTTTTGACTTTTCGGTTATCTGTGGCTGACATGAAATGCTATTAATCTGTTGTTTGTTAACCTAGTTACAGGCTACATTTTCTATTCTGCTCAGTGTACTTTTATGAGGAATAAGTCACACTAAGCATGCAGAAGCATGCCTCAGATAAGGATTAATTCAGAAAGTCCCTAGAGATGACTGTTTTTCATAGCATCTTCACAATCTGAGTGTTTCTTTCTGCTGATTCAAAGCACATCATTGAATTTGTTATTTGGAGGAAAATAAAAAAATATACTCTTGTGTTTTCCTTCCTAGCAATTATAGGAGCCCTTGTCATAGGCTGTGGCTTGTTAGCTCTGGAACACCTTGAACATCTTTAATTTATTTCACATCACTCCTGGAAATAATTTTTTTTATCATCCTCTATTTTATCTAATACTTTTCTTCTGAGATATTCTAAATTTTACCTCCATTCTGACGTGTTCAACATCAGCTCTACTTATAGACAAATTATTTCACTTCTCTGAGAGCTTTCCATAAAACTTTTAAAACATCTATCCACCTGCACCGAGCAGTGGGCTGGTTGAAGAGAGGAGGAAGGAGAGGTGAGGGGTGGATGAGTGACAGTTGGCAGAGGATGGTGGATGCCTGGAAAAGCAGAGAACGTCCAGAAGCAGGTTTAGATGTAACCAAGAGCTAGACTGTGAATACAAATTACCTCCCAGTTGCAAGTTGAAAAGTCGGGGGCCTTTAAGAATTCTCCCTGTGAATATCACCTACCATGTTATGTTCACATGAAAACATTTAATAGTTGATAGGATTCATTATCTCATAACTTACTTAGAGTTTGTAACTATTAGGAAGTTGCCAGGAAAAGTGGCCATGCAAGTAGAATAGAGTAACCGATAGCAGATACGGTGTTGGAATTAGGTTGAGGAGCAAAGGAAGACTTGGTTGTATATCGTCTATTATTTTTTGCTTAACATTATGCTTTCCTTTTGTCTGGGATCCTGTCTGAGACCTCATTTGAGTGTCATGAAGCAAAGACATAGAGTCAGAAGAAGAAATTGCCAACACCAGAGCTGTGTGTCCTTCCGAAAGGCCTTATATGGGATGGGGATACTGCTGAGAACTTGGTTAATTGCTAACCCCTTATGAGAAATTTCGGTTATTCATGAAGCAAACACCTCATTTTTGAATTTGGTAAGTCACACTAAGCATGCAGAAGCATGCCTCAGATAAGGATTAATTCAGAAAGTCCCTAGAGATGACTGTTTTTCATAGCATCTTCACAATCTGAGTGTTTCTTTCTGCTGATTCAAAGCACATCATTGAATTTGTTATTTGGAGGAAAATAAAAAAATATACTCTTGTGTTTTCCTTCCTAGCAATTATAGGAGCCCTTGTCATAGGCTGTGGCTTGTTAGCTCTGGAACACCTTGAACATCTTTAATTTATTTCACATCACTCCTGGAAATAATTTTTTTTATCATCCTCTATTTTATCTAATACTTTTCTTCTGAGATATTCTAAATTTTACCTCCATTCTGACGTGTTCAACATCAGCTCTACTTATAGACAAATTATTTCACTTCTCTGAGAGCTTTCCATAAAACTTTTAAAACATCTATCCACCTGCACCGAGCAGTGGGCTGGTTGAAGAGAGGAGGAAGGAGAGGTGAGGGGTGGATGAGTGACAGTTGGCAGAGGATGGTGGATGCCTGGAAAAGCAGAGAACGTCCAGAAGCAGGTTTAGATGTAACCAAGAGCTAGACTGTGAATACAAATTACCTCCCAGTTGCAAGTTGAAAAGTCGGGGGCCTTTAAGAATTCTCCCTGTGAATATCACCTACCATGTTATGTTCACATGAAAACATTTAATAGTTGATAGGATTCATTATCTCATAACTTACTTAGAGTTTGTAACTATTAGGAAGTTGCCAGGAAAAGTGGCCATGCAAGTAGAATAGAGTAACCGATAGCAGATACGGTGTTGGAATTAGGTTGAGGAGCAAAGGAAGACTTGGTTGTATATCGTCTATTATTTTTTGCTTAACATTATGCTTTCCTTTTGTCTGGGATCCTGTCTGAGACCTCATTTGAGTGTCATGAAGCAAAGACATAGAGTCAGAAGAAGAAATTGCCAACACCAGAGCTGTGTGTCCTTCCGAAAGGCCTTATATGGGATGGGGATACTGCTGAGAACTTGGTTAATTGCTAACCCCTTATGAGAAATTTACTAGGTATGTCAGGCTCTGCTCTGTTTTCCATGTGGTGTGCATGTGTGTTAGACTGCTTCAGTTGTATCTGACTCTATGCAACCGTACGGGCTACAGCCCACCAGGCTCCTCTGTCCATGGGATTCTCCAGGAAAGCATACCGGTGTGAATTGTGCCCTCCTCCATTGGATCTTCTTGACCCAGCAATAGAACCTGTGTCTCTTACATCTACCTGCATTGGCAGGTGGGTTCTTTACCACTAGCGCCACCTGGGAAGCCCTTTACACGTGTTAACTCATGTCACTCATATAAAATCAGTACTGCTTACTGTTCCCATTCAGATGGGGAGGTAAATGAGGCACAGAGAAGTTAAATAATTTGACTAGGATCACATAGCTTGTCAATCAGCATTGGGTTTGGGCACAGGCAGTCCTGCTCCAGCGTCTGCATTTCTAGTGCCTGCTATCCCCTGCCTGTCCAGTGTGACTCAGCAAGGTCTCTACTCCACAGGAGCCACATTCAATTAAGGACACTGGGCCCTGATTGTTTCCTTATGGCCTCTGTCATCTCAGACTCCACTTGTGTCTTCAGCCTCTATGAAAGTGTTAGTTGTTCAGTTGTGTCCAAGCCTTTGCGACCCCATGAACTGTGGCCCAGCAGGTGCCTCTGCCCATGAAATTCTCCAGACAAGAATACTACAATGGGTTGCCATTTCCTTCTCCAGGGGATCTTCCTGACCCAGAGATTGAACCTGGATCTCTTGCATTACAGGTGGATTCTTTACTGTGTGAACCATACTCCTGTTAAATAAAACACATAAAAGTACATTATAAATTGCAAAGACCAATAAAAATATTATTTCATCATCTCCCAAACAGGTAAGCTTGCCCCATAAGTCCTTAAATTTAAATGTTCTCTTATTTTCTTTCTTCTTCTTCTTCTTCTTTTTTTTTTTTTGGCCACTTCTGTTGGTCTTTATTTATTTTCATCCACCTTTGTTCTTTGGCCTGTGCGGGCCTCCCATTGCAGTGGCCTCTCTCGCTGCAGAGCACTGGCTCTGGGTGCATGAGCTCCAGAGTGCTGACTCGGTAGTTGGACACATCCATCCAGCCGTTCTGTGGCACATAGGATCTTCCCAGGCCAGGGATCGAACTGGCGCCCCTTGCACTGCATGGTGGTGTCTTTACCCACTGGACCACCAGGAAAGCCCACGTTTTCTTGTTTTCTAAAGTTGGTAGGGTGATAGAATTCTGCTCTGCCCAAACGGGCACTAGCCACATGGCTATTTATATTTAACTTTAAATCTAATACAATGAAAAGCACTGTTGCTCTGTTGTACCAGTCAGGTGGCTGGAGCTTAGTGCCCACACACGTTGCTGGAGGCGACTGTCCTGGACAGGGCAGCAGCAGGGTGTGTCTATCGCTGTAGAAAGCTCTGTTGGGCCTCACTAAACAGATCACATGAGACAGTGACAGTATTGCCTTTCAAATGAAGCAACACCATAATTACATCACTATGGTAGTGGATCACTCATTTTTTAATCATCACCTTCACGTTTACAGAATGAACAAGATATCATATCTCTTCCTATCACTCCTCTTGTTTATTTACTTCTCTCTCTTAAAACAAATACACTTGGTTCTGTCTTTTTTTTTTCCCCTGCTGTTCTCTTGCTTCCATTCATTCTTCCATATTGAAAAATGTGTGAAAGCAGCTGCCCAAGCCCATTAAATGCGTCAACACCTTTGTCTCCTGGCAGCCTCCTTCCAGACTTCCTTCTTTCAAACAGCTTTCCTGACCTGCAGAAGGATCCTCTGAGACAGCCCCCTTGGTCTTGAGGCTCTGCATCACCTTTGAATTTAATTTTTCCTGAAAGGCATTCATACTCTATTTATTCAGGTACATTTTTCCTACTATGCATTTATTATTAAGGTAGAATGCACATTTAATGCACATATCAAAGAGCATCCAAGATTTTGTTTAACACATC